>CM029021.1:169432574-169887859 GCA_016801055.1 Panax notoginseng
ACAATAATATAAAGCAAAACAATCTATAATAAAAATAATAAAAACATTTGCTTAAAGTTCAAACACATCCATATTGCTAATGTCCAAAGTCAAACACTAACATGCAATTGTTCAAAGTTCAAACATATTTTTAACGTATTAGTTTTATTCATAAATAAGATTGCTATTAAATAATAAAATTTAAAATTTTAAGAATTTAATTCAATATTAAAACTTAAGAAATTGAACATAAACTGAATAATTACATTGAATTAAACTAAATATTACAAATGTATCATCATTTATATAATTTGAAGTTGGTACAAGTTCAAAAAATTACAACTATAATAAAATTATTCATTTTGACTTGATATTGTTCACTTCTTGTTATTTGATATATTACAATCTGTATTATGAATATGATAAATTATTAAAAAAATAAATATATCAAGATCTAGTTTGGGTAGTTATTAAAATTTTAAAAACTCTCCGCCTAGGCCCCGCCTAATTTTCTGGACGATTTTTTTTTGCTTTCTTGGACCTAGGTGAGGCATCAGGGGGGGCTTAGCGCCTAGGTGGGGTGCCAAGGGGGGTCCTAGCGCCTAGACGGGGCTAGGCGGAAATTTTTAGAACACTGCTATGTATGCGTCCGTGA
The DNA here is from genome assembly GCA_016801055.1 of Panax notoginseng. Classification (NCBI taxonomy): domain Eukaryota; kingdom Viridiplantae; phylum Streptophyta; class Magnoliopsida; order Apiales; family Araliaceae; genus Panax; species Panax notoginseng. Next base: position 169,433,209 of record CM029021.1, read on the forward strand.
AATCAAGTAATTAATTAATTTACCTGGTGCCAGATGTATTTGATGATGTAGTCTCTCAATTTGGAGAATAGGAGCCATATGAACTCATTGGTGATGTTGGCATCGTTCTTCTTCTCCTCCTGCTCCTTATTCTTCTGGATGTTGTTGTCCTCCTTTATGCCATTCTCCTGTATTTTCTTGTTCTTCTTCATATTCTTCTGCTTATGAGGTCGAACCTAAACAAATTAATTACAACAATTAGTACAAAGGACATGTCTATTATGACTCATGACTGCAGGGTGATGATTAGTGAGTTAATACTACAACTATTCAATAACACGACAGAGCACAGTATACCATGTAATACCCAAAAAAATATTAAATATTAAATAAATAACATTTAAATTTACCTTTAAATATTTTAATTAGACTTTGTCTTTTATTTGAGTCAAAATAGTCATTTAATTTATGTGGGCTAATAAATATTAATAAGTGTGGAAGAACAAGGTAATTGGCATATATGGATGCATTTTGGTTTGCAATGTTGGACAAAATCCAGCTTTTAAATAAGTTGAAATAAGATGGTATTTAAAAACATATTTGGAAGGGGAAAAAAAACAATAGCACATAGTTGGGCCTGCCTGGGGCAATCATTAATTTGCCAAATCAATTTATTACTGAAACGTTATTTACACAGTAATTCTTTGTAGGTGTACATAAGCATGATCACATTCCTAGATAGCTACCATGGAAACTGGCAGAACCATAAATTAATACCGAACACCAAAAATAACCCCTAGTAGTAGGATTATGTTACCAGAACTATTGAACAAGTTTAAATTAATAAATTAATAGATACAGAAGAAAATAATTTACTGTTATAATTAATTAAAACTACTACTATCACCTCAAGAAGACGACTAAATGTAGGTATATGGATGTTCAACGGGCGATGTGGAGGACGATATTTGATGATGTTGTAGTTGTCCTCCTGCTGCTTATTCTTCTTCTTCTTCTTACACTTCTTGTGGGACACCTTCTGTGGCTCCTCAAGTTTGTCACCGAGTTGTTGAGGTCGAACCTAAACAAATTAAGTACGACAATTAGTATAAAGAACATGCCTATTATGACTCATGACCGCTGCGTGATGATTAGTGAGTTAACACTACTATTCAATAACACGACAGAGCACAGCATACCAAACTTCTAGTAGCAGCATTATGTTACAGATACTATTGAACAAGATTTAATAAGTTAGTTCATTAATTAATCAACAGATACAGTATTAGAGCACATACTACTGCAAAATTAAAATCAAGTGTGTAGCTAGCTATATGGGTGGATGAGGCCCTTACTTAAAAGGGCTTTAGGACAATACAAAGAACAAGGGAATGCCTTCTATGTATGCATGCGTGAATTTAATTAATTATTTAAATTAACTAAATTTACCTCCACCTTAATTAAGTAAAAGATACAGTAGTAGAGCACATACTAGTATAAAATTAAAATCAATACTACTATGTATGTGTCCGTGAAATTAAGTAATTAATTAATTTACCTGGTGCCAGCTGTATTTGATGATGTAGTCTGTCGATTTGGAGAATACGAGCCGTATGAACTCATTGGTGATGTTGGTATCATTCTTCTTCTCCTCCTTCTGCTCCTTGTTCTTCTGGATGTTGTTGTTGTCCTCCTTTATGCCATTCTCCTGCTGCTGCTTCTTCTTCTTCTTCTTCTTATTCTTATTCTTATGCTTATGAGGTCGAACCTAAACAAATTAATTACAACAATTAGTACAAAGGACATGCCTATTATGACTCATGACTGCAGGGTGATGATTAGTGAGTTAATACTACAACTATTCAATAACACGACAGATCACAGCATACCATGTAATACCCAAAAAAAATATTAAATAATAAATAAATAACATTTAAATTTACCTTTTAAATATTTTAATTGGACTTTGTCTTTTATTTGGGTCAAAATAGTCATTTAATTTATGTGGACTAATAAATGTGGATAAATTAATTTGGTAAAATTAGGCCTTAAAACTAATTAAGTATAATTTTTATGTCTATAATATTAAATCCTATTATAACTAGGAAAAATAAATAAATCTGCTAATAAGTAAATAAATAACTAACCCTAATCTTATTTTCAAGAAAAGAAAGAAGAGCCAAATCGCCGCTTATTGTTGTAAACTGAGACAGAGAGAGTTGTTGTGATTGTACTTGTGAGAGAATTTGCATCAAGTTTGTCTTTTATTTTATTGCTTTTCAGATATATAATTGATTAGAAAGTGATTGATTTGATTTATTCATGACTAGCTATGATAGGTTATATACGGCTATACTACTAACAAATGGGTAAAATTTTAATGAATAAAATAATGCAATTCATATTTGATCAATAGTTTGACTGATTAGATATAGATATATATACGGATTATACATCCTGCAAGCTTTTGTATATATTTATAACATTTTAATAAGTATTGTCATTGTTTGAAGCTTATGTACCGAATTGGAAACCAAATTGAAAGTTATGTATATTAATTTAAACTAAGTAATTTTGCCGATATAGTTATAAAAGTTACTTAATAATAAATTTAACATTATTATATTATTAATGATTGGATTGTAATAAAATTTAATTAAATTTATTAGAATGGACGGAGAGCGTCTAAACGAGTTTTATTGGAATTTCGAGTATTACATTGCTTACTCCAGGTACAGATTTCGTAATCTTTCAGCGAGACTCTTTGTTTTTAATTTGTTGGTTTTGCTACTCCTTTCGAAATTTAATATTGCCTCTCATTATTATTCATTATCAAATTAATTATGATAGTTCATTTTGGCGTCGATATTTTGGACTCCTATTTGTACTCTTTAGACTAGTGTATCATGTCTAGAATTTATTGTGATGGTTGTAGTAATGTACATGTTAGTATACTTTTTTTGGAGACTTTGTATTGATGATTCGTTTCAGTTTAACATGTACATATCAGAACCCCTTTGTGTTGATATTGTGTCGCATGTGTTGTGACATGATATCTTTGTTAGAATATACCGTAGGGTATACCTAAGCTATAACCACCTGTGAAAGTACCACAGGCATGTCCTCTTAGCACCGAGGCATGACACCTTTCGTGGCAGTGTGATCAGTCCACGGTGTCTCCGTTTCGTGCGCCAGTGGAAGTTGGTCATTTGATGTTTTGTTGTGAGAGGCGTATGGATCGACCCTAGTTTTCTGTTCTGTTCTGCGGATTGGCGACGTTTATGTCAAACACACCTTTCGATTTTACATTCATGATTCGCGGTCCAATGTGTGCGACTTGCCTAAGTGGCATTATTTGACTTGCATGTATGGCAAGGTATATTTCTGTTTTGTTTTGAGCTCGGTATAAAATAACACCTAGCCATTTAATTCAGTCTATTATTTTATTGTGTTAGTTTTGTTTGTTTCAGTTCAGTTCATTTAATTAAGTTAAATATTTTGTTTCATTATTTTGTACTCTATATTTTTCTTTCAGCAGGTAATCAAGGGGATCAAGAGCAAGTATGACGAGAGCTCCCTTTTATCCAAATGATTTAAATACTTTGTTTAGGATGTGATACATTGGTTTATCTGGAGTTGTAATAAATGTTTTAGATTATGGTTTAACCTATGAAATTTATCAGATATTGAGACAATTCTTTTGTGGTTTAGAGCCTTACTATGATTTCATCAGTTTTGTTATGTTTTGGGTAACCTTACTTTCTATTTCGGAAAGAGGGTGTTACATACCAAACTTCTAGTAGCATTATGTTACAAATACTATTGAACAAGATTTAATAAGTTGGTTTATTACTTTGTTAATTAATAGATACTATTCACAAATTTCATCATGATAAACACAACAAATTTGACCAATATATTGGATGGCTAAACCATTCCGGTCTAAAAAGTTATTATCTCTATCTCTCAAAAGCACGTCTTCAAAGACAATATAGGACTTATTACATTTTAAATTTATACAAGTATGTATCTACTTATTAATCATTATACAAGAAGTTTGCTCTCTCCTGTGCTCTATTACGTTCGGTACCAATTTTCATGGAAGCTGGAAATATATATAGAGAGTCAAGATCAGGTCCGAACTACCGGACTTTGTTAAAATCCGGACTTTTTTTTTTGCTTTTTTTTCAAAACTAAAAAAAGTTTAATATTTTATGGAACTGGAATTTTTCCATAATACAGACACGTTTTGTTATATGTATTCAAATCACACCCAAAACACTGTATTATGGAAAAATTTCAGTTCCATAAAATATTAAACTTTTTTTTAGTTGTTTTGAAAAAAAAAAGCAAAAAAAATCGGATTTTAGTACGGTATCGTCTATATATATATATATATATATATATATATATATATATATATATATATATTAGCTGTAGACTTCTTACTTGTGTATGAATTATATTATTATGGTTTGTTGATCGTATTAAGCAAACAAATTATTCATTGCCCCAGGCCCCCAGCGGCGTGCTCTTGTTAGAACCCCCTTGTTCCACAAAGTTAGTCCCACTTTAATTCTAATTAATTTGTAAAATTCCAAAACTCAAATCAAAGTAGAGCACATAATTAGTATAAAATTAAAATCAAATACTACTATGTATGCGTGCGTTAAATTAATTAAGTAAACTTACCTCCACCTCCCCCTCCTCCTTTTCCTCCTCTTGTGGGTGTGGATCAAAAAGGAGAGTGAGATCCATGTCCAGCTGATCGTCCTCCTTATTCATCTCCTCATTCTCCTCTGACGGTGGGAATGGGTAGTTAGGATCAAGGACACGCAAAATACTCTCCACCTCTTCACAAATTTCATCATGATAAATACAAAAAGTTTCATTATAATGCATACAATAAATTTCTCTCTTAGATGATGGATTCTTCTTTAGAGAGACTTCCATGTTTGCCGCCGGCAACGCCAACCCCTCTCTCTCTGTGATATATATGGCTAGCTCTAGGGCCTCGTCGGATCAGATCCTATTTGGTTTCGAGAGTATACTTCCTAGCCCTAGGGCCTCGTCGGATCAGATCCTATTTGGTTTCGAGAGTATACGGCTGTGGGTGTGGGTCGAACATTGACTTTGATTGTATTTAAATTACAAATTTATATAATTCTTAAAAAAAGGGGAAAATGACTATACAGGTGCAAGTTTTGGTTTGTACACAGTCTCCAAAACGACGTCGTTTTGGAGACTTGATTTTTTTAAAAAAAATCACGCGTTCCCCAAGTCCCAAACCAAATGCCGCTTCTTCTCCTTCTTCCTCTCACTCCACCTTCTTCTGAATTCCAATAGATCCTTTTACTTCATCATCCATGGCACAAATCTTCTACAGGGAGCGCAGGCTAAGTTCCAGCAGAAGAAGCCGTGGGTGAATGACACTCACTTCTTCAAGAGGTTCGAGATCTCCGCACTCGCGCTTCTCAAGATGGTTGTGCACGTGCGCTCGGGCGGCACCTTTGAAGTCATGGGGCTGATGCAGGGGAAGACGGATGGGGATGCGATTATTGTAATGGATGCCTCTGCGTTGCCGGTGGAAGGGACTGAAACTAGAATTAATGCTCAGGCGGATGCTTATGATTATTCCCAGACCAACAAGCAGGTAAATTATTTCACATTTTTTTTAATTTATTTTTTGGGCATTCTTTTTTCGAAAACTCTTGAACCCTAATTGTGCTATTTTAGTTCTGTTTAGTGCATAGCATAGTTTGGGTTTTGGAGAATAATTTAAATTGGTTATGTAGGAAAAGCATAATTCCTTATGTTATAGCCCAACTGTGTTGTCATAGTTTAGTTGAGTAAGTTTAAAACTGTGTGCAAATATGTGATTTGATTGTTTTTTAGAGTAAAATCATTCATATTCTATTTTCATATTATAAGCACTTATTTGGAGGGTTTGTGTGGAGATAATGTACTAAAAATTACTTATTCAAATAATTAATAACAACCGTAGTTAAAAATTCTAGGATTAGTTTTGTGTTGGTGTAAGCACACATTTGTGGGTGTGTATGTGGAATTTCTGTGTGTTCTTCACTCCAGAACCATGTATGTGGAATTTCTATATGAGTCTTTCATACCACAACCATGTATTGGTTGTAAATATTTCTAAGACAGTTATATCTCTTACTTGGGATGTCATGTGTTAGGTGTGTGTTGGTGAGAGCAAGAATTCTTGCATGTTCATATGTGGAAGAGGATGAGGGAATCCCCAATGGAAGCAAGTAAATATAGGTTTTACGCTTGATATTGGCTCAACATGTAGCAAGTAGTTTGCTAGGGTAAATGTACAGGTTGTTCAAAAGCTTAATAGGATGAACAAACTTTCAAAAGCTTTTGAGATGGAGTTCATGAAAAGAAAGAAAAAACTAACTAATGTAGCAATCTATTTTTTAGTATAATTTAATATTAAGCCAACATCATACCAAAATCAACACAGAAATGTTTAACTTCAAATGGTTGAGAAGGATTGTTTTCTGTTCTATTCAAACTTCAGAATGGGAGTCTAAAATTTTCATTTTTTAATATCTAGGAAAAGAACAAACAACAGACACCAAAGCCCTAATTTCATAATCTTTTTTTCCCTTTCATTTTGCTTGTGTGTGTGAGAGAGTAGAGGGCGAAGGGGGCTTTCCCATCATTTGGCTATTGAACAAAGGAATTTTATTGCAGCCCATAAGTTAGGGATGGATCTAAGAGAAGAGAGAGAAACAAATAATGAGAATGGGATTATGGGAGACTGAAGATGGATAATATGATAGTAATGCCAAACTTCCCAATACCATATAAGCAAAATTTACTCAAAAGCAACCCAAATTGTAGGAAAAACTATAAAACCACTTACTTTAACCAGGACTTCTGATTTCCCCATTACTTTAACGACTTCACCAACATATGATCCAGGCTCCTGAAGCAGATGGAGCTCTTCCTTAAGCATCCTCGCTGTCCAAATTGATTACCGATACAAATCAATATTTGAAATTATAAATCATAAAAATGTTAAGTATCCGAAGAAATCAAATATGAGGATTATAACTGATTAGGTGCAACAAGAAACCATCTAACAGACTTTGCCTAACTAACATCATGGATTTGTTTATGAAACTTGACTAATTTTTTGAAATTATTTTTTCCTTAAAATAATGATTATTTTTAAAACTTTTTTTAAAAACTTTTTATTTTAATATTTAAAATTATAATTATTTTAAAAAGAATATTTTATTTTAAAATATTAAAAATAATTATTATTTTCAAATTATTTTAAGAAAATATTTTATTTTAAAATATTAAATTAATTATTATTTAAATTTTTTTAAATAATATTTTCTTTTAAAATATTAAAAATAACTATCTTTAAAATAATTATTTTAATTTAAAATATTTAAAATAATTATTTTATTTTAAAATACTAAAAATTGGGGTTGATTCAAATTGGGTCGGGTTGTGTCAAATCAAGTAGGAGAAACAAAATGTCAAAAAATGTCACTTTAAGAATCTAACTGACGAAAAATAATCTTTATGAATGACTTTGAAAATAAGTAACAATTTAGAGAGAGACAGGGTTAAATACATTTTTACCCACAGAACAAGAGTACTGAAGTGAGTCAAGATGGTCAATATATAACCACTGCAAAAAACATAATAATTAAAAAGATTCAGCAAGAAACTGAATAATTAATTTGTGTTGGATCCAAAGAATCGGATGACTGTTTTTAACATTGGAAATAAATTTACATTATAGACTACCAATTAGAATTAGTTCTCCAGATCATGATCCTTTCTTAGTCTACTTAAAACACTATAATTAATTCACACATCATACTACTTAACAATATTAGGCAAATTCCAACAATACATAAATAAGCATAACCGCCCATGTCTTCTATAGTTCAATAGTTTCATGTAACAGCAAAAGAAGTTTCAAATTCTCCATACACTTTCACATTCTTTAGACGTAAAAAGAAATAGAAAAGATATATCACACAAGAGAGACAAGGGAAGACTTCTTCATATAAAAGATTCACAATCAATGTTCTGAATTACAAACACTAGGAGAATATACTATCATATTTACCGCACATCTGTGTGTATATCTTTTATTATCCAATATCCAGTTGCAACATATTATACAAAAGACCACCTTTAATTGAGCCATAAGGAAAATAAGGAAAACAATGTACAATAGAAATTTATCACATATAACCTGAACTGATATAGAGAGTTGCCTTGAATTAAGTCACATAAAATTATTTAAGCACAAATTATCAAAACTAGATGCAGTAGTAAGCTTAGCTTTAGTAAATCTATCATTATATTTGCAACAAGTGTGACTAGCTTTATCAACCAGCATACAATTGCAACAATAAACTAAAACAAAACAAATTCCGGGGATATTCCGGCAATAGTGTCGGCTACTTAATCATTTTACCACCAACCAATCCGATTAAGGTTAAATGTACAAGGCATAAATATATGGAGTCTATTATATGGTAGATGTACTACCAAACTTTGTTTTTTTGACTTGTACTTTGAATTAATTAGTAGGTAGATCAAACATTTATATGGACACCTAATTTAAATACTTAATTTGTATTCTTAATGCTAACTATTTCACGGGACAGTTACCGTTGGAGCTTACTAACCTAACCAAGTTAGTAGAACTGTAAGTGTACCAATTGCCCTTTGCTAGTATTATATTGGAAAATTTAAGATATGTTTTGTTTTTTCTTTATCTGTTTTCTGTAATATTTACGATTATTTTTACTTTTGGCCTATGCAGTAAGCTAAACAGCAACATTTTCATGGGGAAACTACCTAGTTTTTAAAGTTGGAAACAACTTCAAATGTTGTAAGTTCTCTAAATTGCATATTATTTTAGTTTGTTCTAACTTGATAAGAATTTTGAAAGTAAACCTTGCAAGTGAAATTTTAATCCGTTTTATTTGTGTAATAACAGAGAGATTGAAGATAGTGGTTTTGAAGGGCCAATACCTTCTAGCATTTTTGTCTTGAGCAATTTAACTCGTATAAGCTCTTTGATTAGTGTTCCTGTTTCCTTCTTAAGTATAAGCTCTCTGTTTTATTTATTGGCAGAGACCTTAGCTTTAACAAGCTGGAAGGGGAGATACCAAATTTTCTTGAAAGCCTATCAAATTTGGAGACTAAGCAATCAAAATTAAGGAAGATCTTTTTAACTTGTGTAGGATTATCGTTTCCTAGTCAGGACAACGCACACGTGATGTATAATACATATGCAAGGAATAAAGGTTAAAAACTTCCAAAAGATTAAGCTCAAAACGCACTCAATTCATGGGTATAAAAACCACTCATCAATTGTATGTATCAAAGTGGATTTTTTTAAGATAGATATTACATTAACTTCATCAGTTGTTTATGTCATTTAGGTATTTTAGCCTTATTACATTGTATAAGTTATAACTTGATCCCATGTTAAAATCTACAGGTTTTAGTTGAGAGCTCTGCTTGGAGGAGTCTTGGTGCTGATGAGGAAGAGACGAACTCAAGTTGTCATTTTGCCAGTGCCATGTGGATTGTTGAGATTGACTTGTCAAGTTGTCAATTATCACATGCTTTTTGCAAGTATTTAACAGTTGTCATCTATTTGATGTTTTGATTGGTTCCCTTTTGAATTTTTGACGAGTATATTTTTACATCAGAATATATGTTTAAATACCATTATTAAAATTTTTTGTATTTTAGACCTTGGAGTATATCCCAGTTATGTGGAGTAAGTTCTCACAGCTAAAAGCAGAGAAAAAGGATTTTTTTTTTAATCCCTATTTGTAAGATATCACAAATAGATGTTTGAGCTCTACATAATAAAATATTTGCTTAACCATCAGCATTCGCTAACAACCTTTCAGCAACAAATACTTTATTCTCTTCATATATCTTTAAAATTGAAATATCTCAATTCCAAGACAAATAATACATTTTTTAAGGGCACAAGTCTTTGAATTTGAATAAATAAGAATTCCAATACAACTGAGATGTTTCCCCACAAAACTGTTCTCAGATATGAGTTTATGCAAGAAAATAAATATATAAAAGAAACCAAGGTCTTTTGTCCTGTACTTGCCCTCTAAGATTACGTGCTCCACTGCAGTCTCTAGTCGATCAACAAACGAAGGAAACTGCAGATGTCTCAACATCATGGCTAATGAGAGAAGCAAAGCCACTGGATTTGCCTTCTTTTGCTCTACTAATTTGTCGTTTCCCATATTTCCTGCTGAAGCACCCTGTTCAAAAATGGCATGATCAGCCCCCACATTACCTGAAGCCAACAAAGTTCAAGTCAGACACTTATAAGTAATTAACATTTCAACTATACTTAAGTGAAGGACCTAGTTTTGAAGGTAAAAAAATGCGCAAGACTAGATGAAACCTCAAAATTCACTTTTTGACACAACTCAAATAAGGTTATGGCCATTGCTTATAAAAAGATGAGCCTTGCCGAGCATGTTTTGACTGAAGGCTAAAAGTTGCCCTTGTTTGCAGCAATGCTAAATATCATGCATATGTCTACTCCACCCCTCATTGATTAGAGCAACATTGTGCAAGCCTTCACCTCAAACAAAGATGATGCCACTATATCTAAGAAATGAGAATTAGTTGGTTAATGGTGGATACCTCCTGGCATGACACCAGTGCCTCCAGCAATACCAGCAGCTGTATTTGCCACCAGATTCCCATAAAGATGATAAATTGGATACTAAAAAGCTCCTTAAAAGTTAGAACTCCCAGTATACTTGCAAAATGTAACATAAGTCCCCAATAATGTACCTTTTAATGATATAGCATATCCTATAGTTAAAACATATCATCAATTCTATGCGCAATTACCTAACTTCAAATTATTACAAAATAACCGTATACAATCAACAAGTGCTAATAAATAACCAACTCTCAAAAGACCAAAATCTCATCATATTGCCACCATATGTATCATTACTGCAATGAGCAATACTGAATTGACACTAAATATGTAAACTGGCCATATTGCTTTCTATTTTTAACACCACCCACTATAACCCAGAACAATATTCATAAATCAAATAGTTGTCTATCAACACAAACAAATCTGCAGATTCTAGGGTTTAGCCCTAAAAAAATATTAGTCCTAAAAGGTCTAATTTTTCAAAACCAAAACACAAAATGAAAAACAAAAGGCCTAATTCAACACTAAAAGCAAGAAAATTCATCTACCCACAACTAATTTTGTTACCTTGCAATGAATTGAATGATTTATCGCGAGGAGATGGGAAGCCTGAGCGAGGATATGGGCGGCGAGCGAGGAGATGGGCGAGCTGGGAGATGGGAAGCGAGCAAGAAAGAGGCAACGGGGAGAGCAGGAGAGAGGCAGATGGGTTACACTTGTTTTGTCTGAGTGGAGGAGAAAGGTGAAATAAGAGCCAGATGGGTTCGTTGCTATCAGGCTTGAGAGAAGCTGCGGTTTTTTTTGTTTTAGTCAAAACGATGTCGTTTTTGACTGACTGTGTAAAACAAAATCTACACAGCTGTGCATACCCATTTTTCCCATATATATATACTAGGGTTAACCCGTGCCTACGGCACTACGATTACTCGTGTAATTATTTAATACTTAAAGATGAATCTAAATGAAAAATGTGAGTTAACAATGTGAAAAGAGTATATATTTGATAAAAAGTAGAAAATTTCGTAATTGTTTGTTGTAAATAAGAAAATTTCTAATCAAGTTAGACATCCCACCTAAAAAGTAAAGAAGTCAAAAATTTTGCCACAAATTGTATCTACATGCTCATTATTTACTTGTCCATCAAAATTCGCTACATGCTCATTATTTACCTAAAACATTAAATTGACAGCACCAATATGAATATAGTCTCTTGTTGCCATCACTATTGAGAAAATTTAGCTGAGCTCTAAACCTATCTTATGAGAAAACAAACCACCAGAAGCATGAAAACAACATGTAGATACAAAACCATGTCCTCACATCTCAACTGAAATCCGAATTCAAAACTAAGAAAAGCTTGTCTCCAAATTCAATTCCAAAGCATGATTACATGCTCCTAGAAGCAACCCAAGTAGATATAAAAGAAAAAATCACAGCACAGCTAGACATATCAAAACTCTGATTTACTTTCAATAATTTATCCAAAAATAAAACAAATAAAAACACCTGATACATTTACTTTAGCAAACCCATAACCAACAAAGTTAGCAAATTAGTTTACGGAAAATAAGATATTTACTGTTCCATACAAACCTGCATACCTTTTATCAAAAAGAGAACTTGGACATTCTAGAAATTGCATTAATCATGTCAAATAAACAAACAAAGCTCTGAATGCCTGACCAACCATAATAAACAACATCCAAATGTACCCCAAAAAAATGATTTTACAACAATTTATTTTCCAATTATCATCCAAAAAATATTAGCACTTGTAATAAACTATGTTCTTAAAAATACATATAACAACATTTTTCTTGTAGATCTGTCAAGCTCTACCATGTCTTCGGTACATAAACCTTTGAAAAGAAAGACTATCCATCGACAACGTCCACGACCAACAAATATTATTTATAACAAAAATCTGTTATTTATAAAAGAAAGCAAAATGTTAGTAATATCGCAAGAAAGAAACAATTGGCACGTGATTACTTGAATACGATTTAAGAATTATAAAATACACATAATCGTGTTAACTTTTCTCCATCCTCGACTTCTTGATGAATGAACACATTTCCATTCAATACAATATCATCCCAAGACTGCAAAAATTGAACAATAATTTAAAGAAAAATTATGATGAACGATAAACAAAGCCCAGAAGCAGATCAACATGAACAATAATATTTTTTAAGGCAGATCAAGTTTCTTAGACAAAACCAATTAATTTAAAGAAAAACAGAAACCCCAAAATCAGACAAAACATGAAACTTTATTCCATATCCATCATGTTATAATCAAGACTCATAAATGCTACTAACTTTCTGAAACACCTGGAATAAGTAAATCAAGCAATACCAGACAACTAAAATTCAAAAAGCAATTTCATCTCAATCTCTCGACATCGTTCTCTCATCGACGAAACATGACTTTAAAATGCATGTAAGCCTAGCAAACACCCCAAATCATCAAATAAAGCAATACCCACCCAATAAAAATCAGAACAAAAGAAACCCATAACCAGATCAACATAAAAAAAATAGAAGCCAAACCTTGGGTTTGAGATCAAACTCAAAATTGAACTTCCAATGCTTGAGCGGGAAATTAAGTTTTTTTAAAAACACTTGTGTTTTGTATAGATAGATTGATGCTTAAAATGTTCTATATTAATCTCAAGCTCTAGACACTACCTAATGTAGTTCCTATAGCACATATTCATATTCAAGCTGAGAAAGTTGCAAGTAAAGCATCTTAATGTAGCAAAAAGTGTGTGTGGTGGTATATTCGATCCTTGGTGACAGCAAGAAGTGTGTGTGGTGTTTATATTAATGTAGGAAAAAAAAAGATTGTTGCAATTCAAGTCCTCCATAGTTACAAAAAAAACAAAATAAATATTTGGAACCATTCATGTTATTAATGAAGCAATTCAAGTCCTCCATAGCTAGGAATTAATATTGAAATATAATCAATGTCTTGAGGGGTCTAGTACTTTAATCAACCACTACCAAGTCTAAAAATGATGACCAAGTAAGTATCAGCCAATTATTGCAGTTCACACAAATTTTCATAGAGTGACAGGCTTCACAATCCTTACACATGTCTTGATCCACACATTATTATTGCAACAATCTCTTTTTTTTTTGCAAAAAGATCCACACATTATTATTCTATTTCACCCTGTTAGTCTCAATCCGCATTCCATGTAGAATTAATTGACATATAAATCATTTTATTGTATGAAATTGTGCATGTGCATATGCGTAGGTGTGAATACATGATGATAATAAAAGTGATATGGGGTATAGGTTTCATGCAGTACTGGAGTTTGATGATTCCAAGAGGAGTTGCAGGAGGAGATTAGCAGGTCACAATGAGAGAAGAAGAAAGACTTCTCATCATCATGATCTTTCTATTTCCAAAAATAATCACTCCGTTTCAGTTACATAATTAAACGATAACTTTTAAGGATAATTTTATGTTTCGAAGTATTTCCTAATATTAGCTGAGAAGCTAATAGTGATAGTGTGTTGCTTAACTTGATAACATAAAAATAATGACAAATTAGGAATTAATATCATGTCATTTTATAAAATAAACCATGATCCATACGAACCTAGAAAAACAAACTTAGCATCATTTCATCAAACACTTGAGATGCACTATGCCACTTAAAAATAAACTCCTGAAAATAGTAATATTTCAAAATTTTCTGTTCAAACACAATTTTATTCCCTTAATTTATTCACTCAATAAAATGATAAATTTATAGCAATCATCCAGTTACTGATTCAATATATCTAAGATCATCTCTACTTAGTTATTCACTCATTTTGGGATAGGATAATATTTAATGTCGCAAAGATATAGGAAAAGAAAACCAAGAAGTACAGTATCAACATTGTTACCTCTATTAACTAACTAACTTTGGAAATGAAAAACTAAGGCAGATTAAGGTTACTTCCTTAGCCATAAATTAGGAATTCACATTTCTTTTATGGACTTTCCCAAACTCAAAGTACACTTTCAAATACACAACAAAATGAAAATATACTTGAGCTTATGCATTATGCTGATAGAGACATCCAATTAGTAAAGGAAAATATATAGGAAGGCAAAATGAAACTAACCCTCGATCAAAATTCCCATAATAAATGCCTATGTCCCAGTAGTTCCATAATTGAGCTTTCTAGCCTCCAATTCTCCCATAGAAAATGACTTTATCACCTTTGAAGACCATCCAAATTCCAGTTAACCAAGTTCAATTATCATAATCCCATCGACCCAAAACACCCAAAAAACAAAACATCAAGCCAAATGCAATATAAACATTCAATTAATTCAAGAAAACTCACTTGGGAACCTTCTCAGCAGAAGAATCCCTATCTGACTTGTTGCATTTTACATCATAAAGATAAAAACTTTATGGCCTATTGGACTATTGCTATTCATTATGCCCACAATATTCTTGCAGTTTGTATGGAATAGCTATTCCAAATCTGCAATAAAATCCCTTCAGCTAACAAACCCAAATGAAGCATTGTTTTCATTTATTATTTACTTACTAATATTTATATTTTCTCATCTAGCTTTCGGATTGTTAGTATGAAACGAAACAAAATTACATGAATTACAACACTTGACTACAAAGCATGTCATGGAACATTCAATAACTTCTTCTAAACTTATGTCCCTTTTACTTTAAAGTAACATTTTTCTTTATCCAACTTAATATTTTATCCACTTCTTTATCAAACAAACAATTCTAACATATAATTCTAGCAAGATAATCTCTTAGAGGCATTTTTACAAACACCTACTGTGCATAATATAAAACTCAGAATTCATATTATTTCTCCATTTAAATTACCTACCACAACCATACATGCAATTTAAACTTAACTAACTCAATGAATTTAGAAAGGAAAAGTTCATACCCCTATTAGAACCTTTCTTCTCTTTAACTTGCCAAACGACTGTCTTGATAAGTTTATTTTCTGCGGCAGAGAAAATGAGTTCAAGTATTAAGAATTTGTGTCGCTCGAATAATATAATGTGATGAATTTTTGAACAGGATGGTCAAAATATAACAATAATGTATTTTTTTTCTTCAAAATAAGTGGTCAAAGTTACATCTGTTTGACTACCTAATAAAACTAAAGCAAAAAGTAGCCAAAGATGCAAATATTGTTGGATGGAGTTCAATAAAAATATTCATGTCAAAGGAGTCTTGCGAAACTGTAACGACCCAAAAATAGGTCCATTCCACCCAACCCATTCTGAGTCGTCAAATACATGGTACAGAAAATAACTACAACTTTAATACAACAATTGTCGTGCAAAATACAACAACACATATGCTGTGAGTTTGGATACAAATATATACCAAATGTGACTCATGTTCCAACCGTGGACATCACCTTACAATAACACCTTACATAAAGGTATAGTCAAAAACTGTTTTAGAAATTAGAATCTTTGGGAAGTACTCAAGGAAACCTTCGTACATGGGAGGCCACGCGTCTAGGTTATGATAGATATCATATGGCCACAGAATTATCCTTGGTTGACCCAATAGACCCCAAAGAAAAACGAGAAGATTACTATCATATTCTTCCCAATGGTGAGTCTTCTTTTGACTTATCATTATCTCCACTGTCTCTAATTGAGAATTATACTTCAAACAAATACCAAGATTATATAGGTAGTGCCCATAGATATACTCAGCAAGTGGATGAGCACAACCCTGTCCTATGATGACACGAGGTTGTATGTCATTAGACATCTTGTATGATAGTGACAAAACACCCTTCCAACGTTGGGTTCGCCTCACCCTATTTTCTTCACCAAATATAACTACTAAATGATGACCACCGTTCTATTCCCTTGTTACCCCCGCTCGACCCAGCTACACTCTTATTACCTGAAAGGAATTGTGAAGCAAAAGGGTGAGCACAACTAGCTCAGTAAAGAATATCATGACTAAAGATAATTAAATTATCAATAGCCTTCATCAATAATAAATCAGAGATTTAGAACATATGGTAAATGATAAAAATTTCAACCATAGTTGCAGCGGAACGAGCAATCCATTAGAAGAGTCAAATAGACTATAAAGTCTATTATCTTCTCCATGTTAAAAATTCACCAACAATGTTTTATCCCTGTAACATCAATCAACAGTTCCTTTCCACAATTATATGAATAACTCATAATCATAATTGTAATTCTAAATTCCTCTTCACATCCAGGACGAAGATAATTTTTATCACATGTCTTTACCTGAAACATCAAAGATCATGGTTATACCAAATCACAGTTCCTGTTCATAATCATACTAATAAATCCATCTTTACACTACGACCAAAGATATTCAACAACAGTTCATCTTTGCACTACAGGCCAAAGATATTCATCAACAGACCATCTTTGCACTACAGGCCAAAGATATTCATCAATAATTCATCTTTGCACTACGGCCAAAGATATTCATCAACAATTTATCTTTACACTACAGGCCAAAGATATTCCTCAACAGTTCATATTTGCACTACAGGTCAAATATATTCATCATCAGTTCATATTTGCACTACATGCCAAATATATTAATATCTCAAAGAAATATATAATCATTTCAGAATTTATATAAACAATAAGTATAACCATGTTGATCAATTCACCTTTGCACTTAAGCTAAAGATATTCACTTATAAATTCAATGGTCATGATCATACCAGTCAACAATTCATCTTTGCACTACAGGCCAAAGATATTCCTCAGTCACGATCATACCAATAATTTACCCATCTTTACACTCAAGTGAAAGAGAAATTCAACATCAGGGTGATAAAAATGTTATATATGATAATAAAAATAATATGATCAACAACTGCATTTATTTTCAAGAGCAACAATCATAAATCAACGATAATTTGGTCAGAAAAAGAAACCAATTTTGTCGTGAATAGTAACTCGTGAATAGTAACTCATGAATAGTAAACTCGACACAAAAAGGTAGAAATTCCATAATAAAATACATACCAATATTTCGGTATAATAATATTGAAAGAATAATATTTCTTAAGCTTATAAACAATTTATTTTAATTGTTTATACTTTACTAAATAATGCATTTAATCATCCTAAAATGTCAAACTCATAAGATTTCATCACCAATAACCAAAAACCATCATCAAAAATCTGCATTTATCTCATATAGGATTCTCAAGCCATAAAATCCTATTTTCCAATTTTCTTTCTTCACAAAACATATTTAATTCATTTACTCATAACTAGACCATTTTTATGAAAAATACCAAATCAGTTCTAAAAATATTTTTTTTCTGGAATTTAGCATAATATAGTCCCATAGTGAACATATATTTTTCTCAGAATTTTTAAAAGTCATTTACTATTTTTCATATGGCCAAAACAGCCGAATATTTAGACATTTATCAAAAATTGTACTTTTGTCCAAAAATTCTGAAATTTACAGAGTATACTTCTATCATATACATGTACTCCCAATAAAAATTTCATCAATTTTGGAGTTAACCACAAGGAATTATAAGCGGTTACTTTTAAAATAGTCTTTTCCCGTAAAATTCATAACTCTCAATCTATACATCCAAAAATCACCATTTTTGGACACAATCAAGAAAACTCATCAAAATATCATTTCAAATTTTTTCAGAATTTTTGAAGATCAGAACAATTACGAAACTGAAAATCATAACAACCCTTAAAATCCCTTAATATCCCTTACTATCCCTTACTATCCCTTACAATCCCTTACCTCAAAAGAGCAGTACTTCTGACTGGATATCGGATATGATGCTGAAGGAAACTTGCACTGATGAATAGCAACTCACCAAGTATCTAAAAACTCACAAAATATGCTTCATAATATAGAGAGAGAAAGAGAGAAAGCTTATGTTTCTGGTGTGATTTTCAATTCTAACTTAGCCCTCTATTTATAGGAAAATTTTGGTAGGTTTGACCTGCAACCTGATGGCTTTACCTGCTACTATTCCCACCCACCACATTTGAAATATAATTCAGCACATTTCTTCACCAACCACAAGTGGGGCCCACCAATTCTAGAATTTTCCACCAAAATGATAAACTCCGAAAATTCAACAATTTCTGAACCAGTCATCTCGTAAAATTCATAACAAATCATACGTTCATTTTTAACGGTTCAAAATTTGTGGACATATACTCAACTTATATGTATAACATATCCAAAAATTACCACGATCCAACGGTCGGATTAAAAATTATAACCCCCGCAAAATATCTCAAAAACCCTGATTTTTAATACCTCTATTTCGACAAAAATACGGATAAAAATCTCAACATTAACTCCTTCATTTTTTAACCACAAAAATATATCCCTCATTTATATCCACATAAAATAAATATTTTCTTATCATATGAATCAATAATTAATTATTCACAAATAATATTACAGAATCACATTTATGACAACCAGGCTGTTCCCAGGAAAGAGGGGGCTTTTCGATAAGGATTTCTCCTTACTGGCGCAAAATTAGATGACCAAACCTCTCTTTAGACAGATCTTTCTAGACATTGTCAATAATGCTATCTAATAATATTATTCTAAATAATATGAATTATTGATCTGATAATGGAGATGATGTGCAGTGACAATTATTGAGCAACAATAATATAAAATATCAACGCAGCAATTATTGAATCAATAAAATAAAATATTGAACAGTAATTACTGTAACAATTATTGAGTAGTGCCTTCTTACGTAAGAATCAATAATTTCAAAAATACTATGCAATACCGTGTGCTACTGTGCAATAACGCGTATTACTGTATTTTAACCACCGGGTATTCCAACAGTGTTAACAGTAACAACTACGTCGTTATTTGTAAAAAACTCAAATTTGTCGTTTTTTTTCACCCGACAGTTATTCGTTATGGGGCCCACAAATAGCTGCGCCGTCGTACGAATATTCCCCGACAGAAAGAATATTCCACGACCAAACGAATATTCCCCGACAACAATGATTATTTTATAACTACTTGTGTATTTTGAAAAAAAAAATCATATATCACCCTTAACTTTAACATTTATCAATTTAACCATTTACTGAATAGTAATTATAAGAAAAATTGAATACTTTTATTTCATAAAATTCGGGGTCTTACAGAAACTATCAAATTTCCTTGTGAAAATACCAATTTCCTAAACATATATTGTGCAAAAGTATACCAACTAATACTTTCAAGTCTTTCTCTTGCCGCTTCTTGCCTCTTAACCTCTGTATTTATTTTCACATGTTGGTCTGTAAAGGGTTTAACTTTTTGTATCATATTATATGAAATTTAATGTCAAATAAAAGGTCAATATGATCAAAGCTCGGTGCATGTTCAGGAGAAAAACAAAACTCTGCACATTATAAGAATCAATTCGTCGAACATGTAGTATACATAAAAAGAAGAAAAACAAAGTATGGAAACTACAAAGCAAAAACATACCTCAGTTCTGGATTATGAATTTTAAATGAAAGAGGAGGTGAGAGAAAACCGTTTTGAAAAATTAATTGAGGGGAAAAACACTCAAATCATTTACTATATATACCATAAAATTTGCTAAGAGGTAATTAGACACTAATAAGAAGAAAAAAAACAAGACAGGCTCTTATACTGATGAATTAAATAGAAAAGCCAAACTTACGTATTATTTCCTCTATTTGTTTACCCTTCACCCATTCAGTGGCTACAAATGACAGATAAAGGTTAGAGCAATATCTACAAATTAGTTCCAGAAGTTTAGTGAAAACATGTAGTGGTACGAAAGAAAAATCAACTGCTTATTCACGACTAAGTATGACTAAATGAAAAGATTGCTAGTAACTTTTCCACAGTAAAATATAATGATAGTAATCTCCTATTTATTAGTAATTAGAATTGAAATGCTCTATTATAAAAAGAGTAACTTATCACTCATCAGGCATCATCAAAAAGTGTCAGCTAGCACACACCGTTTATGTAAAGTTCCTAAAATTTGAACAAACTGGACAAATTTAAATCTTCATTGTCATTAGTTGCCTTTTAATCTTAATTAATAGAGAGAAACAGTGCTACGGATTATAATCTCTTAACAGTGCAAATATGTGGCAACACTTGGCTCTTTGATTGGCATATTCAATTTCAAAACAGTGCTACAGATTATAATCTCTTAATAAGTTTCTAAAGGTTCTGACATTAATCTGATCCCATATTATTTCAAATTTTGAGAAAATCTTGAAGAAATTCAATCACAATAATTCGAAAAATCAGTGATACCCAACATAGCAGAAATATGGGTAAAATCACAGAGGGGGGAAGAGAAACACCAGTGCTGCAATAAGAGATCAAATGTTCTATAAGCACCGTCCAAAATTTGAGATTCCTTGTTTGCTATATATAGGATCCACTGTGGGTAAAACGGAATAAAGGACATAATATTTCAGTGACGTCATATTCCAGTGACATCAATATATACTTTTTAATTTAATTAACACAATAACAAATATTATAATTTTTTTAAAAAAAATTACTAATTCATTATTTCATAATTATTAATTTAAAATAAAATCGTACTAATAATATAGTTGGTTAAAAAGAGCATTTGAAAAATCATGTCAAAAGAATCTAATTCAACTATCAATTGTGAAATCTAGCTAGTTGTATGACAATTTAAGTTGCATTTGCAAATAATCTCAAACCCCGAGTAATGAAAACATAAAATTTAACTTTCAATTTCTTCTCATTCCTAGCTTAGTCCAATACCAACGAAACTTAATAGAAATACAAACTGACATAAGTTCATAAACACTAACTTCTAATCATAAGTTTATAAGAACCAACTTCTGATCATAAGTGATTGATATTAACAGACCTAACTAAATCTAAAAATTTGAAAATAAATATTAAAAAAACCGTCCTAAATCACAAAAGTACACAGAGCTATTGCAATTTGATCAAAATCTCTAACAATACCAGTTTAAAAACTACCCATATAAAATCTGAATAAAAACAAAAACTACCCATATCAAAGTAAAACAGTTTATTAGATAGATAACAGCTCAAATAACAACCATACATAGGTGAAGAATAAATGAAACAAAACCCATACAATACACAGTCCCATTTGCAATTTGATCAAAATCTACAACACCAACCCAGTTCAAAAAAATACCCATATCACAGAATCACTGTAGTCATCGGGCAGCTCAATTACCCAAATTTTTTATCATCGGTTCAAAAATCAAGAACCTAGAATCATAAATTTGACCAAATTAAACAGCAATCTAATCAATTGAACCCAAAATCTCAATTAAAGAGTCAAAAAAAGTGGAATAAATACAATCATAATCGGTCATCTTGTTGTATGTATAGCGAGAAAGATTATAGTACTGACCAGTAGAGATATTAAAGTAAAATGATGAAAGAATCAAAAGGAAACTTACGGTGTGAAAATCGTTCTGATTCACTCGGTTTGTTTTTTGTCAGACGATCCTTCGTTCTGGGTCAGCTCACCCTTCGTCTCTCCTCCTCTCCACCGCCATCGCCGCCTATCCCCTCACCCTCCTCGCCGTCCCCAACTCCTTCCTTTGTTCCTCCGACACCTCCTCCTTCTCCCCCAACATCGTGACGTCCTCCACTACCACGTCGTCCTCCAATACTGTTCCCCCGCCGACCTCCGGGATAATTTCAGTGATAATAATTGAGAGATGATATAACTACATAAACGATTAGAAATAAGGGGTGGAAAGGTGCTTACCGGAGGGGAAGAGGATGATACGGATATCCTAGAGAGATGGTGATGGTGTGACAGTCGAACCCAAACTAAAGCGGAACACTTTCCTGCACATCTTAGTCTAATTCGGTTTGTTCTGTTTTGCTGTCTGTATGTCTAGAAATGTTTTACTGTACAACTTAAAAATTCATGTTTGCTAACATATTTATTAGCAAAAGTTATGTGCGGTGCTTACAGGTAGATGTGCGATGCTTACAGGTAGACTGCTTTCTTAAATTTTCCTGCTATACTTTGTAACATATATCTGAGGTTGTCAATAGCATGAAAGATCTTATGTCAATGTCATTTTTAATTTCATATGCCAATATCTTGAAGTCGTAAACTCAATATTACTTCCTATGTCATCAACGATTTTATATGTGTGCTAACATGCTTTGCTCAATCAGTCCAGTTGTGTACAAGCAAGAGTTCGCATTATGTGAGATAGTGAAAGAGAGACTGCAAAACACAG
The DNA here is from genome assembly GCA_016801055.1 of Panax notoginseng. NCBI lineage: Eukaryota > Viridiplantae > Streptophyta > Magnoliopsida > Apiales > Araliaceae > Panax > Panax notoginseng. The sequence continues at coordinate 169,456,202 of CM029021.1, forward strand.
ATGATTACCAGGCATTTTTGAAGTGTCATCATATTTATAGCACTAAAATAATTATAAGAAAGAAATTACAAGGTTTGGTATGTATCAAGCTGATCATGGTATTTGTTGCTTATTTTTGTGCTGCTTATTTATATGCTTATTGTAGAAGTCATTACAATTTGACTATTTTAAGTGGCTTTTTCCAATCACTATGTAAAGTCTTTGTTCAGAACTTGGTTACTTATTTAGATCCTGAACCAACGATTTGAATACACAAAAGTAGAGGAGGAAAAAGGATTCTTTTCATGCAAGAGGAACCCAACTATGATTTAAGAGAAATGATTTCTATAATAATTTGGACTTGGAGTTTGAGCAAAATTCTATACTATCTTGTCTCAAGTAAACCCTTCATAATTCTACTTTGACCACAACTTGGCTACTCTTCATTTGTATCTCGAGGATAATTTATGGATTAAGCATTAAACAACAGATGTATCTGTTTTAATTGTATTGTGTTGCTCTATTCTAGGATTTGTCTACTTCCAATATTTTATTGTTCTATAGCTCTGTCTTATGTTAATTGCTATGTTTCTCAACACTTTTTCCCCATTAGTTGCTTCAACATTGTTCAAGCAGTTTTCTTTTTTAGTAGTGTAGCTTACGCTTAATGTCAAGCCAATGCACCGTGTATTAAATTGCTAACGCAAAGTCATTCTTATGACGTTTAAATATTGGCATGTCTTAGATCCATGAGAAAGTGAAGGAGTTATAGTCTCTGTCAAAATTTGTCTGCAACAAGAACTTGAAGCAAGAATTGACAGACATATCCAGGTGATTTTGTGCTTTCTATTTTACTTTGTGGTGAAATTATTATGGTATGTGTTTTACTGAGGTTGGATTCAGAAGTAGTGACTGACGTAGTCATGACCAAGGATGTTATTGTAATGTACATCAATTGTCTCTCCATCTTAAGTTTGTTGATGTTACAGGAGACATACAACTCGAAACAATATAAACATAGAAAAAGATGTAAAAGTGTTAAATGAGAAAGTTGCTGCTTTGATAGGTAGCATGGTAAGGTAAATTTTCACTCTATCATATATCCTCATTTTTCAGCCACCATTTTTGCGTCTGTCTGTTCAATAATATAAACATGGCTCCTTCAAATGCATATCATATTGTCTTTCAGTTTAGATGTCTTTTAATGCTTTACATTCCTTGACAGGACACTGCATTTTGTCAATAAGTTTAAAACGATATGAAATTATCACCTTCAATTGATTTATTTTTTTGTATTCGCTCAAACGGCGAAAAAGAATCCTCTGGGAAACTCACCGACAAGTCCGATGTTTTCTCTTTTGGGGTCATGCTTCTAGAGTTGGTAATTGTACGTCGACCTGTTGATACAACTGAGACTTGCACGAATGATAGTTTGGTTGACTAGGTGAGTAAAGTAATTGCACCTGTCTAGATTCCCCTTCTGTGAGCTATTAGTTTGTTTGATAGTTAGTTTCCAAGAGTCGGGAAATTGTTATAGATTTCACAACTATGCAGTAATTAATTGTATAGAAGAATAAGAATTCTATATTATAAGCTTAAACATCTAACTAATTACTAAAATTTGAACAGGTGGTTCGCGCTCTTGAAGGAGATATGTCTTTGTCTGATCTTAATGAAGGAACTAGACCTGGACAAAGCACAGTCTACAGTTCTCATGAAAATTCAGATTATGACACCGTACAATATAATGAGGACATGAAGAATTTCAGGAAGATGGCATTGTCAAGCCAGGAGTATGCTAGTAGTGAGGCTAGCCGACCAACCAGCGAATATTAATAACCATAATTTAAATTTTGTATGCTAATCTCCCCACCCCAGGTCGTCCCTGAATAATAGTTTCTATTTTCCTTATACAAACGGTTTATAATTTTTGTGTTCTTCGTCAAAATTACGCTAATGCAGATATGCGTCATGATTGCAATTGCAAAATTAATGAATCCCACTCTGGTTATTCCTTCTTTTGATCAAAGATCCTATTGGATGGACCCAAGGTATTTTTTTTTATATTTTTTCCCCTTTTGGTTGTGTCTAGCTGTTGCAATTGTTTAATCTTCTAATGTTTTTCGCAGTAATTTTAAAGATATTTTTGATTGGAAGCGCTTCATTGAAGTTTTAAAAGATGACATTGAGATAGTTGAATCATTGCCACCACATTATGCTGCAAAGAAGCCCTATCTAAAGGCTCCTATTTCCTGGTCTAAGGTTTGGGAACTTCTCTATTGTCCCATTTGATTTGAGTGTCTCTAGAACCATTTCTTAGCTGCTTCTTAATTATGCAGGTTGTTGTGAAAGGATCATCATTGATCACCTCTTCTAAATTATACTCAGGGTAATCTCCTCCTTCCCAATTTCTACTTCACGTCTTTTAGTTTTCATAAAAATGGGTTTCATAGTTTTTGGTTTAAACCTTTGTAATTAGGATATGAGTAATGATTATGGGTTGTATATGTGTTATGACTTATCACATCGTATTTAATTATATATATTATGTAAACCATATCATCAAATTCATGAAAATATGTCGTATATGATTTCTACAAAATTACAGAGTATGGGTTTTGGCCTTATGGCCTTATACGTGATATTTTATGTATTGATCATATATTATCCCTAAATTTTACACTCGTATATTGTTATGCATGTCGATACGAAGAGACCAAAGTTTAAATAAACGGATTCGGTGTTATAACGAATCCGTAGTGACAATTTTCATGTTTTATTTTCAAAACCTTCAAGAACATCAAAGTCAGTGAAATTATAGATTTTAATTCTGTGATTATGTGTCTTCATGGGTTAAAATCACTTTATAAATGTTGGGTTATGATTATACATGAATTATAACATGTGGGTATGTCTAAATTCGTGTAGTAATATTTTAAATTGGAGTTTTTGGCTGTGTTCTGCAATTTTCGCGAATTGCATAACAGTTTCTGGCTCGCCGCCCTTCGGCACCAATCTCACGCCTAAACATCTGCGCCGCAGCGTCATGACTCGAGCCACAGTGCCAAGTGTCCACGCCGCAGCGCGAAGATCAAGTGTAACAGTGGCGCCGCAGCGCCACTCTCCAGAAAGTACAGAAATGGAATTTTTAAAATGTTTAAGTCTAGCAATGTGTTAGTAACTTAATGTAATGAACATGTAAACATGTTAGAAATATAATGTGATGTAAAAATAGATGTTTAACATGTAAATAACATAATTGCATGTGGATTAAACTATTGAATACATAATTAGCTTGTTATTTATGAAGTGTAAATTATGTGACAAAGTGGTAATTTGATTAAGTATAGTCAATAATCAAAGTAGACAAAGAGAATGAGTTTATGATGATTAGTTAAGTATAATTAACTGGTATTGTGAATGTGAATGGTATGTAGGATTAAATTCAAAGAACGAGTTTAGTTAAAGTGTAATCTACGCACGAGGCAAGTTTCCTAACCCTACTTGTCATTATTGTTCAAGTTTATTATTTACCTCGAGTAAATTATCAATTCTATTATTCAAGTTCAAATGTTATATTAAAGATTGATTATCTTTTCAAAGCATGATTCAGTTATACAATAATTGTTCTATTGTATACTTCTTAAGATTATTATTCAAATTGAATATCATTATTGTTGAACCTTATTAGACTAATGAACTTTATTGATTCAACTAGTCCTTAGTTGATGAACGTTCTAAATTTCAGAACCCTTATTGAATTATCCAAACCAAACTTCCTTTGGTGCGGACTCGAATGTCAAACTGAGATGAACAACCCTGCAAAGGGATTTACTTATGCGTTAGCGTTAAGATATTGTGCACAGTATGGTACTAAGGGCTGATCCCCCTAAGTACGAGAAGAAGGTCCATAGTCTTATAACTGTTAAAGGTTTCAAGTATAACCCTTGTTAACCTAGGACATAGTTCAAGGTCTTATGACCCTTAGAATTCTTTTGATTCTTGTTATTCCTTCTTGATTCAAAAGTTGAGCTTTTATTTAGATGTCTTTGATTCACTCGCATGTTATTATATTGTTATTTCATTGTTATACTTGTGGGCAATAGTACTCACTCTTGCTTAATAATAACATTGCAGTTAAGAACGAAAGAACTGATGAACCTTCCACTAGTAAAGGCAAGGGCAAAGTTAGCAAGTGATGAAGACTTGCTATTTAATTGATGATGTATTTATGTTTAGACTTGATTTAATGATGTTGTTTAAGACTTATTGTTTATATTTCCTCAAAGATGTTTAAGGTTAGTTCAACCTGGGATTGTATTTATTATTCGGATGTTGTAATCCTTTTAAGGAGAAGATTTTATTTCTATCTATTGTATGGTTTGCATTTATTATGGGTAGATAGTTAGATGATATTTGTACAGTGAACACCAAATCCCGTGGAATCGAAGTACCCGGATTTGGGGGTGTCACAAGTTGGTATCAAAGCAGTAGGTTATGAACCTTAGGTGGGGGAACAACCTTAGGTAGTAGCCTTATAGAAAGAAGATAGTGATGGAAAACTCTTATCGAGTTTTAAGAAATGAATTTTTGTAATTCATTGAAGATAATAAAAGACATTATGTGTTTATGTGTTAAAGTATGCGTTAGATGGTACGACTTAGTAACTAAAACTTAAAATTTTGTTGTCAGGATGTCGAATGTTGGAGAAGCTAGTCAAGCTGGGGAGGAAGAACCTCGTGTACCTATAGTACCTACAGAGGAGGAGCCCCGAGACATTCATGTCATTAGGGAACAACTGGTACAGAGGGAATCATCTCCATTGATCACCGTTGTTGGTCAGGAGCATGAACCTGATACTGATCCTGAGGAGGATCCTGAGGAGGAATTTGATGAGGAAGAGGAAGAAGAGGAGTTACCACGGTACACCGTTGATGCTGAGATGTATGACGCACTATATGATCGTAACGTTGAGTTACGTGACATTATTCGGGATTTGACTGAGCGAACGACTGTTCAGCAGACTACTCTCGAGCAGAAGGAGAGGGAGATTTCGACTTTTCACTCACGATTGGGAAATGTAGAATGGGATTTGGTCCATGAGAAGGGTCAAACCGAAGATAAGACCGAGGAGATTGAGAAGCTGAAGAAGGAACTGAAGGAAACCTCCGAAAGGCTGAACATAGCAGAGGAAGGCTGGGTAAGAGAATCACGTCGAGCTGATCGTGCAGAAGATGATAGTCATGCAAAGAAGGCGAAGATTGGGGAGACGTACTCTACACTGAACAAGGCAATGAATGAGACCCAAGATCGAGTTTTGAGGTACCCGATCCAGTTCGAAGGACTACCTTTGTACATAATGGATCGCAGGACGATGTCTCGCATCTTAGAAGAGGAGCGTAGCAAGGCTAATCAATACCTTGACCGTCAGTGATATGATTTGTGTAATTATGTGAAGAACTTAATTAGTTTTTAGATGTAAATTTCGATGTGTTTATGAATGAAAGAATATTTTAAATGTTTAAATCATGTGGATTCTTTATTCCAGGATAGTTGATGTAAATAGCAGTTATGCTATCGTTTAATGTTAAAACTTTTGATTTGAATAAAAATATATCAAGTTGTTTGAGATGATGTGTTAAATGAGTATGTTAAATTGTTAAGTAATGTCTTAACTATTTAGAGAAATAAATAAAGTTCTAATAAGTATATATTTTAACAGAATTATGCCGCCAAGAAGAAGACAACCACGTCAACCAACTCAGGAAGAGTCAACTAATAACAACAATACCAATGCTAATCCTGTTCAGCAGTTGGTGAACTTACTGACTGGGGCAATGAACAATCAACCTCAAGCTCCACCAAACACAACATTTAAAGACTTCAAGGCGGTGGGACCGCCAGAGTTCAAAGGTTCCATGAACCCAATCGAGGCTCAAATGTGGGTTATGAAAATGGAGAAGGTTTTCGACGTTGATAGGGTTAGAGAAGACCAGAAGACCGTTTTTACAATGTTTATGCTGAAGTCTGAGGCTAGCTACTGGTGGCAAGCAAACAAAGTGCGAGGAGGTGAAGGTGTAATTACGTGGGAGAGATTTAAAGAGATATTTTTCGAAATGTACTTCCCAACTATTTCGCAGAATCATATGGAGGTTCAATTTCTGGAACTAAAACAGGGAAACATGAGCGTACCTGACTACGCGACTAAATTCAACGAGTTGGCAATGTTCGCCCCATACCAAGTACACACCGACGAGAGGAAAGCCAGAAGATTCGAACAAGGACTAAAGCCTTGGGTATACAGTAAAGTATCAATGTTTCAGATAAACACATTTGCCGGAGTATTGGAGAAGGCCATCCTCGCTGAAGGTGGAAGCGATGCGGTGACCAAGTACAATCAAGATCAGAAGAAAAAGAAGAGTGAAGGTGAAATTAATAACAAGGCCAGTGGAAGTGGCACAGGAGGTGGAAATTTCAATCAGAATAAAAGGTGGAACGACAGCTCATCATTGGGAAATCAGCAAGGTAATCAGAAGAAAAGAATCGAAGCATGCCCGACCTGCTGGAAACTCATCTGGGAGTATGTATGAAAGGAAAAAGAGTATGCTACAATTGTGGTCAGGAAGGCCACATAGCACCTAACTATCCTAACCCAAAGAAGGGTGCTTGTTTCAATTGTGGTTCAAAGGATCACCTAGCAAGAGACTGTCCCAAGAAGGGATCGGGAGGGTCAGGACCAGGGGGTAACCGGGGAAGCAACAGTGGAAATGCCTTAACTATCACCGGACCAACAGCAACAAACCGACCGACCGCCAGAACTTTCAATATGACGGAGCAGGAAGCAATTCAGTCTCGTGATGTGGTGAAGGTATCATTCCGATCAATGAAATTAATGCTTACATTTTATTTGATTCGGGTACTACTTGTTCCTTTATATCCAATGACTTTGCTAATAGTTTAGATTTGCTTAAGGATGAATTGGAATACCCCATGAATATAGAAATTGCGAATAGAGAGATAATCCCTGTTAAGTACGTGTTTAAGAACTGTAGAGTGGATATTAAGGGTAATATCATGAACGTAGATCTTATCCCTATTCGACTTGGGGAATTTGACGTTATATTGGGAATGGACTGGTTATCCAATTATGGGACTGTAATTGATTGCCAAAAGAAGCGTATTAACCTTATGACTCCGTCAAAGGTTGTGTTTTATGGTAGCAAGTCGCCTAGACAAGCGAGTTGTCTGACGATGATGCAGGCCAGGAAGTTATTAAAACAAGGCTGTGTAGGATACTTAGCTTACATAGTCGACAGTCGAAAAGAGAATCTAAAGGTAGAAGAGATACCGATTGTGAGGAATTTCGTCGACGTATTTCCAGACGATTTGCCAGGACTTCCACCAGATAGAGAAGTAGATTTCGGGATCGATTTGGCGCCCGGAACTGCTCCAATATCGAAGGCACCATACCGTATGGCATCAGTAGAGATGAAAGAATTAATGGTACAATTACAAGAATTGATGGACAAGAAGTACATTCAACTGAGCGTATCGCCGTGGGGAGCGCCGGTGTTGTTTGTGAAAAAGAAGGACAGATCGATGCGGCTTTGCATTGACTACAGAGAACTGAACAAGGTCACGATTAAGAATAGATATCCATTACCAAGGATCGATGATCTGTTTGATCAATTGAAGGGAGCAAGATACTTTTCTAAGATAGACTTGAGGAGTGGTTATCACCAATTGAAAGTGAGGCCAGAGGATGTACCGAAGACAGCGTTCAGAACACGATACGGTCACTACAAATTTTTAGTAATGTCGTTTGGTCTAACGAATGCTCCTGCAACATTTATGGGACTAATGAATGGTGTGTTCAAGCCGTTTTTGGAAAAAGTCGTGGTGACGTTTATAGACGATATTTTGGTATATTCCAAAACCAAAGAAGAACACGAAGAACATTTGAGATTAACATTGGAAGTGTTGAGAAGGGAGAAGTTGTACGCTAAATTTTTGAAATGCGAATTCTGGATCGAGCGAGTACAATTTCTTGGTCACGTGATCGATAAAAATGGAATTTCGGTAGATCCATCCAAAGTAGAAGCCGTGATTAACTGGGATCAGCCGAGAACGCCGTCAGAACTAAGAAGTTTTCTTGGCTTAGCTGGATATTATAGAAGATTCATTCAAGATTTTTCCAAGATCGCAACTCCGTTAACAAATTTAACTCGAAAAGCTGTGAAATTTGTTTGGACGGAGAAGTGTGAAAAGAGCTTTCAAGAATTAAAGAAGAGGTTGAGTACGGCACCTGTGTTATCTCTTCCGGATGATACAGGAAATTTTGTTATTTTTAGTGATGCGTCGCATAAAGGACTTGGTTGTGTACTGATGCAAAACGGTAAAGTCATTGCGTATGCATCACGACAGTTGAAGGATTACGAGAAGGGATACCCGACCCATGACTTAGAGTTGGCTGCAGTTGTGTTTGTTTTGAAAATTTGGAGGCACTATCTCTACGGGGAGAAGTGTAAAATATATACGGACCACAAGAGTCTGAAATATATTTTTACACAGAAGGACTTAAATATGTGTCAAAGAAGATGGTTGGAATTAATTAAGGATTATGACTGTGAAATTTTATACCATCCGGGTAAGGCAAATGTGGTTGCCGACGCCTTAAGTAGAAAGGGTCGTGAGAAATTAATGATGTTGACTGCTCAGAAGGAGTTAATTGTAGAAATGGAGAAATTAGAATTGGAAGTGAAGTATCCAATGGAGATCGATGAGAAGCTATTTCATATGCAATCTGGTACAACTCTACTAGATAAAGTAAAGGAGGCTCAGCTTCAGGATGATGAATGCAAAAAGGTAACAAAGAAGATATTTGAAGGAATTGAACCGAGATTTAAGATGGATAAGGAAGGAATAATAAGATTTAAAAGTAGAATTTGGGTTCTGCAAATACAAGATTAAGGAAGAAATTTTAAGCGAAGCTCATAGTTCGCGATATTCGATTCACCCTGGAAGTACAAAGATGTATCAAGATCTTCGACAATATTTCTGGTGGCCAAATTTAAAACGGGATGTTGCAGAATGTGTTGCCAAGTGTCTGACCTATCAAAAAGTAAAAGCAGAACATCAGAGACCAAGTGGATTGCTTCAACCGTTGGAAATCCCAGAATGGAAATGGGAACATATTACAATGGACTTCGTGGTTGGCCTTCCGACGACTCAGAAAGGCTACGACGCAGTATGGGTTATCGTTAACCGACTGACGAAATCCGCACACTTCCTTCCAATCAAAATCAGATTCAATTTAGATCAGTTGGCAAGATTATACGTGAAAGAGATTGTTTCGAGGCACGGAGTGCCGGTGTCAATTGTTTCCGATAGGGATCCGCGCTTCACATCAAATTTCTGGAAACGTCTTCAGGAATGCATGGGTACGCAATTGCGAATGAGTACAGCATACCACCCTCAAACAGACGGACAGAGCGAGAGAACGATTCAAACGTTAAAAGCTATGCTAAGAGCCCGTGTGATGGACTTAAAAGGAAATTGGGATGATCACTGTAACGACCCCAAAATAGGTCCATTCCATCCAACCTATTCTGAGTCGCCAAATACATGGTACAGAAAACAACTACAACTTTATTACAACAATTGTCGTGCAAAATACAACAACACATATGCTGTGAGTTTGGATACAAATATATACCAAATGTGACACATATCCCAACCGTGGACAGCACCTCACAATGACACCTTACATAAAGGTATAGTCAAAAACTGTTTTAGAAATTAGAATCTTTGGGAAGTGCTCAAGAAAACCTTTGTACATGGGAGGCCATGCGTCTAGGTTATGATAGATATCATATGGCCACAAAATTATTCTTGGTTGACCCAATAGACCCTAAAGAAAAACGAGAAGATTACTATCATATTCTTCCCAATGGTGAGTCTTCTCTTGACATATCATTATCTCTACTGTCTCTAATTGAGAATTATACTTCAAACAAACACCAAGATTATATAGGTAGTGCTCGTATATATACTCAGCAAGTGGATGAGCACATCCCTGTCTTATGATGACACGAGGTTGTATGTCGTTAGACATCTTGTATGATAGTGGCAAACCACCCTTCCAACGTTGGGTACACCTTACCCTATTGGATTCACCAAATAAAACTACTAAATGAACCTTTCTATACTGCTTCGGGAGAACATCCACAGCTAGAGACCACCATTCTATTTTCCCGTTACCCTCGCTCGACCCAGCTACACTCTTATTACCTGAAAGGAATTGTGAAGCAAAAGGGTGAGCACAACTAGCTCAGTAAAGAATATCATGACTAAAGATAATTAAATTATCAATAGCCTTCATCAATAATAAATCAGAGATTTAGAACATATGGTAAATGATAAAAATTTCAACCATAGTTGCAGCAAAACGAGCAATTCATTAGAAGAGTCAAATAGACTATAAAGTCTATTATCTTCTTCATGTTAAAAATCCATCAACAATGTTTTATCCCTGTAACATCAATCAACAATTCTGGTCCACAATCATATGAATAACTCATAATCATAACTGTAGTTCTAAATTCCTCTTCTCATCCAGGACGAAGATAATTTTCATCACCTATCTTTACCTGAAACATCAAAGATCATGGTTACACCAAATCACATTTCCTGTTCATAATCATACTAATAACTTCATCTTTGCACTACGGCCAAAGATATTCATTTGTATCACCAGTTGGTCATGTTCATCTCAACATCTGTTCATCTTTGCACTACTGGCCAAAGATATTCAACAACATGTCATCTTTGCACTACGGGCCAAAGATATTCATCAACAATTCATCTTTGCACTACAGGCCAAAGATATTCCTCAACAGTTCATATTTGCACTACGACCAAATATATTCATCAACAGTTCATATTTGCACTACAGGCCAAATATATTAATATCTCAAAGAAATATATAATCATTTTAGAATTTATATAAACCATAATTATAACCATGTTGATCAATTCACCTTTGCACTTAAGCTAAAGATATTCACTTATAAATTCAATGGTCATGATCATACCAGTCAACAATTCAACTTTGCACTACTGGCCAAAGAGAACCAATAGTCATGATCATACCAGAAATCTACCCATCTTTACACTCAAGTCAAAGAGAAATATCATCATTAGGGTTATAAAAATGTTATATATGATAATAAAATCAATATAATCAACATATAGATTTAATCTCAAGAGTAATATTCATAAATCAACTATAATTTGGTTAGAAAAAGAAACCAATTTTATCGTGAATAGTAACTCGTGAATAGTAACTCATGAATAGTAACTCGTGAATAGTAACTCATGAATAGTAACCCCGACACAAAAAGGTAGAAATTCCACAATAAAATACATACCAATATTTCGGTATAATGATATTGAAAGAATAATATTTCTTAAGCTTATAAACAATTAATTTTAATTGTTTACACTTTACTAAATAATGCATTTAATCAATCTAAAATGCCAAACTCATAAGATTTCATCACCAATAACCAAAACCCTTATCAAAAATCTGCATATACCTCATATAGGATTCTCAAGTCATAAAATCTTATTTTCCAATTTTCTTACTTCACAAAACATATTTAATTCATTTACTCATAACTAGACTATTTTCATGAAAAATACCAAATCAGTTCTAAAAATATTTCTTTTCTGGAATTTAGCATAATATAGTCCTATAGTGAACATATATTTTTCTCAGAATTTTTAAAAGTCATTTACTATTTTTCATATGGCCAAAACAGCCGAATATTTAGACATTTATCAAAAATTGTACTTTTGTCCAAAAATTCTGAAATTTACAGAGTATACTTCTATCATATACATGTACTCCCAATAAAAATTTCATCAACTTTGGAGTTAACCACAAGGAATTATAAGCGGTTACTTTTAAAATAGTCTTTTCTCATAAAATTCATAACTCTCAATCTATACATCCAAAAATCACCATTTTTGGACACAATCAAGAAAACTCATCAAAATATCATTTTAATTTTTTCCAAAATTTTTAAAGGTCAGGAAAATTTCGAAAATGGAAAATATAACAACCCTTAAAATCCCTTACTATCCCTTACCTCAAAAGTGCAGTATTTCTGACTGGAATGCAAAGCCGAAGGAAACTTGCACTGAATAGAAATTCTCAAAGTATCTAAATACTCACAAAATATGCTTTATAATATAGAGAGAGAAAGAGAGAAAGCTTATGTTTTTGATGTGATTTTCAATTCTAACTTAGCCCTCTATTTATAGGAAAATTTTAGTAGGCTTGACCTGCAACCTGATGGCTTTACCTGCTACTATTCTCACCCACCACATTTGAAATATAATTCAGCACATTTCTTCACCAACCACAAGTGGGGCCCACCAATTCTAGAATTTTCCATCAAAATGATAAACTCCGAAAATTCAACAATTTCTTAACCAGTCATCTCGTTAAATTCATAACAAATCATACGTTCATTTTTAACGGTTCAAAATTTGTGGACATATACTCAACTTATATATGTATAACATATCCAAATATTACTACGATCCAACGGTCGGATTAAAAATTATAACCCCCGCAAAATATCTCAAAAATCTTGATTTTTTAATACCTCCATTTCGACAAAAATACGGATAAAAACCTCAACATTAACTCCTTCATTTTTAACCACAAAAATATATCACTCGTTTATATCCACTTAAAATAAATATTTCTTATCATATGAATCAATAATTAATTATTCACAAATAATATTACAGAATCACATTTATGACAACTAGGCCGTTCCCAGGAAAGAGGGGGCTTTCCAATAAGAATTTTTCCTTACTGGCGCGCAATTAGGTGACCAAACCTCTCCTTAGACATAACTTTCTAGACATTGCCAATAATGTTATCTAATAATATTATTCAAATAATATGAATTATTGATCTGATAATAGAAAATACTGTGCAGTGACAATTATTGAACAACAATAATATAAAATTTCAACGTAGCAATTATTGAATCAATAAAATAAAATATTGAACAGTAATTACTGTAATAATTATTGAGTAGTGCCTTCTTACGTAAGAATCAATAATTTCAAAAATACTATGCAATATCGTGTGCTACTGTGCAATAACGCGTATTACTGTATTTTAACCACCGGGTATTCCAACAGTGTTAACGGTAACAACTACGCCGTTAATTATAAAAATTTAATTTTTGTCGTTATCTTCATCCGACAATTATTCGTTATGGGGCCCACAAATAGCTGCGCCGTCGTACGAATATTCTCCGACAGAAAGAATATTCCACGACCAAACGAATATTCCCCGACAACAATGATTATTTTATAACCACTTGCTTTTTTTGAAAAAAATTCATATATCACCTTTAACTTTAAACTTTTATCAATTTAACCATTTATTGAATAGTAACTATAAGAAAAATTGAATACTTTTATTTCATAAAATTCGGGGTCTTACAATCACCTACCGTTAGTAGAGTTCGGCTACAACAACAGTTACCACGCTAGTATTGGTATGCCGCCTTACGAAGCATTATACGGCAGAAAGTGCAGAACTCTGCTTTACTAGGATGAAGTTGGTGAAAGACAATTGCTAGGCCCAGAATTGGTACAGCTGACTGCAGAAATAGTTAAAGTGATCCGAGCACGACTGGTAGCGGCTCAAGATCGACAGAAGAAATACGATGATCCACATCGTAAAAATATCGAGTTTGAATCAGGTAGTTAAGTTTTCTTGAAGGTCTCTCCCTGGAAGGGAAAGATCAGATTCGGAAAAAAAAGGGAAATTGAGCCCAAGATTCATTGGACCCTTTGAAGTATTGCGTAGAATCAGAGAAGTCGCGTACGAGGTAGCCTTACCTCCAGCACTCGAGAATGTCCACAACGTCTTCCATGTTTCTGTGTTACGACCCTACAAAGCCGATTACAAACATGTAATTGAATATGAACCCCTACATTATGAGAAAGACTTATCTTACAAATAAATTCCTGTCCAAATTGTCGACCGAAAAGAACAAGTTCTCAGAAATAAAGTTATACCTTTTGTTAAGATAATTTGGAGGAACCACAACGCTGAAGAAGCTACGTGGGAACTCGAAGAGAATATGATGAAGAATTACCCTCATTTATTTACTTAATTATTTGTAAACGATTCTGGGGATAGAATCTTTGTAAGGGGGAGAATGTAACGGGTCGAATTTATTGAGTCATGATTCTGGGGACAGAATCCTTTTAAGGGGGGAAAGATGTGACGAACGAGATTTTTGTAATTTAATTTTAATATTTATTGAATTAAATAAATATTTTTTGATGATTTAATTATTGGATTAAATAATTATTTGATGCAATTGTGGTAGATTAATTTAATTATATGTGTTACATTTATTAAATTAACGTGGAGAATAATTATTATTCAAGTATGTAATTAATTGAGCTTATTGAATTAAATGAAATGTTTAATTAAGCATAATGTTATTTTAATTAAATTAATTATTAATTAGAGAGTTAATAATTTGTCATTATTAATTAATGAAAAAATTAAATATATGACTATGAGAATTTACGAGAAGCCATTATATTTTATTTATATTAAATAAGATATATGAATTATTGTGCAAGTGGGTGTGACATGAGTTAAACTATATGATAAAGTTTTTTTAAATTAAATGATTTTTGAAATCTATTAATCTAGCCAAACAAGGCCCTATAGGGAGTTGGATGCAGTTACCCACTACTGGAGTAACTGACCATTATGCGCGTCTGTTGAATTCTTATAATACGTATTCTTCTTTTCATTCTTCATTATTGCCTAAGTCTAGAAAACAAGCCAGAGAGAATAGAAAACTTACAAAGAGAAAATTGATAAGCTTGAGAGAAATTTGTAAGTGTGTAATCAACAGGTTGTTGTGAAAGGATCATCATTGATCACCTCTTCTAAATTATACTCAGGGTAATCTCCTCCTTCCCAATTTCTACTTCACGTCTTTTAGTTTTCATAAAAATGGGTTTCATAGTTTTTGGTTTAAACCTCTGTAATTAGGATAGGAGTAATGATTATGGGTTGTATATGTGTTATGACTTATCACATCGTATTTAATTATATATATTATGTAAACCATATCATCAAATTCATGAAAATATGTCGTATATGATTTCTACAAAATTACAGAGTATGGGTTTTGGCCTTATGGCTTTATACGTGATATTTTATGTATTGATCATATATTATCCCTAAATTTTACACTCGTATGTTGTTATACATGTTGATACGAAGAGACCAAAGTTTAAATAAGCGGATTCGGTGTTATAACGAATCCGTAGTGACAATTTTCATGTTTTATTTTCAAAACCTTCAAGAACATCAAAGTCAGTGAAATTATAGATTTTAATTATGTGATTATGTGTTTTCATGGGTTAAAATCACTTTATAAATGTTGGGTTATGATTATACATGAATTATAACATGTGGGAATGTCTAAATTCGTGTAGTAATATTTTAAACTAGGGTTAACCAGTGCTTACGGCACTACGATTACTCGTGTAATTATTTAATACTTAAAGATGAATCTAAATGAAAAATGTGAGTTAACAATATGAAAAGAGTATATATTTGATAAAAAGTAGAAAATTTCGTAATTGTTTGTTGTAAATAAGAAAATTTCTAATCAAGTTAGACATCCCACCTAAAAAGTAAAGAAGTCAAAAATTTTGCCACAAATTGTATCTACATGCTCATTATTTACTTGTCCATCAAAATTCGCTACATGTTCATTATTTACCTAAAACATTAAATTGACAGCACCAATATGAATATAATCTCTTGTTGCCACCACTATTGAGAAAATTTAGCTGAGCTCTAAACCTATCTTATGAGAAAACAAACCAGCAGAAGCATGAAAACAACATGTGATACAAAACCATGCCCTCACATCTCAACTGAAATCCGAATTCAAAACTAAGAAAAGTTTGTCTCCAAATTCAATTCCAAAGCATGATCACAGCACAGCTAGACATATCAAAACTCTGATTTACTTTCAATAATTTATCCAAAAATAAAACAAATAAAAACACCTGATACATTTACTTTAGCAAACCTATAACTAACAAAGTTAGCAAATTAGTTTACGAAAATAAGATATTTACTGCTCCATACAAACCTGCATACCTTTTATCAAAAAGAGAACTTGGACATTCTAGAAATTGCATTAATCATGTCAAATAAACAAACAAAGCTCTGAATGCCTGATCAACCATAACAAACAACATCCAAATGTACCCCAAAAAAATGATTTTACAACAATTTATTTTCCAATTATCATCCAAAAAATATTACCACTTGTAATAAACTATGTTCTTAAAAATACATATAACAACATTTTCCTTGTAGATCTGTCAAGCTCTACCATGTCTTCGGTACATAAACCTTTGAAAAGAAAGACTATCCATCGACAACGTCCACGACCAACAAATATTGTTTATAACAAAAATCTGTTATTTATAAAAGAAAGCAAAATGTTAGAAATATCGCAAGAAAGAAACAATTGACACGTGATTACTTGAATACGATTTAAGAATTATAAAATACACATAACCGTGTTAACTTTTCTCCATCCTCGACTTCTTGATGAATGAACACATTTCCATTCAATAGCAATATCATCCCAAGACTGCAAAAATTGAACAATAATTTAAAGAAAAATTATGATGAACGATAAACAAAGCCCAGAAGCAGATCAACATGAACAATAATATTTTTTAAGGCAGATCAAGCTTCTTAGACAAAACCAATTAATTTAAAGAAAAACAGAAACCCCAAAATCAGACAAAACATGAAACTTTATTCCATACCCATCATGTTATAATCAAGACTCATAAATGCTACTAACTTTCTGAAACACCTGGAATAAGTAAATCAAGCAATACCAGACAACTAAAATTCAAAAAGCAATTTCATCTCAATCTCTCGACATCGTTTTCTCATCGACGAAACATGACTTTAAAATGCATGTAAGCCTAGCAAACACCCCAAATCATCAAATCAAGCAATACCCACCCAATAAAAATCAGAACAAAAAAACCCATAACCAGATCAACATAAAAAAAATAGAAGCCAAACCTTGGGTTTGAGATCAAACTCAAAATTGAACTTCCAATGCTTGAGCGAGAAATTAAGTTTTTTTTAAAAACACTTGTGTTTTGTATAGATAGATTGATGCTTAAAATGTTCTATATTAATCTTAAGCTGTGACGCCCCCAAAATTAGGTATACATCACCCATCTTGGGTCGTCAGATACATAGTACAGAATACAAATACAACTTACTAATTCAACTGTCGTGTACAATACGACAAAACATAAACTGTGAGTTTGAATACAAATATTATCTTCTAGAGAGTATTCATACTCAAAAGGAGTCCTCATTACATTTAGTAACACACTATTACATAGAATAGTGAGGACTACTAACTAATACTATCATTCGGACCATCACTCCGTTCCCCGACTTGCCCCAGCTACGTTCTCATTTCCTGAAGAGAACAGTGAAAGAAAGGGTGAGCTCAACTAGCCCAGTAAGAAATATTACGACTAAGATAATGCAGAATAAATTATCATTAGCCTTCAACAATGCAGAATCAATGCACTACGGGCCAATGAGGACTTTTACCACATCATTTGTAACATTACGGTCATGATTACACCGAATAATCCCTGGTCATAATCATACCAAGTCCATCTATGCACTACAGGCCACAGATGACTTTCAACAGAATATAAACATGAGGATGATGACAATGATATAAGAATTCAATAAAACAAGTTCAAGAATTAATTTATCCAAGAATTAACAATGTCCAAATTGTCAACATGATACTGCTTTGTGGAGTAAAATTTAAGAATGCTTAGAAGAATATTTTTATGAAAAGATACTGGATGAACCGCAATTATCAAGGATATTAAACTAATTTCATGGAGTATAGAAGTTAAAACTTAACCAATTGAGTATAGTAAAGAATGGAATAACAAAAGAAATCACCCGGCATGCGATAGACCGCACAGACAGGTTATTCTAACAGAATAATAAATAATGGAACCAGGTCCGGCGTAAAAGCACAGACAGGATATTCTGATAGAATAATAAATAATGGAACCAGGTCCGGTGTAAAACACACAGACAGGATGTTCCAACAGAATAATAACAAGACGGAACCAGGTCCGATGTAAAACACACAGACAGGATGTTCCAACAGAATAATAATAAAAACGGAACCAGGTCCGGTGTAAAACACACAGACAGGATGTTCCAACAGAATAATAATAAAAACGGAACCAGGTCCGGTGTAAAACACACAGACAGGATGTTCCAACAGAATAACAGAAGAATGTCACCAAGTATAGGGTAGACCGCGTATACAGGTTATTCCAACAGAATAATAAGAAATGGAATAACAACAGTTCTCTTCATGAATAAGAAAGAATAACACCCCTTACCGTTTTAAAGAAAAGCTGAAATAAGGAAGTAGTTAAGTAGCAGAATACTCTTCTTCTCTCTCTTTATAGTTTCTCTCTATAGTTTCTCTCTCTAGAGTTCAGTGAATTCGTAAGAAATAATGAAGGAATGAGCTGCTATTTATAGAAAAATAGAATGTATAGTAACTAATCTATGAACGGTCCAGATTGATTACTTAAATCTGACGGTCCATATTTAAAAAAATATTCTGTTTTATATAAAAAGATGTTTCTGTTTTATTACGTTAATAATACGAATAAAACAAAACGTCATTATCGCTAAATAATTCATATTATTAACTGACAATAATCGAATCAAACTGAGTGACTTCTCACATAAGCATTAATAATCAATACTGTGTGCTACTATGCAACCACACATATTACTGTACTTTTACTACCGAGTAGTTCAACAGTATCAATGGTAAAACTTTTGCCGTTATTTTTAATAAAATATTTTTATCGTTTTCTCAATTCGACAATAATTCCGTTGTGGGGTCCACCAATGATTGTGCTGTTGTACGAATATTTCCTGTTAAAATGAATATTCCCCGACCAATCGAATATTATATAACAACTTGCGTACTTTGCAAAATTTATAATATTACCCACAACTATAACATTATATCAAATTAACTCCATAATATTCAAAAATGATATTTATAGAAAATTTATTTTTATTTATAAAAGTTGGGGTCTTACAACAAGCTCTAGACACTACGTAATGTAGTTCCTATAGCACATATTCATATTCAAGCTAAGAAAGTTGCAAGTAAAGCATCTTAATGTAGCAAAAAGTGTGTGTGGTGGTATATTCGATCATTGGTGACAACAAGAAGTGTGTGTGGTGTTTATATTAATTTAGGAAAAAAAAAGATTGTTGCAATTCAAGTCCTCCATAGTTACGAAAAAAACAAAATAAATATTTGGAACCATTCATGTTATTAATGAAGCAATTCAAGTCCTCCATAGCTAGGAATTAATATTGAAATATAATCAATGTCTTGAGGGGTCTAGTACTTTAATCAACCACTACCAAGTCTAAAAATGATGACCAAGTAAGTATCAGCCAATTATTGCAGTTCACACAAATTTTCATAGAGTGACAGGCTTCACAATCCTTACACATGTCTTGATCCACACATTATTATTGCAACAATCTCTTTTTTTTGCAAAAAGATCCACACATTATTATGCCGGAAGCAAAAATCGATGAAGAAGGAATACTTCGAGTCAACTCCAGACTTTGTGTTCCTAACAACCCTGATTTAAAGTATGAAATCATGATGGAGGCGCACAATACACCGTTTGCAATCCATCCTGGAAGTACCAAAATGTATCATGATCTTCGTCATACATTTTGGTGGAGCAATATGAAGAGAGAGATAGCGTTGTTTATCTCAAGGTTTCTAACTTGTCAACGAGTCAAAGCGGAGCATCAAGTACCAAAAGGTCCATTGCAACCACTTAAAATTCCAGAATGGAAGTGGGAGCACATTACCATGGATTTCGTTACCGGTCTTCCTAGGGTTTCTCAAGGTATTGATGCGATTTGGGTCATTGTTGATAGATTGACCAAGTCTGCTCATTTCTTACCGATACGAGAAACTTATACACTTGAACGTCTTGCTCGTATGTACATAAACGATATTGTAAGACTGCATGGTATGCCAGTATCCATAGTTTCTGACCGAGACCCAAGATTCACTTCACGATTTTGGGTTAGTTTACAAAAAGCTATGGGCACGGATTTACGATTTAGTTCAGCATATCATCCTCAGACGGACGGACAATCAGAGAGGACTATTCAAACTCTTGAAGATCTATTAAGAATCTGTGTCTTTGACTTCAAGGGAAGTTGGGACAAGTTCTTACCATTGGTGGAGTTTTCCTACAACAACAGTTATCAAGCAAGTATTGGCATGGCTCCATTCGAAGCATTGTATGGAAGAAAATGTCGTTCTCCAGTATGCTAGGATGAGGTGGGTGAAGCAACGTTGTTGGGACCGGAGTTGGTACGTATGACTACAGAAAAGATTCAAACGATCCGACAACGTATAAAAACCTCACAAGATCGACAAAAGAGTTATGCTGATCTTCATCGAAAGGACGTGGAATTTGATGTAGGAGATCATGTGTTCTT
This sequence comes from Panax notoginseng, assembly GCA_016801055.1. NCBI lineage: Eukaryota > Viridiplantae > Streptophyta > Magnoliopsida > Apiales > Araliaceae > Panax > Panax notoginseng. The sequence goes on from CM029021.1 coordinate 169,476,903, forward strand.
ACGTGTTGCTCCATGGAAAGGAGTTACGAGATTTGGAAAGAGAGGAAAGCTCAATCCTCGATTCATCGGTCCATTTTTAATCCTCGATCGAGTAGGAACTGTGGCTTATAGACTCGCTTTACCGCCAAGTATGTCTCGTGTTCATAACGTTTTTTACATATCCATGTTACGCAAATATGTGGAAGACCCGAACCACATTATTGAGTTAGAACCGGACGAAATAGCGGAAGATTTGACGTATGAAGAAGTTCCTGTTCAAATCTTGGATAAGAAGGAACATATTCTACGCTCCAAGGTTATACCTCAAGTCAAAGTTTTGTGGAGAAACCACGATGTTGAGGAAATGACTTGGGAGTTAGAATCTGAAATGAAATCAAGGTATCCTTACCTCTTCGACATACCAGGTACGTACCCTAATTTCGAGGGCGAAATTTCATAAGAAGGGGAGGTTGTAAGACCCCAACTTTTATAAATAAAAATAAATTTTCTATAAATATCATTTTTGAGTATTATGGAGTTAATTTGATATAATGTTATAGTTGTGGGTAATATTTATAAATTTTCCAAAGTACGCAAGTTGTTATATAATATTCGATTGGTCGGGGAATATTCGTTTTAACAGGGAATATTCGTACAACGACACAATCATTGGTGGACCCCACAACGGAATTATTGTCGGATTGAGAAAACGACAAAAATATTTTATTAAAAATAACGGCGGAAATTTTACCATTGTTACTGTTGAACTACTCGGTAATAAAAGTACAGTAATACGTGTGGTTGCATAGTAGCACACGGTATTGATTATTAATGCTTATGTGAGAAGTCACTCAGTTTGATTCAATTATTGTCAGTTAATAATATGAATTATTTAGCGATAATGACATTTTGTTTTATTCGTATTATTAACGTAATAAAAAAAGAAACATCTTTTTATATAAAACAGAATACTTTATTAAAGTTATTCTATAAATAGAATATATTATATTTTATTTAAAAGATTTTTCTTTAAATATGGACCGTCAGATTAAAGTAATCAATCTGGACCGTTCATGGATTAGTTACTATGCATTCTATTTTTCTATAAATAGCAGCTCATTCCTTCATTATTTCTTACGAATTCACTGAACTCTAGAGAGAGAAACTATAGAGAGAACTATAGAGAGAGAGAAGAAGAGTATTCTGCTACTTAACTACTTCCTTATTTCAGCTCGTCTTTAAAACGGTAAGGGGTGTTATTCTTTCTTATTCATGAAGAGAACTGTTGTTATTCCATTTCTTATTATTCTGTTGGAATAACCTGTATACGCGGATATACCCTATACTTGGTGACATTCTTCTATTATTCTGTTGGAACATCCTGTCTGTGTGTTTTACACCGGACCTGGTTCCGTTTTTATTATTATTCTGTTGGAACATCCTGTCTGTGTGTTTTACACCGGACCTGGTTCCATTATTTATTATTCTGTTGGAACATCCTGTCTGTGTATTTTACACCGGACCTGGTTCCATTATTTATTATTCTGTCGGAATATCCTGTCTGTGCGTTTACGCCGGACCTGGTTCCATTATTTATTTATTTTTTGTCGGAATATCCTGTCTGTGCGTTTACGCCGGACCTGGTTCCATTATTTATTATTCTGTTGGAATAACCTGTTTGTGCGGTCTATCGCATGCATGGTGATTTCTTTTGTTATTCCATTCTTTATTGTACTCAGTTGGTTAAGTTTTGACTTCTATACTCCATGAAATTTGTGGAATATCCTTGATAATTGCGTTTCATCCAGTATCTATTCATGAAAATATTCTCCTGATCATTCTTGAATTTTACTCCACAAAGTAGTATCATGTTGACAATTTGGACGTTGTTAATTCTTGGATAAATTAATTCTTGAACTTGTTTTATTGAATTCTTATATCATTGTCATCATCCTCATGTTTATATTCTGTTGAAAGTCATCTGTGGCCTGTAGTGCATAGATGGACTTGGTATGATTATGACCAGGGATTATTCGGTGTAATCATGACCGTAATGTTACGAATGATGTGGTAAAAGTCCTCATTGGCCGTAGTGCATTGATGGACAGTTGTTGGCATGATCATGACCATTAATGAATATACGAATATCCTTGGCCGTAGTGCAGGGGTGATTCGATGATGTGGATTATTTTATTAAGCTGAGTCTCAGCGATCACAGTGTTGGAAAATCTTTTAAATCATAAAAGATAGTAGAGTTTATTTTCTACTTGACTCTTTTAATGGATTGCTTGTTCCGCTACAGTTAAACTTGATGTCTATTATATTTTATCAGTTTAACATTGTTGAAGGCTAATGATAATTTATTCTGCATTATCTTAGTCATAATATTTCTTACTGGGCTAGTTGAGCTCACCCTTTCTTTCACTGTTCTCTTCAGGAAATGAGAACGTAGCTGGGGCAAGTCGGGGAACGGAGTGATGGTCCGAATGATAGTATTAGTTAGTAGTCCTCACTATTCTATGTAATGGTGTGTTAATAAATGTAATGAGGACTCCTTTTGAGTATGAATACTCTCTAGAAGATAATATTTGTATTCAAACTCACAGTTATGTTTTGTCGTATTGTACACGACAGTTGTATTAGTAAGTTGTATTTGTATTCTGTACTTTGTATCTGACGACCCAAGATGGGTGATGTATACCTAATTTTGGGGGCGTCACAGTTGGTATCAGAGCTTAGGGATATGATCCCTGGCTAAGATGTGAGAATAGAACTAGGAGGGGAGAGACGGGGAATTCCTTCGCTAGTATGACCTACCTAAGTTTATTTGCATGGTATTTAATTGGTCGGTCATAATATAAGGATAAAATATGACATATCAATTAATTTTTATTTTGTGGCAGTATCTGAAAATGGCATATGAGAATGTTGAGAATAGCAATGGAGCACAGGCGACTGTTGATTCACCACATATTAATAATCAGGATAATGTGCATCAGGAAGGTGACAATCCTCATGCAAACAACACTGACCAAATGATGAATGATCAAATGTTCAGAGGCTTTATGCAATTCATGCAACAACAGGTGAAAGCGGCTCCTGTCCACAACGTAGGTGGAAATACTGAAAACTCTCTGGCGGTCACCGCTAAACAGTTTAAGGAGCTGGGACCACCGGAGTTTAAGGGAGAACCCAAACCACTTGTAGCTGAAACATGGATAAAGCAGATCACCAAGATATTTGATGTCTTGGGTTGCTCCGAGGAGCAAAAGGTTCCCTTTGCCGCCTTTATGTTGCGAGGAGAGGCAGATTACTGGTGGGAATCGATAAAGCGTACTCAACCTGCCGCACTGAAGATGACCTGGGAGAAGTTCCAAGAGCTGTTTAACGACAAATACTTTCCCGAGAGTATTCGTCACATGAAGGAGGTGGAGTTCATCAAATTGGAGCAGAATAATATGACCGTGTCGCAGTACAAGGCAAAATTTGCGGAATTATCCCGGTTTGCGTCCCACCTGGTGGATAATGAAGAAAGAATGACGCGGATATTTTTAAGAGGTTTGAAGCCGGAGATACGTCAACATCTTGTTTCTCATAAACTGTGTTTGTATTCAGATGTTATAAATAGGGCTCAGTTGGTGGAGCGCGATAACGAGACAACGCAACCAAAAGAGAGCAGCCGGCAAAATGATAATACCAGTGAGAGCGGTCATCGAAGCGGTGACAACAAGCGTGGAGGGAATCAACAGGCCAGAAATGGTAACCACTTCGGTGGTAATCAGGACCAAAACAATAAGAATGGGCATTTCAAGAAGAGGAGATTCAACAATGATGGAGAGACGTCAGCACTAGCACCTGTCGTTAAGGAAGGAGAACGACCACCTATCATATGTTTCAAATGCGGAGGGGAGGGGCACATCAGTCCAAACTGCGCGATGCCGTCCAAAGCATGTTATAATTATGGAAGAGAAGGTCATTTATGTGACGCCCCCAGAATAGGTATACAACACCCATTCTGAGTCGCCAAATACATGGTACAGAAAGCAAACTACAACTTCAATAATACAATTGTCGTGCAAAATACGACAACACATACTGTGAGTTTAAATACAAATATTGTCTTCTAGACAATATCCACACTCAAATAAATCCTCATTACAATTATTCAAACACTATTTTACAGAAATAGTGAGGACTGCTAATACATCTTTCTAGAACCATCACTCCATACCCCGACTAGATCCTGCTATGTTCTCACCTCCTGAGAAGAAAAATGGAACAAAAAGGAAAAGGGTGAGCTCAACTAGCCCAGTAAAGAATATTATGACCAAGATAATATACAACAAATTATCGTTAGTCTTCAACAGGGAAAAATCTGATAAAATATAATCGACAACAAGTTTTAGATCAACAACTGCAGCGGAAACAACAAACCATTAGAAGAGTCAAGTAGAGAAAGAATTCTACTATCTTCTAAGATTTAAAAGTCCATCATCAATATTTTATCCCTGTAACATCAATTAATAATCATCTTTAACCAAATATTCATCTTTGCACTACAGGCCAAAGATATTCATTTGTATCATCAGTCGGTCATGTTCATCTCAACACCTGTTCATCTTTGCACTACAGGCCAAAGATATTCATCAAGTAATTATACATCTTTGCACTACAGGCCAAAGATATTCAGTAATATCATCATTTAGGACTGAGGATGATGAAAAATATCTTAAAGAGAACGAATCCAATGAGACAGAAGGACAAATAGTAGGGATTCGTATAACAGTTTATCCAAGATCAATAATACTTCATAATAATCAATTGTGAAGCAGAATTCAAAAATAAAGATCAAAACATGGATACAATCAAAGATAGTAACCATAATAGACATCTTGGACAAAAAGGGAAAATTTTATTTTTCGGTGAATAGTGCCGTATTCGTGAATAGTGCCGTATACGTGAATAGTGCCGTATACGTGAATAGTAACCCCCGACACAAAAAGTTCCAAATTTGATAAAAACTCATATCAATATTTCAGCATAATGATATTGAAGAAAATAATATCATTAAGAAGAAAATAATATCCCTTACCTCAAAATATCAGTACTTCTGGTCGGAATACCGGTATAAGGCTGAAAGAAACTTGCTCTGATGAATAGAAACTCTCAAAGTATCTAAATACTCACAAAATACACTCAATAATCTAGAGAGAGAAAGAGAGAAAACTTGTTTCTGGTGTGATTTTCAATTCTAACTTAGCCCTCTATTTATAGGAAAATTTTGGTAGGTTTGACCTGCAACCTGATGGCTTTACCTGCTACTATTCCCACCTACCACATTTGAAATATAATTCAGCACATTTCTTCACCAACCACAAGTGGGGCCCACCAATTCTAGAATTTTCCACCAAAATGATAAACTCCGAAAATTCAACAATTTCTGAACCAGTCATCTTGTAAAATTCATAATAAATCATACGTTCATTTTTAACGGTTCAAAATTTGTGGACATATACTCAACTTATATATGTATAACATATCCAAAAATTACCACGATCCAACGGTCGGATTAAAAATTATAACCCCCGCAATATTTCTCAAAAACCCTGATTTGATTTTTAATACCTCCATTCCGACAAAAATACTGATAAAAACCTCAACATTAACTCCTTCATTTTTAACCACAAAAATATATCCCTCATTTATATCCACATAAAATAAATATTTCCTTATCATATGAATCAATAATTAATTATTCACAAATAATATTACAGAATCACATTTATGACAACCAGGCCGTTCCCAGGAAAGAGGGGGCTTTCCAATAAGGATTTCTCCTTACTGGCGCGCAATTAGATGACCAAACCTCTCCTTAGACAGAACTTTCTAGACATTGCCAATAATGTTATCTAATAATATTATTCAAATAATATGAATTATTGATCTGATAAATGAAAATACTGTGCAGCAACAATTATTGAAACAACAATAATATAAAATATCAACGCAGCAATTATTGAATCAATAAAATAAAATATTGAATAATAACTACTGTAACAATTATTGAGTAGTGCCTTCTTACGTAAGAATCAATAATTGGTGCAATACCGTGTGCTACTGTATTTTAACCACCGGGTATTCCAACAGTATTAACGGTAACAACTACGCCGTTATTTATAAACAACTTATACTTGTCGTTTTCTTCATCCAATCGCTTTCCGTTATGGGGCCCACACAAGGCTGCGTCGTCGTACGAATATTCCCCGACAGCAAGAATATTCCACGACCAACCGAATATTCACCGACCAAAAATAAATATTTTATAACCACTTGCTTATTTTGCAAAATTTGCACATTTCACCCATAACCAAAGTATTATATCAAATTAACCCCTTATTATTCACAATAATATTTAGAGAAAATTTGATTTTATTCATTAATAAGTTGGGGTCTTACAACCTCCCCTCCTTATGAAATTTCGTCCTCGAAATTGACGTACGTACCTGATGTTTCAAAAAGGTGAGGATACCTCGCTTTCATTTCTGATTCCAACTCCCAGGTCATTTCTTCAATAGCATGGTTTCTCCACAAAACCTTAACTTGTGGTATAACCTTCGTGCGTAGGACATGCTCTTTCCTATCCAAGATCTTAACAGGTACCTCCTCGTACGTTAAATCTTCAGCTATCTCGTCTGGTTCTAACTCAATAATGTGGTTCGGGTCTTTAACATATTTACGAAGCATAGATATGTGAAAAACATTATGAACACGAGACATGCTTGGAGGTAATGCGAGTCTATATGCCACATTTCCTATTCGCTCAAGAATCTCAAATGGACCAACAAATCTTGGATTGAGCTTTCCTCTCTTCCCAAATCTTGTAACTCCCTTCCATGGTGCAACACGTAACAATACATGATCCCCAATATTAAATTCCACGTCCTTCCGATGAAGATCCGCATAACTCTTTTGTCGATCCTGTGCCGTTTGTATACGTTGTCGAATCGTTTGGATCTTCTCTGTAGTAATGCGTACCAACTCTGGTCCCAACAATGTTGCTTCACCCACCTCGTCCCAGCATACTGGAGAACGACATTTTCTTCCATACAACGCCTCAAATGGAGCCATACCTATGCTCGCCTGATAACTGTTGTTGTAGGAGAATTCCACCAATGGTAGGTACTTATCCCAACTCCCTTTGAGATCTAAGACACAAAGTCTTAATAGATCTTCAAGAGTTTGAATAGTCCTCTCTGATTGTCCGTCCGTTTGAGGATGGTATGCTGAACTGAATCGTAAATCCGTGCCCATAGCTTTCTGCAAGCTAACCCAAAATCGTGAAGTGAATCTTGGGTCACGATCCGAAACTATGGATACTGGCATGCCATGCAATCTCACAATCTCGTTCACGTACATACTAGCAAGACGTTCAAGGGAATAAGTCTCACGTATCGGCAAGAAATGAGCGGACTTGGTTAATCTATCAACAATAACCCAAATCGCATCTATGCCTTGAGAAACCTTGGGAAGACCCGTAACAAAATCCATAGTAATGTGTTCCCACTTCCATTTCGGAATCTCAAGTGGTTGCAATGGACCCTTTGGTACTTGATGCTCCGCTTTTACACGTTGACAAGTTAAACATCTCGAGATAAACTCCGCGATCTCTCTTTTCATATTGCTCCACCAAAATGTATGTCGAAGATCGTGATACATTTTGGTACTCCCAGGATGGATTGCAAACGGTGTGTTGTGTGCCTCCATCATTATTCTATGCTTCAAGTCAAAATCGTTAGGAACACAAAGTCTGGAGTTGACTCGAAGTATTCCTTCTTCATCGATTCTTGCTTCTGGAATAGCACCTTCTTGCACTTTCTTCTTCATACGCATCAGCTCTATATCCGTAGCTTGAGCAGCTTTAACTTTATCGATTAAAGTCGGTTCTACTCGTATATTTGATATCATCATGTGGGTACTTGGAGCCTTCATCTCTATCTCCATCCTTTGCAAGTCATACAAAATGGGCCTTTGTGTTAAAAACATTGCACTCGTACCCGCATATGATCTTCTACTCAATGCGTCAGCTACTACGTTTGCTTTTCCAGGATGGTATTGGATGGTATGATCGTAATCTTTCAACAGCTCAAGCCAACGTCGTTGCCGCATGTTGAGTTCCTTTTGGGTGAAGAAATATTTGAGGCTTTTATGATCTGTATAGATCTCCACTTTCTCCCCATACAGGTAGTGTCTCCAGATCTTCAACGCAAAAACGACTGCTGCCAACTCCAAATCATGAGTAGGATAATTCCTCTCATATTCTTTGAGTTGTCGTGAGGCATAGGCTATGACTTTCCCATGTTGCATGAGAACACATCCTAACCCTTTGCCTGAAGCATCGCTGTAGATAACAAATCCATCCGAACCAGATGGTATTGTCAAAACAGGTGCCGAAATGAGTCTCCTCTTGAGTTCTTGGAAACTCTTCTCGCATTCCTCACTCCATACGAATTTTGTATCTTTCCGAGTCAGCTGAGTTAACGGAGTAGCGATTCGAGAAAATCCTTCCACAAATCTCCGATAATAACCAGCTAAGCCCAGAAAGCTACGTACTTCGGTTACCGACTTCGGTTGCTCCCAACTTTGTATGGCTTCAATCTTCGCCGGGTCGACAGATACTCCATGTTTTGACACCACGTGCCCAAGGAATGCTACTTCCTCAAGCCAGAACTCGCATTTCTTCAGTTTGGCATATAGCTTGTTTTCACGAAGCCTTTGCAGTACCAGCTTCAAATGGCGCTCATGATCTTCACGGCTTTTGGAATAGATGAGGATGTCATCAATAAAGACAACAACGAACTGATCCAAATATTCTTTGAATACACGGTTCATCATATCCATGAAGGCAGCAGGAGCATTAGTCAATCCAAAAGACATTACTAAGAATTCATAATGCCCGTACCGAGTTCTGAAGGCAGTCTTTGGAATATCCTCAGTTTTAATCTTCAGCTGATGATATCCAGAACGAAGATCGATCTTTGAAAAGAATTGTGCTCCTTGCAACTGGTCAAACAGGTCATCAATGCGAGGTAGCGGATACCTATTCTTGATGGTGACATGGTTCAATTCTCGATAGTCAATACAAAGTCGCATACTCCCGTCTTTCTTCTTTACGAATAAAACAGGAGCACCCCAAGGAGACGTACTAGGACGAATAAAACCGATGTCCAACAACTCCTGTAGTTGGACTTTTAACTCCTGAAGTTCAATAGGAGCCATTCGATATGGGGTTTTAGAAATGGGCTTTGTACCGGGTTCAAGGTCAATAAAGAATTCAATTTCTCGTTCCGGGGGTAGACCGGGAAGTTCTTCAGGAAATACATCGGAAAATTCTCTAACAATAGAAATATTATTCAAATCTGACTTGTCTTTGTTCAAATCCATAACATGGGCTAAGAAAGCTTGACATCCGTTTTTCAATAAACGAATAGCTTTGTGGCTTGATATGACAGTGACTGATTTTAGTGGTTTAGTAGTTTGAATTCGTATGACAGGTTGGTTAGGAATATGAAAACTAACAACCTTACGAAAACAATCAATTTTAGCATGATGAGTGGTTAACCAATCAATTCCTAAAATCACATCAAAAGCAAGTATCTTTAAAGAGATAAGATCAACAGGTAATGTGATAGTGCCAACTTGGATCATGCAAGATTTATAAACTGTAGATGTAACGAAGGTTTCACCCAACGGAGTTTCAACAGATAAGTTAAAGTCCAATTTCTCCGGAGTCAAGTTTAAACGTTGAGCACAAGCAGGAGAGATAAAAGAATGGGTAGAACCGGTATCTAGTAAAGTATAAACTTCGCAAGAATTCAAGATTAGCTTACCCGTGATCACCTCGTTCGGGTTTCTCGCGTTTTGGCCAGTAACGACAAACGCTCTTCCAGGAACCGCTGATTTCGCCTTATCCGGGACAGCCCTTGGAATCACCACTCCCGCTGAACTTGGTTTCGCTATAGTACAATCTCGAGCGATGTGGCCTTCCTTCCCACAGTTGTAACACACCTTGGATTGTTGTGGACAGTTTGGGCTGATATGTCCCTCTTTCCCGCATTTGTAACATCTAACTGGCGGTCGTTCTCCTCCCCTAAAATTTGTTGTTGGTGCTGGTGCTGGTGCTGATGTCTTCCCGTCATTGTTGAATCTCCTCTTTCTGAAATTTCCACTTGACTCACCTCTCCTATTATCATGGCCACGATGACCACCCGAGTGGTTACCGCCTTTGTTCGTATTTTTCCCTCCTCGTTGGTTATCATCGCTCTGATGATTGCTGTCACCGGTATGACCCTGGTTGTGGTCCCTCGGTTGAGTATACTCATTATCTCTCTCTAATAATTGGGCCCTGTTGACAACATCTGAATACAGAGAAAATTTATGAGAGATAAGGTATTGACGAATCTCAGGTTTTAAACCTCTCAGAAACATCCGCGTCATTCGTTCCTCATTTTCGACCAAATGAGGTGCAAACCTGGATAACTCTGCAAACTTCGCCTCGTACTGGGACACCGTCATGTTGTTTTGTTCCAGTCTAATAAACTCAACCTCCTTCATATGACGAATACTTTCAGGAAAGTACTTGTCATTGAACAGTTTTTGAAATGTTTCCCAGGACATGTTGAGTGCGTCAGGCTGGGTACGCTTCACAGACTCCCACCAGTAGTCTGCCTCACCGCGGAACATAAAGGTGGCGAATGGAACCTTCTGTTCCTCCGTGCATCCCAAGACATCGAATATCTTGGTAATTTGCTTGACCCACGTTTCCGCCATGATCGGATCCGGCTTTCCCTTAAATTCTGGTGGTCCCAATTCTTTGAACTGCTTAGCTGTGACAAACCGCGCGTTGTTATCATTTCCACCCGTATTCTGCACACGAGTCTCCCTCGTCTGATTTTGCATGAACTGCAAAAAGCTCCTAAACATTCCATCATTCATCGTTTGCTCGGTAACGTTGTTTACAGGAGGAATATTGCCTTCCTGTTGCACGTTCCCCTGGGTAGTGATCAAAGGTGTCTCCACGGTCTGATTTACTCCATTATTAACGTTCTCAGCTGCCATTCTTAAATACTGCCATAAAACAAGGGTTAATAGTCATGTCATATATTATCCCTATACTCTGACCGACCAAATAAACACCAAATAAACTTAGTCAGGTCATACTAGCGAAGGAATTCCCCGTCTCTCCCCTCCTAGTTCTTGTCTCACATCTCAGCCAGGGATCATATCCCTAAGCTCTGATACCAACTGTGACGCCCCCAGAATAGGTATACAACACCCATTCTGAGTCGCCAAATACATGGTACAGAAAGCAAACTACAACTTCAATAATACAATTGTCGTGCAAAATACGACAACACATACTGTGAGTTTAAATACAAATATTGTCTTCTAGACAATATCCACACTCAAATAAATCCTCATTACAATTATTCAAACACTATTTTACAGAAATAGTGAGGACTGCTAATACATCTTTCTAGAACCATCACTCCATACCCCGACTAGATCCTGCTATGTTCTCACCTCCTGAGAAGAAAAATGGAACAAAAAGGAAAAGGGTGAGCTCAACTAGCCCAGTAAAGAATATTATGACTAAGATAATATACAACAAATTATCGTTAGTCTTCAACAGGGAAAAATCTGATAAAATATAATCGACAACAAGTTTTAGATCAACAACTGCAGCGGAAACAACAAACCATTAGAAGAGTCAAGTAGAGAAAGAATTCTACTATCTTCTAAGATTTAAAAGTCCATCATCAATATTTTATCCCTGTAACATCAATTAATAATCATCTTTAACCAAATATTCATCTTTGCACTACAGGCCAAAGATATTCATTTGTATCATCAGTCGGTCATGTTCATCTCAACACCTGTTCATCTTTGCACTACAGGCCAAAGATATTCATCAAGTAATTATACATCTTTGCACTACAGGCCAAAGATATTCATTAATATCATCATTTAGGACTGAGGATGATGAAAAATATCTTAAAGAGAACGAATCCAATGAGACAGAAGGACAAATAGTAGGGATTCGTATAACAGTTTATCCAAGATCAATAATACTTCATAATAATCAATTGTGAAGCAGAATTCAAAAATAAAGATCAAAACATGGATACAATCAAAGATAGTAACCATAATAGACATCTTGGACAAAAAGGGAAAATTTTATTTTTCGGTGAATAGTGCCGTATTCGTGAATAGTGCCGTATACGTGAATAGTGCCGTATACGTGAATAGTAACCCCCGACACAAAAAGTTCCAAATTTGATAAAAACTCATATCAATATTTCAGCATAATGATATTGAAGAAAATAATATCATTAAGAAGAAAATAATATCCCTTACCTCAAAATATCAGTACTTCTGGTCGGAATACCGGTATAAGGCTGAAAGAAACTTGCTCTGATGAATAGAAACTCTCAAAGTATCTAAATACTCACAAAATACACTCAATAATCTAGAGAGAGAAAGAGAGAAAACTTGTTTCTGGTGTAATTTTCAATTCTAACTTAGCCCTCTATTTATAGGAAAATTTTGGTAGGTTTGACCTGCAACCTGATGGCTTTACCTGCTACTATTCCCACCTACCACATTTGAAATATAATTCAGCACATTTCTTCACCAACCACAAGTGGGGCCCACCAATTCTAGAATTTTCCACCAAAATGATAAACTCCGAAAATTCAACAATTTCTGAACCAGTCATCTTGTAAAATTCATAATAAATCATACGTTCATTTTTAACGGTTCAAAATTTGTGGACATATACTCAACTTATATATGTATAACATATCCAAAAATTACCACGATCCAACGGTCGGATTAAAAATTATAACACCCGCAATATTTCTCAAAAACCCTGATTTGATTTTTAATACCTCCATTCCGATAAAAATACTGATAAAACACCTCAACATTAACTCCTTCATTTTTAACCACAAAAATATATCCCTCATTTATATCCACATAAAATAAATATTTCCTTATCATATGAATCAATAATTAATTATTCACAAATAATATTACAGAATCACATTTATGACAACCAGGCCGTTCCCAGGAAAGAGGGGGCTTTCCAATAAGGATTTCTCCTTACTGGCGCGCAATTAGATGACCAAACCTCTCCTTAGACAGAACTTTCTAGACATTGCCAATAATGTTATCTAATAATATTATTCAAATAATATGAATTATTGATCTGATAAATGAAAATACTGTGCAGCAACAATTATTGAAACAACAATAATATAAAATATCAACGCAGCAATTATTGAATCAATAAAATAAAATATTGAATAATAACTACTGTAACAATTATTGAGTAGTGCCTTCTTACGTAAGAATCAATAATTGGTGCAATACCGTGTGCTACTGTATTTTAACCACCGGGTATTCCAACAGTATTAACGGTAACAACTACGCCGTTATTTATAAACAACTTATACTTGTCGTTTTCTTCATCCAATCGCTTTCCGTTATGGGGCCCACACAAGGCTGCGTCGTCGTACGAATATTCCCCGACAGCAAGAATATTCCACGACCAACCGAATATTCACCGACCAAAAATAAATATTTTATAACCACTTGCTTATTTTGCAAAATTTGCACATTTCACCCATAACCAAAGTATTATATCAAATTAACCCCTTATTATTCACAATAATATTTAGAGAAAATTTGATTTTATTCATTAATAAGTTGGGGTCTTACAATTTAGCCCGATTTTATCGTTTATCGAAGACAAATTCAGCTAGGATGGAGGCACCAAAGGCCGTCCCAGAAAAGTCAAAACCGGTTGTGCAAGGGAGAGCGTTTGTTGTGAACTCCCAGAAAGCAAGGAACCCGAATGAGGTCATCACGGGTAAGCTTATCATAAACTCTAACAAAGTCTATACTTTATTTGATACCGGTTCTACCCATTCTTTTATTTCTCCTACTTGCGCTCATCGATTAAATTTGATTCCGGGGAAATTAGACTTTGACTTAGCTGTTGAAACTCCATTGGGAGAAACCTTCATTACATCCACGGTTTATAAGTCTTGTTTGGTTCAAGTTGGTACCCACACATTACCTGTCGATCTGATTTTATTAAAAATACTTGCATTTGACGTGATTCTAGGGATTGATTGGTTAACTACTCATCATGCAAAAATTGATTGTTTTCGTAAGGTTGTTAGCTTTCATATTCCTAATCGACCTATTATGCGAATTCAAGCAACCAAACCATTAAAATCAATCGTTGTCATCTCAAGCCATAAAGCTATTCGTTTATTGAAAAACGGATGTCAAGCTTTCTTAGCTCATGTCACAGATCTAAACAAAAATACGTCAGCTTTGAATAATATTTCTGTTGTTAATAAATTTCCTGACGTATTTCCCGAAGAACTTCCTGGCCTACCCCCAGAGCGTGAAATTGAATTTTGTATCGACCTTGAACCCGGTACAAAACCCATTTCCAAAGCCCCATATCGAATGGCTCCTATTGAACTTCAGGAGTTAAAGACCCAACTGCAGGAATTGTTAGACATTGGTTTTATTCGTCCTAGTACTTCTCCTTGGGGTGCTCCTGTTCTGTTCGTGAAGAAGAAAGATGGGAGTATGCGACTTTGTATTGATTATCGGGAGTTGAATCATGTCACCATAAAAAATAGGTACCCATTGCCACGTATTGATGACCTGTTTGACCAGTTGCAAGGAGCACAATTCTTTTCAAAGATCGATCTTCGTTCTGGATATCATCAGCTGAAGGTTAGAACTGAGGATATTCCAAAGACTGTCTTCAGAACTCGGTATGGGCATTATGAATTCTTAGTTATGTCTTTTGGATTGACTAATGCTCCTGCTGCCTTCATGGATATGATGAACAGGGTATTCAAGGAATATTTGGATCACTTTGTGGTCGTCTTTATCGATGACATCCTTGTTTATTCCAAAAGCCGTGAAGATCATGAGCAACACTTGAGGTTGGTACTCCAAAAGCTTCGTGAATACAAACTTTATGCCAAGTTGAAGAAATGCGAGTTCTGGCTGGAAGAGGTAGCATTCCTTGGGCACGTAGTATCAAGTCGTGGAATATCTGTTGACCCGGCAAAGATTGAAGCTATTCAAAGCTGGGAGCAACCTAAATCAGTAACCGAAGTACGTAGCTTTCTCGGTCTAGCTGGTTATTATCGGAGATTCGTGGAAGGATTTTCTCGAATCGCTACTCCATTAACTCAGCTGACTCGGAAAGATACAAAGTTCGGTTGGAGCGAAGAATGTGAGCAGAGTTTTCAAGAACTCAAGAGGAGACTCATTTCAGCACCTGTTCTAACAATACCATCTGGCTCGGAGGGATTTGTCATCTACAGTGATGCTTCGAGCAAAGGGTTGGGATGCGTTCTCATGCAATATGGAAAAGTCATAGCCTATGCATCAAGACAACTCAAGGAATATGAGAGGAATTATCCTACTCATGATCTAGAGTTGGCAGCTGTTGTCTTTGCACTTAAAATTTGGAGGCATTACTTGTATGGGGAGAAGGTGGAGATCTTTACGGATCATAAAAGCCTTAAATATTTCTTCACTCAAAAGGAACTCAACATGCGACAACGACGTTGGCTTGAACTGTTGAAAGATTATGATCATACCATTCAATATCATCCTGGAAAAGCGAACGTGGTAGCTGACGCATTGAGTAGAAGATCATATGCAAGTACGAGTGCGATATTGTCAACACAAAGACCCATTTTGTGTGATTTGCAAAGGATGGAGATAGAGTTAAAGACTCCAGGGACCCATGTGATGATGGCGAATATACGAGTAGAACCGACTTTAATCGATAAAGTTAAAGCTGCTCAAGCTACAGACCTGGAGCTGATGCGTATGAGGAAGAAAGTGCAAGAAGGTGTTATGCCGGAAGCAAAAATCGATGAAGAAGGAATACTTCGAGTCAACTCCAGACTTTGTGTTCCTAACAACCCTGATTTAAAGTATGAAATCATGATGGAGGCGCACAATACACCGTTTGCAATCCATCATGGAAGTACCAAAATGTATCATGATCTTCGTCATACATTTTGGTGGAGCAATATGAAGAGAGAGATAGCGTTGTTTATCTCAAGGTTTCTAACTTGTCAACGAGTCAAAGCGGAGCATCAAGTACCAAAAGGTCCATTGCAACCACTTGAAATTCCAGAATGGAAGTGGGAGCACATTACCATGGATTTCGTTACCGGTCTTCCTAGGGTTTCTCAAGGTATTGATGCGATTTGGGTCATTGTTGATAGATTGACCAAGTCTGCTCATTTCTTACCGATACGAGAAACTTATACACTTGAACGTCTTGCTCGTATGTACATAAACGAGATTGTAAGACTGCATGGTATGCCAGTATCCATAGTTTCTGACCGAGACCCAAGATTCACTTCACGATTTTGGGTTAGTTTACAAAAAGCTATGGGCACGGATTTACAATTTAGTTCAGCATATCATCCTCAGACGGACGGACAATCAGAGAGGACTATTCAAACTCTTGAAGATCTATTAAGACTCTGTGTCTTTGACTTCAAGGGAAGTTGGGACAAGTTCTTACCATTGGTGGAGTTTTCCTACAACAACAGTTATCAAGCAAGTATTGGCATGGCTCCATTCGAAGCATTGTATGGAAGAAAATGTCGTTCTCCAGTATGCTTGGATGAGGTGGGTGAAGCAACGTTGTTGGGACCGGAGTTGGTACGTATGACTACAGAAAAGATTCAAACGATCCGACAACGTATAAAAACCTCACAAGATCGACAAAAGAGTTATGCTGATCTTCATCGAAAGGACGTGGAATTTGATGTAGGAGATCATGTGTTCTTACGTGTTGCTCCATGGAAAGGAGTTACGAGATTTGGAAAGAGAGGAAAGCTCAATCCTCGATTCATCGGTCCATTTTTAATCCTCGATCGAGTAGGAACTGTGGCTTATAGACTCGCTTTACCGCCAAGTATGTCTCGTGTTCATAACGTTTTTTACATATCCATGTTACGCAAATATGTGGAAGACCCGAACCACATTATTGAGTTAGAACCGGACGAAATAGCGGAAGATTTGACGTATGAAGAAGTTCATGTTCAAATCTTGGATAAGAAGGAACATATTCTACGCTCCAAGGTTATACCTCAAGTCAAAGTTTTGTGGAGAAACCACGATGTTGAGGAAATGACTTGGGAGTTAGAATCTGAAATGAAATCAAGGTATCCTTACCTCTTCGACATACCAGGTACGTACCCTAATTTCGAGGGCGAAATTTCATAAGAAGGGGAGGTTGTAAGACCCCAACTTTTATAAATAAAAATAAATTTTCTATAAATATCATTTTTGAATATTATGGAGTTAATTTGATATAATGTTATAGTTGTGGGTAATATTTATAAATTTTACAAAGTACGCAAGTTGTTATATAATATTCGATTGGTCGGGGAATATTCGTTTTAACAGGGAATATTCGTACAACGACACAATCATTGGTGGACCCCACAACGGAATTATTGTCGGATTGAGAAAACGACAAAAATATTTTATTAAAAATAACGGCGGAAATTTTACCATTGTTACTGTTGAACTACTCGGTAATAAAAGTACAGTAATACGTGTGGTTGCATAGTAGCACACGGTATTGATTATTAATGCTTATGTGAGAAGTCACTCAGTTTGATTCAATTATTGTCAGTTAATAATATGAATTATTTAGCGATAATGACATTTTGTTTTATTCGTATTATTAACGTAATAAAACAGAAACATCTTTTTATATAAAACAGAATACTTTATTAAAGTTATTCTATAAATAGAATATATTATATTTTATTTAAAAGATTTTTCTTTAAATATGGACCGTCAGATTAAAGTAATCAATCTGGACCGTTCATGGATTAGTTACTATGCATTCTATTTTTCTATAAATAGCAGCTCATTCCTTCATTATTTCTTACGAATTCACTGAACTCTAGAGAGAGAAACTATAGAGAGAACTATAGAGAGAGAGAAGAAGAGTATTCTGCTACTTAACTACTTCCTTATTTCAGCTCGTCTTTAAAACGGTAAGGGGTGTTATTCTTTCTTATTCATGAAGAGAACTGTTGTTATTCCATTTCTTATTATTCTGTTGGAATAACCTGTATACGCGGATATACCCTATACTTGGTGACATTCTTCTATTATTCTGTTGGAACATCCTGTCTGTGTGTTTTACACCGGACCTGGTTCCGTTTTTATTATTATTCTGTTGGAACATCCTGTCTGTGTGTTTTACACCGGACCTGGTTCCATTATTTATTATTCTGTTGGAACATCCTGTCTGTGTATTTTACACCGGACCTGGTTCCATTATTTATTATTCTGTCGGAATATCCTGTCTGTGCGTTTACGCCGGACCTGGTTCCATTATTTATTTATTTTTTGTCGGAATATCCTGTCTGTGCGTTTACGCCGGACCTGGTTCCATTATTTATTATTCTGTTGGAATAACCTGTTTGTGCGGTCTATCGCATGCATGGTGATTTCTTTTGTTATTCCATTCTTTATTGTACTCTATACTCCATGAAATTTGTGGAATATCCTTGATAATTGCGTTTCATCCAGTATCTATTCATGAAAATATTCTCCTGATCATTCTTGAATTTTACTCCACAAAGTAATATCATGTTGACAATTTGGACGTTGTTAATTCTTGGATAAATTAATTCTTGAACTTGTTTTATTGAATTCTTATATCATTGTCATCATCCTCATGTTTATATTCTGTTGAAAGTCATCTGTGGCCTGTAGTGCATAGATGGACTTGGTATGATTATGACCAGGGATTATTCGGTGTAATCATGACCGTAATGTTACGAATGATGTGGTAAAAGTCCTCATTGGCCGTAGTGCATTGATGGACAGTTGTTGGCATGATCATGACCATTAATGAAGATACGAATATCCTTGGCCGTAGTGCAGGGGTGATTCGATGATGTGGATTATTTTATTAAGCTGAGTCTCAGCGATCACAGTGTTGGAAAATCTTTTAAATCATAAAAGATAGTAGAGTTTATTTTCTACTTGACTCTTTTAATGGATTGCTTATTCCGCTACAGTTAAACTTGATGTCTATTATATTTTATCAGTTTAACATTGTTGAAGGCTAATGATAATTTATTCTGCATTATCTTAGTCGTAATATTTCTTACTGGGCTAGTTGAGCTCACCCTTTCTTTCACTGTTCTCTTCAGGAAATGAGAACGTAGCTGGGGCAAGTCGGGGAACGGAGTGATGGTCCGAATGATAGTATTAGTTAGTAGTCCTCACTATTCTATGTAATGGTGTGTTAATAAATGTAACGAGGACTCCTTTTGAGTATGAATACTCTCTAGAAGATAATATTTGTATTCAAACTCACAGTTATGTTTTGTCGTATTGTACACGACAGTTGTATTAGTAAGTTGTATTTGTATTCTGTACTTTGTATCTGACGACCCAAGATGGGTGATGTATACCTAATTTTGGGGGCGTCACAATTGAAATGCTCTATTATAAAAAGAGTAACTTATCACTCATCAGGCATCATCAAAGAGTGTCAGCTAGCACACACCGTTTATGTAAAGTTCCTGAAATTTGAACAAACTGGACAAATTTAAATCTTCATTGTCATTAGTTGCCTTTTAATCTTAATTAACAGAGAGAAACAGTGCTACGGATTATAATCTCTTAACAGTGCAAATATGTGGCAACACTTGGCTCTTTGATTGGCATATTCAATTTCAAAACAGTGCTACAGATTATAATCTCTTAATAAGTTTCTAAAGGTTCTAACATTAATCTGATCCCATATTATTTCAAATTTTGAGAAAATCTTGAAGAAATTCAATCACAATAATTCGAAAAATCACTGATACCCAACATAGCAGAAATATGGGTAAAATCACAGAGGGAGGAAGAGAAACACCAGTGTTGCAATAAGAGATCAAATGTTCTATAAGCACCGTCCAAAATTTGAGATTCCTTGTTTACTATATATAGGATCCACTGTGGGTAAAACAGAATAAAGGACATAATATTTCAGTGACGTCATATTCCAGTGACATCAATATATACTTTTTAATTTAATTAACACGATAACAAATATTATAAATTTTTTAAAAAAAATTACTAATTCATTATTTCATAATTATTAATTTAAAATAAAATCGTACTAATAATATAGTTGGTTAAAAAGAGCATTTGAAAAATCATGTCAAAAGAATCTAATTCAACTATCAATTGTGAAATCTATCTAGTTGTATGACAATTTGAGTTGCATTTGCAAATAATCTCAAACCTCGAGTAATGAAAACACAAAATTTAACTTTCAATTTCTTCTCATTCCTAGCTTAGTCCAATACCAACGAAGCTTAATAGAAATACAAACTGACATAACTTCATAAACACTAACTTCTAATCATAAGTTTATAAGAACCAACTTCTGATCATAAGTGATTGATATTAACAGACCTAACTAAATCTAAAAATTTGAAAATAAATATTAAAAAAACTGTCCTAAATCACAAAAGTACACAGAGCTATTGCAATTTGATCAAAATCTCTAACAATACCAGTTTAAAAACTGCCCATATAAAATCTGAATAAAAACAAAAACTACCCATATCAAAGTAAAACAGTTTATTAGATAGATGACAGCTCAAATAACAACCATACATAGGTGAAGAATAAATGAAACAAAACCCATACAATACACAGTCCCATTTGCAATTTGATCAAAATCTACAACACCAACCCAGTTCAAAAAAATACCCATATCACAGAATCACTGTAGTCATCGGGCAGCTCAATTACCCAAATTTTTTGTCATCGGTTCAAAAATCAAGAACCTAGAATCATAAATTTGACCAAATTAAACAGCAATCTAATCAATTGAACCCAAAATCTCAATTAAAGAGTCAAAAAAAAGTGGAATAAATACAATCATAATCGGTCATCTTGTTGTATGTATAGCGAGAAAGATTATAGTACTGACCAGTAGAGATATTAAAGTAAAATGATGAAAGAATCAAAAGGAAACTTACGGTGTGAAAATCGTTCTGATTCACTCGGTTTGCTTTTTGTCAAACGATCCTTCGTTCTGGGTTAGCTCACCCTTCGTCTCTCCTCCTCTCCACCGTCGTCGCCGCCTATCCCCTCACCCTCCTCGCCGTCCCCAACTCCTTCCTCTGTTCCTCCGACACCTCCTCCTTCTCCCCCAACATCGCTGACGTCCTCCACTACCACGTCGTCCTCCAATACCGCTCCCCCACCGACCTCCGGGATAATTTCAGTGACAATAATTGAGAGATTATATAACTACATAAACGATTAGAAATAAGGGGTGGAAAGGTGCTTACCGGAGGGGAAAAGGATGATACGGATATCCTAGAGAAATGGTGATGGTGTGACAGTCGAACCCAAACCAAAGCCCTTTACTTCTTAGGAGGTATACTGAAGAAATCGAAGGAGGGAGAAGAGAGGGAGAACGAAAGAGGGAAAGGAAAGAGGGAAATCAAAGCTGTCAAATAAGTTTTGTCTGTGATTTGTATAGATAGATTTTTGAATGGTCAGATTTATCCCAAATTTTCGATGGTCCAGATCACTTAATAGACTTTGAGCAGGATCTTTTGTTTTTCAAAATCATTTGCATTTTGTATAGATAGATATATGTATAATAAATAAAAATATAATGAGCTCATAATATATTGTCCTTTTTTAGATTACTACATATAAAAATAAAAAATAAAATAAAATAAAAGGGACGGTGCTCACTTTTGGCATATCATATATGTCATCTTTAACATGTTGATGGGTGTTGTCGTGGGTGGGTCGTGGGTGCTTTAAGCAAACCCATTACCATTGCCACTGCCCCTACCTCCAACAATCATATGATTCCTCTTTCCACTTCTCTCTTATCTATATGTTCACCTCCTTCACATTACAATAATTGCTCTCCTGTCCCTGAAATCCTTCAATCCAACCCCTTTTCCCACTAAATTTCCTCCAATTTCAAAGTTATTTTATAGGGGTTCTATTATTTTATCCATCTTGTTTTGGCTAGAACGAAAACAATAAAGAAATTCTATATTTAAAAAAAAACCCTCAATTTCTGAACCCACATAAAATTTTGTATTTTTTCAAGAAAACAGTTTTAATGATCATGGTGTGCAAGTGTTAGATATTTCAAGATTCGATTTTGTTTCACTAATATTCAAGAAAGGGTAAATTCCATGGGTAACGCCGGAAGTAGCAGCGTAAATGGCCGGCGGAGGCAGGGAAGCCGGATTAGCCACCCACCACCCCCGCCCCTGCCCCTTCCTCCGCAACCACCGCAGCCGGAAATCACCGGCAATCGATACGTATTCGCTGCGGCCACCCCGTACCCTTCTCAATACCCTAACCCTAATCCTCCACCATATTATCAGTACCTAGGTTACTATCCGCCTCCGCCAGCGATGCCAGTACCTTTGCCAGCTCCGTATGATCACCACCACCGTCCGCCCCCGCCCCAGATGGACCCGGCCCAGTCGAATTGGGTAGGTGGGAGGTACCCTTATGGGCCTATAATGCATGCTCCTACTCCATATGTTGAGCATCAGAAGGCAGTGACGATTAGAAATGATGTTAATTTAAAAAAGGAAACTTTGCGGGTTGAGCCAGATGAGGAGAATCCTGGAAAATTCCTTGTGACATTTACATTTGATGCAACCGTTGCTGGAAGGTACCATAGATTTATCATTTGGGTATTATTTGATATTAGACTAAGTTAGATGCTGGGGTCGCTCAATGTGCAATTTTCATTTATTTGTATTGCTGACTACTGACATAATTTGGATTGATTAGATTTTGAGTATCCTACTTTGTCTGTTTTTTTTTCGGCTTTAATTTTTAAAATTTGATGAACTTTTATCTTGTTTTGTATCAGTATAATCTTTTGCTCGTAGTTGGTATTAAGTAATTTTATGGTTATTATCAGGTCACTTCTTTGTTTCTCTACTCTATTAAATTCAAGTCTTTTACGGCAATGTAATTGTTCATTTCATTTCAAGAGTTCTGTTCGGGAGTGTTCTACCGACCCTCTTTTGGGCTGAAGGCTTGGGCCGGGTTAAAGGAAGTCGGGCTCATGTGTTCGGTAGCATAGTGGAGGATGGGGTCGGGTACCCGAACTCAATAGGCCGGGACCCGGTTGTGACTATGGAGATCGGGGTCGGGCCTTCGCGTCTTTTGGGACAGGGCCCAGACCGGTGCTTTTGTCTGGCTGATAGGTTGGGCCTAAAAGTTTGAGCAGCCCGCATGCAGAGTTGGAGTGATAAGGAGTTTACGTGATTAAGGGCATTAACCCTAATTATACGCTAACAAGGCAACTTCAAAGGTAGTGGTGAAAAGGGATTCCACTTGCACCTTTTAAGGAGGTTATGTTGGACCCAAATATGGTAGTTAACGTATTTAGGAGTCTTATGCTAATTCGGAAGAGGATACCAAAGTGGTGGGAGCTCTATAAATACAAATCTTAGAAGAAAAAAAAAGAGAAAAAAAAAACTACAAGTATAAACAATTACAAGAGAAAATTAAGGGGAGCCAGCACCGGCTTCGGCCTCGGATTCCTCGTCAGAAGAATCAAGGATCGAGGCGTCCAGACCAGCGTCAACAAGCTTCGCTCATGCCTTCTCCCGATAAGCTTCGACACCCTCTGCAAACTGGGTCATAATCTTATCGGTCAGGGCGGGCGATTCTTCGTATTCTCTGATGGCAGCCTGCTTAATGATGGCCTGTTCGGCCATCAAAGTGTTGTTCGCGTGGATCAAGTTACTCAGCTGAGCGTGAACCCCCGCGAACTTCCCCTCGATGACCTGAAGGTTGCCCACCAAGGTCCTATTCTCTTCGACCAGAAATTTCTTATCCTGCACCAGCTTCTTGGCATGATCGTTGAGACCGACGAACTATTGTTGAAGTAGAGAATTTTGTTCTTCGAGTTCAGCAATTCGGCGATTAGCCTGGGATACTTTATTCCTGGTATCGGCATGAAGATCCCGCTCCCTCCTCAGCTCCGAATCCCGACCCGATAATTCGGCTTGGAGAAGCTCCACGTCGGTTCTCAGCTGGACCTCTCTCTTGGTAGATCGGGCAAGAGGAGCGATAGCTCGAGCGAGGATGGCGTTGGCCTAAATACATAGGCGAATTGATCAGACAACAAAGAAGCAAATGAAGACATATATACAAATGAGGATAAATACCTGAGTCTGGGCTCGGAGATAGGTAACCAGAAAATCCTCTGATGAAAAGTTCTTGAACCGCTCATCGTCTCCGGAAAGCTTGAATTGATCAAGCAAATGGAAAGGAAATTTGTCAGCTGGGCTCTTCGGCCAACAGGTAGTTGGTGATCCTCCGGAAGAGCTAGCTTTGGACTTCGGGGAGGAAGCTTGGATCGGGGCAACGACCTCCTCGGCTTGGGAGGGCCCTTCGATCAACCGCGGCTTCTTCGAGGCAGGTTCCGGAAGCTGATCTTCGGAACCCCCCGAAGATCAGCTTTTTTTTTTTTCTCTTTTGGGCTGAAGGCTTGGGCCGGGTCAAAGGAAGTCGGGCTCATGTGTTCGGTAGCATAGTGGAGGATGGGGTCGGGTACCCGAACCCAATAGGCCGGGACCCGGTTGTGACCATGGAGATCGGGGTCGGGCCTTCGCGTCTTTTGGGACAGGGCCCAGACCGGTGCTTTTGTCTGGCTGATAGGTTGGGCCTAAAAGTTTGAGCAGCCCGCATGCAGAGTTGGAGTGATAAGGAGTTTACGTGATTAAGGGCATTAACCCTAATTATACGCTAACAAGGCAACTCCAAAGGTAGTGGTGAAAAGGGATTCCACTTGCACCTTTTAAGGAGATTATGTTGGACCCAAATATGGTAGCTAACGTATTTAGGAGTCTTATGCTAATTCGGAGGAGGATACCAAGGTGGTGGGAGCTCTATAAATACAAATCTTAGAAGAAAAAAAAAGAGAAAAAAAAAAACTACAAGTATAAACAATTACAAGAGAAAATTAAGGGGAGCCAGCACCGGCTTCGGCCTCGGATTCCTCGTCAGAAAAATCAAGGATCGAGGCGTCCAGACCAGCGTCAACAAGCTTCGCTCAAGCCTTCTCCCGATAAGCTTCGACACCCTCTGCAAACTGGGTCATAATCTTATCGGTCAGGGCGGGCGATTCTTCGTATTCTCTGATGGCAACCTGCTTAATGATGGCCTGTTCGGCCATCAAAGTGTTGTTCGCGTGGATCAAGTTACTCAGCTGAGCGTGAACCCCCGCGAACTTCCCCTCGATGACCTGAAGGTTGCCCACCAAGGTCCTATTCTCTTCGACCAGAAATTTCTTATCCTGCACCAGCTTCTTGGCATGATCGTTGAGACCGACGAACTCTTGTTGAAGTAGGGAATTTTGTTCTTCGAGTTCAGCAATTCGGCGATTAGCCTGGGATACTTTATTCCTGGTATCGGCATGAAGATCCCGCTCCCTCCTCAGCTCCGAATCCCGACCCGATAATTCGGCTTGGAGAAGCTCCACGTCGGTTCTCAGCTGGACCTCTCTCTTGGTAGATCGGGCAAGAGGAGCGATAGCTCGAGCGAGGATGGCGTTGGCCTAAATACATAGGCGAATTGATCAGACAACAAAGAAGCAAATGAAGACATATATACAAATGAGGATAAATACCTGAGTCTGGGCTCGGAGATAGGTAACCAGAAAATCCTCTGATGAAAAGTTCTTGAACCGCTCATCGTCTCCGGAAAGCTTGAATTGATCAAGCAAATGGAAAGGAAATTTGTCAGCTGGGCTCTTCGGCCAACAGGTAGTTGGTGATCCTCCGGAAGAGCTAGCTTTGGACTTCGGGGAGGAAGCTTGGATCGGGGCAACGACCTCCTCGGCTTGGGAGGGCCCTTCGATCAACCGCGGCTTCTTCGAGGCAGGTTCCGGAAGCTGATCTTCGGAACCCCCCGAAGATCAGCTTTTTTTTTTTTTCTCTTTTGGGCTGAAGGCTTGGGCCGGGTCAAAGGAAGTCGGGCTCATGTGTTCGGTAGCATAGTGGAGGATGGGGTCGGGTACCCGAACCCAATAGGCCGGGACCCGGTTGTGACCATGGAGGTCGTGGTCGGGCCTTCGCGTCTTTTGGGACAGGGCCCAGACCGGTGCTTTTGTCTGGCTGATAGGTTGGGCCTAAAAGTTTGAGCAGCCCGCATGCAGAGTTGGAGTGATAAGGAGTTTACGTGATTAAGGGCATTAACCCTAATTATACGCTAACAAGGCAACTCCAAAGGTAGTGGTGAAAAGGGATTCCACTTGCACCTTTTAAGGAGATTATGTTGGACCCAAATATGGTAGCTAACGTATTTAGGAGTCTTATGCTAATTCGGAGGAGGATACCAAGGTGGTGGGAGCTCTATAAATACAAATCTTAGAAGAAAAAAAAAGAGAAAAAAAAAAAAACTACAAGTATAAACAATTACAAGAGAAAATTAAGGGGAGCCAGCACCGGCTTCGGCCTCGGATTCCTCGTCAGAAAAATCAAGGATCGAGGCGTCCAGACCAGCGTCAACAAGCTTCGCTCAGGCCTTCTCCCGATAAGCTTCGACACCCTCTGCAAACTGGGTCATAATCTTATCGGTCAGGGCGGGCGATTCTTCGTATTCTCTGATGGCAGCCTGCTTAATGATGGCCTGTTCGGCCATCAAAGTGTTGTTCGCGTGGATCAAGTTACTCAGCTGAGCGTGAACCCCCGCGAACTTTCCCTCGATGACCTGAAGGTTGCCCACCAAGGTCCTATTCTCTTCGACCAGAAATTTCTTATCCTGCACCAGCTTCTTGGCATGATCGTTGAGACCGACGAACTCTTGTTGAAGTAGGGAATTTTGTTCTTCGAGTTCAGCAATTCGGCGATTAGCCTGGGATACTTTATTCCTGGTATCGGCATAAAGATCCCGCTACCTCCTCAGCTCCGAATCCCGACCCGATAATTCGGCTTGGAGAAGCTCCACGTCGGTTCTCAGCTGGACCTCTCTCTTGATAGATCGGGCAAGAGGAGCGATAGCTCGAGCGAGGATGGCGTTGGCCTAAATACATAGGCGAATTGATCAGACAACAAAGAAGCAAATGAAGACATATATACAAATGAGGATAAATACCTGAGTCTGGGCTCGGAGATAGGTAATCAGAAAATCCTCTGATGAAAAGTGCTTGAACCGCTCATCGTCACCGGAAAGCTTGAATTGATCAAGCAAATGGAAAGGAAATTTGTCAGCTGGACTCTTCGGCCAACAGGTAGTTGGTGATCCTCCGGAAGAGTTAGCTTTGGACTTCGGGGAGGAAGCTTGGATCGGGGCAACGACCTCCTCGGCTTGGGAGGGTCCTTCGATCAACCGCGACTTCTTCGATGCAGGTTCCGGAAGCTGATCTTCGGAACCCCCCGAAGATCAGCTTTTTTTTTTTCTCTTTTGGGCTGAAGGCTTGGGCCGGGTCAAAGGAAGTCGGGCTCATGTGTTCGGTAGCATAGTGGAGGATGGGGTCGGGTACCCGAACCCAATAGGCCGGGACCCGGTTGTGACCATGGAGATCGTGGTCGGGCCTTCGCGTCTTTTGGGACAGGGCCCAGACCGGTGGCTTTGTCTGGCTGATAGGTTGGGCCTAAAAGTTTGAGCAGCCCGCATGCAGAGTTGGAGTGATAAGGAGTTTACGTGATTAAGGGCATTAACCCTAATTATACGCTAACAAGGCAACTCCAAAGGTAGTGGTGAAAAGGGATTCCACTTGCACCTTTTAAGGAGATTATGTTGGACCCAAATATGGTAGATAACGTATTTAGGAGTCTTATGCTAATTCGGAGGAGGATACCAAGGTGGTGGGAGCTCTATAAATACAAATCTTAGAAGAAAAAAAAAGAGAAAAAAAAAAAAACTACAAGTATAAACAATTACAAGAGAAAATTAAGGGGAGCCAGCACCGGCTTCGGCCTCGGATTCCTCGTCAGAAAAATCAAGGATCGAGGCGTCCAGACCAGCGTCAACAAGCTTCGCTCAAGCCTTCTCCCGATAAGCTTCGACACCCTCTGCAAACTGGGTCATAATCTTATCGGTCAGGGCGGGCGATTCTTCGTATTCTCTGATGGCAGCCTGCTTAATGATGGCCTGTTCGGCCATCAAAGTGTTGTTCGCGTGGATCAAGTTACTCAGCTGAGCGTGAACCCCCGCGAACTTCCCCTCGATGACCTGAAGGTTGCCCACCAAGGTCCTATTCTCTTCGACCAGAAATTTCTTATCCTGCACCAGCTTCTTGGCATGATCGTTGAGACCGACGAACTCTTGTTGAAGTAGGAAATTTTGTTCTTCGAGTTCAGCAATTCGGCGATTAGCCTGGGATACTTTATTCCTGGTATCGGCATGAAGATCCCGCTCCCTCCTCAGCTCCGAATCCCGACCCGATAATTCGACTTGGAGAAGCTCCACGTCGGTTCTCAGCTGGACCTCTCTCTTGGTAGATCAGGCAAGAGGAGCGATAGCTCGAGCGAGGATGGCGTTGGCCTAAATACATAGGCGAATTGATCAGACAACAAAGAAGCAAATGAAGACATATATACAAATGAGGATAAATACCTGAGTCTGGGCTCGGAGATAGGTAACCAGAAAATCCTCTGATGAAAAGTTCTTGAACCGCTCATCGTCACCGGAAAGCTTGAATTGATCAAGCAAATGGAAAGGAAATTTGTCAGCTGGGCTCTTCGGCCAACAGGTAGTTGGTGATCCTCCGGAAGTGCTAGCTTTGGACTTCGGGGAGGAAGCTTGGATCGGGGCAACGACCTCCTCGGCTTGGGAGGGCCCTTCGATCAACCGCGGCTTCTTCGAGGCAGGTTCCGGAAGCTGATCTTCGGAACCCCCCGAAGATCAGCTTTTTTTTTTTCTCTTTTGGGCTGAAGGCTTGGGCCGGGTCAAAGGAAGTTGGGCTCATGTGTTCGGTAGCATAGTGGAGGATGGGGTCGGGTACCCGAACCCAATAGGCCGGGACCCGGTTGTGACCATGGAGATCGTGGTCGGGCCTTCGCGTCTTTTGGGACAGGGCCCAGACCGGTGCTTTTGTTTGGCTGATAGGTTTGGCCTAAAAGTTTGAGCAGCCCGCATGCAGAGTTGGAGTGATAAGGAATTTACGTGATTAAGGGCATTAACCCTAATTATACGCTAACAAGACAACTCCAAAGGTAGTGGTGAAAAGGGATTCCACTTGCACCTTTTAAGGAGATTATGTTGGACCCAAATATGGTAGCT
Source organism: Panax notoginseng (assembly GCA_016801055.1). NCBI lineage: Eukaryota > Viridiplantae > Streptophyta > Magnoliopsida > Apiales > Araliaceae > Panax > Panax notoginseng. The sequence goes on from CM029021.1 coordinate 169,506,267, forward strand.
AACGTATTTAGGAGTCTTATGCTAATTCGGAGGAGGATACCAAGGTGGTGGGAGCTCTATAAATACAAATCTTAGAAGAAAAAAAAAGAGAAAAAAAAAAAACTACAAGTATAAAAAATTACAAGAGAAAATTAAGGGGAGCCAGCACCGGCTTCGGCCTCGGATTCCTCGTCAGAAAAATCAAGGATCGAGGCGTCCAGACCAGCGTCAACAAGCTTCGCTCAGGCCTTCTCCCGATAAGCTTCGACACCCTCTGCAAACTGGGTCATAATCTTATCGGTCAGGGCGGGCGATTCTTCGTATTCTCTGATGGCAGCCTGCTTAATGATGGCCTGTTCGGCCATCAAAGTGTTGTTCGCGTGGATCAAGTTACTCAGCTGAGCGTGAACCCCCGCGAACTTTCCCTCGATGACCTGAAGGTTGCCCACCAAGGTCCTATTCTCTTCGACCAGAAATTTCTTATCCTGCACCAGCTTCTTGGCATGATCGTTGAGACCGACGAACTCTTGTTGAAGTAGGGAATTTTGTTCTTCGAGTTCAGCAATTCGGCGATTAGCCTGGGATACTTTATTCCTGGTATCGGCATAAAGATCCCGCTACCTCCTCAGCTCCGAATCCCGACCCGATAATTCGGCTTGGAGAAGCTCCACGTCGGTTCTCAGCTGGACCTCTCTCTTGATAGATCGGGCAAGAGGAGCGATAGCTCGAGCGATGATGGCGTTGGCCTAAATACATAGGCGAATTGATCAGACAACAAAGAAGCAAATGAAGACATATATACAAATGAGGATAAATACCTGAGTCTGGGCTCGAAGATAGGTAACCAGAAAATCCTCTGATGAAAAGTTCTTGAACCGCTCATCGTCACCGGAAAGCTTGAATTGATCAAGCAAATGGAAAGGAAATTTGTCAGCTGGGCTCTTCGGCCAACAGGTAGTTGGTGATCCTCCGGAAGAGCTAGCTTTGGACTTCGGGGAGGAAGCTTGGATCGGGGCAACAACCTCCTCGGCTTGGGAGGGCCCTTCGATCAACCGCGGCTTCTTCGAGGCAGGTTCCGGAAGCTGATCTTCGGAACCCCCCGAAGATCAGCTTCTTTTTTTTTTCTCTTTTGGGCTGAAGGCTTGGGCCGGGTCAAAGGAAGTCGGGCTCATGTGTTCGGTAGCATAGTGGAGGATGGGGTCGGGTACCCGAACCCAATAGGCCGGGACCCTGTTGTGACCATGGAGATCGTGGTCGGGCCTTCGCGTCTTTTGGGACAGGGCCCAGACCGGTGCTTTTGTCTGGCTGATAGGTTGGGCCTAAAAGTTTGAGCAGCCCGCATGCAGAGTTGGAGTGATAAGGAGTTTACGTGATTAAGGGCATTAACCCTAATTATACGCTAACAAGGCAACTCCAAAGGTAGTGGTGAAAAGGGATTCCACTTGCACCTTTAAGGAGATTATGTTGGACCCAAATATGGTAGCTAACGTATTTAGGAGTCTTATGCTAATTCGGAGGAGGATACCAAGGTGGTGGGAGCTCTATAAATACAAATCTTAGAAGAAAAAAAAAGAGAAAAAAAAAAAAACTACAAGTATAAACAATTACAAGAGAAAATTAAGGGGAGCCAGCACCGGCTTCGGCCTCGGATTCCTCGTCAGAAAAATCAAGGATCGAGGCGTCCAGACCAGCGTCAACAAGCTTCGCTCAGGCCTTCTCCCGATAAGCTTCAACACCCTCTGCAAACTGGGTCATAATCTTATCGGTCAGGGCGGGCGATTCTTCGTATTCTCTGATGGCAGCCTGCTTAATGATGGCATGTTCGGCCATCAAAGTGTTGTTCGCGTGGATCAAGTTACTCAGCTGAGCGTGAACCCCCGCGAACTTTCCCTCGATGACCTGAAGGTTGCCCACCAAGGTCCTATTCTCTTCGACCAGAAATTTCTTATCCTGCACCAGCTTCTTGGCATGATCGTTGAGACCGACGAACTCTTGTTGAAGTAGGGAATTTTGTTCTTCGAGTTCAGCAATTCGGCGATTAGCCTGGGATACTTTATTCCTGGTATCGGCATGAAGATCCCGCTCCCTCCTCAGCTCCGAATCCCGACCCGATAATTCGGCTTGGAGAAGCTCCACGTCGGTTCTCAGCTGGACCTCTCTCTTGGTAGATCGGGCAAGAGGAGCGATAGCTCGAGCGAGGATGGCGTTGGCCTAAATACATAGGCGAATTGATCAGACAACAAAGAAGCAAATGAAGACATATATACAAATGAGGATAAATACCTGAGTCTGGGCTCGGAGATAGGTAACCAGAAAATCCTCTGATGAAAAGTTCTTGAACCGCTCATCGTCACCGGAAAGCTTGAATTGATCAAGCAAATGGAAAGGAAATTTGTCAGCTGGGCTCTTCGGCCAACAGGTAGTTGGTGATCCTCCGGAAGAGCTAGCTTTGGACTTCGGGGAGGAAGCTTGGATCGGGGCAACGACCTCCTCGGCTTGGGAGGGCCCTTCGATCAACCGCGGCTTCTTCGAGGCAGGCTCCGGAAGCTGATCTTCGGAACCCCCCGAAGATCAGCTTTTTTTTTTCTCTTTTGGGCTGAAGGCTTGGGCCGGGTCAAAGGAAGTCGGGCTCATGTGTTCGGTAGCATAGTGGAGGATGGGGTCGGGTACCCGAACCAAATAGGCCGGGACCCGGTTGTGACCATGGAGATCGTGGTCGGGCCTTCGCGTCTTTTGGGACAGGGCCCAGACCGGTGCTTTGTCTGGCTGATAGGTTGGGCCTAAAAGTTTGAGCAGCCCGCATGCAGAGTTGGAGTGATAAGGAGTTTACGTGATTAAGGGCATTAACCCTAATTATACGCTAACAAGGCAACTCCAAAGGTAGTGGTGAAAAGGGATTCCACTTGCACCTTTTAAGGAGATTATGTTGGAACCAAATATGGTAGCTAACGTATTTAGGAGTCTTATGCTAATTCGGAGGAGGATACCAAGGTGGTGGGAGCTCTATAAATACAAAGCCAAGGTTACAATTAACGGGTAAGACCTACTTTGAGCACTAAACACATAACCTCCGTTGTTAAACCTTGTGAACGGCCTGTACTTATTCTCACACCGGAGCTATCCCCCGGCGGCACGGCCGTCAAGCTTCTGTGTGATCTGTTATTGTGCAGGATTCAGCGCGTGGATTTTGTGATTGGACGCGCAGACAAAACTTGGTGTTATCAAGTTCAGATAAGCCCTAAGGTGATTTGAGGTCTATGGAGATTCAATTCCGCTTTTGTAGCCATAATGCCATATATATAATCAATGGAGTTCTTATTTATTAATTTGCCTACAACTATTTTAAGCTTAATTGGATGTGGTATTATTCCACATGTTCTTTATGAATTTGATGTTTTCAACCATTTTGGTCGAGCAGACTTGGTTTTAGTGGAAAAATGAATTTCCTTCGATTGTTAGTTGGTTGTATCCTAATGTTCTTGCCCTATCATTTCAAACCCTCAATCAAGTGAATATAGGTCTATGATTCTAGTTGGTCAGGTTGGGCTGGCAGTTGGTACATGCTGAGAACATGTATGTTATAAAACAAAAACTTAAATTTGTATTGTTTATGAGTACTCTGACATGTATGTTATAAAACAAAAACTGACATGTATGTCATTACGGACTAACATGTCTTCCATTTGTTATGTAATTCATATAGCATTACCGTTATTTTCTTTGCAAAAGAGGGCGAAGATTGTAACCTGACACCAATGAAGGAAAGCATGTTTGCACCAGTGACAGTAAATTTCCAACAAGGTTTAGGCCAGAAATTCAGACAACCCTCAGGAACTGGGATAGACTTTTCAACTTGTGAAGAGGCAGAATTACTTAAAGAGGGTGACATGGATGTGTATCCTCTAGCAGTGAAGGCGGAGGCATCCCCAAGCGACCAAAGTGGATCAGCAGATGGAAAACCAGAGTCTGGAGCCGGTAACTCCCAGATCACTCAAGCAGTATTTGAGAAGGAGAGGGGTGAATACCAAGTGAGAATGGTGAAGCAGATCTTATGGGTGAGTGGAATGAGGTATGAACTGCAGGAGATATTTGGTATTGGCAATTCAGTTGATGGTGATTTTGATGGGAATGATCCTGGAAAAGAATGTGTTATCTGCTTGTCAGAACCTCGTGACACAACTGTCCTTCCATGCAGACACATGGTACTCTCTCTCTCTCTCTTCCTCTTATTGGAAACTGAGAGATATTGTGAAACAAATAAATCTGTCTCTCTGCCTAGTATTTTTTATCTTGTCATAATGCCTTGATTATTTATGTGTCACCTATTATAACTATGCTGGTAGTCTCTGTGATTGCTTTTCCCCTCCATGATGGCAGTTAAGGAGATATGGACATTGTTCAAGTTCAAAAGTAGACCATTTAGTCATTTACCTAACATCCCTAAATTTTAAAAAAGGGAAAGGGGGGGGGGGAGGAGGAGGAAAGATTATTAAAATAAAAATGCATCCTAGGATGAAATGTTTGTAATGGCTTCTTGTCTAAAAAATTAAATTGGCTGAAAGCTGTTACAGTTCCAGAAGAAAGGGTTTAGAGAACATAGAAAATAATTGCTGATTAAGTGATTCCTATCTGAAGTGTTAATAACATATTATGAATTAAAGCTATATTAAGTGTATCTATTATGTTGGCTGACATATTTTTCATGACTTGGAATAATTTCCCAAAAGTTAGATTCATGTAATGGATGCAACATCTCGCATGCATCTTCTTTTACTTCCAGTCTCGTCAAGCTAATGTTTCGTTGCTTAGTCCGAGTTTGGAAGATATTTTTTACTGAAATAATTTCTTCATGCAGTGTATGTGCAGTGGGTGCGCAAAAGTTTTGAGGTTCCAAACAAACAGGTGTCCTATATGCAGACAGCCAGTGGAGAGGCTTTTGGAGATCAAGGTCAACAATGGAACTAAGGACTGAAGAGCGGACAAGTTTCTGCTTTGTCCGTGCTGTAAAGTTCTTTGTTATCAGCCTGTTTTCGAATCTTCTGTTTTTTTTTTCCCTTCCTCTTTTAACCTTACCTCCCTCTCTCCTGTATGTTCTGGTTTTTAATAATTACACTGGAATGTCATCTGTATGCAGTTTGGCTTTAAGTATAGTGCAATTTTTACTGAAGTTCATAGCATAAGATGTTGTAAGCTAATGGCTTTTGCATGATTGTTCTGGGGCTGTTTAGTGGCATTCTCCTTGTATCATCCAATGTGATATTTATAGTACAAACGGTTTGCTTTAGAATTGCCTTGTTCAATCCCCTTTTATATTACGACATAAGAGTTGCACTATGTTGGTTTTGCTTCAAAATAATCGGCTTGAAGTGTATTTTTCTTTACTGAATTATTCATTGATTGTATCGTTCTTGATGTGGTTATTTGGAAATGTTCACCACTTGGTCTTTTCCAAATAGTAATGATCTCACAAGGAAAGGAGCCCAAATCCAAGTAGTTATTCTGCTCCAGGTAATTGTCGAATGGTTCATCCAAGTAGTTATTCTGCTTCTGCAAAGAAACGCCAATGAAACCTACAAACACCAAATTTCCGTAGTTGCCCAATCTCTTAACTTTTTTTTAAAATTCTTACTTTCAGCGCTGTTGATGTAATCACTGAGCAAGCTCTCCTGCAGTAGGTGCAATTCTCTATTTTTCTTGGTCAACCTCTTCTCAAGTTGTGTAGTGGTTTGGACTTGTTCAGATTAGCCTTGTCTTCTTCTAAAGCATTATACAACCACTTGTAATTGTAACTATAGATTGCTTTCAGGATAGGGTAGCCGGGTAGGTAGCTGTATTGAGACTTCTTCTTGTTCTTCAGTTTGTTTGTACAATTGAAGTTTTTGGTGCAAAGAGGAATCTAAAATTCGGGTTACCTTTTTTTTTTCCTTTTGATTGTTCTGGTTCAAACTAATGGTAATTAGTGAAGTAGAAATAGGTAAATATGTAGAAATTGGTCCAGAGCGAGCTGCTGGTGTTGCTGTGAGCTGTGGATTTTTGAAGGCAAGCAGGGGGCAGGGGCTGGCTGTTGTTCCACTTTATTTACTGTTGGTATTATTTGGCTTTGGTTTAATTATATAGTTTTGGACAATGTCATATTTCTGTCTGGCGAATAGGAGGATTAAAGAATAAGGTGGATTGTCTGTCCATCTTCTACTTGCAAAACAAAAGCAATGGTCTATAATCAAAGCTAATCCATTTTTTTGCTTCTTTCTTACTTTAATGATTCCATACCCAATAATGCATGTATTGCAAAAATCAACCTAATTCACTTGTTTTTTTAAAACTTCACGTTCAGTTCAGTGATTCTGATGCCCCACTAAAGTAATCTAGTAGTGCAATTCATACACACACATATGACATATATATGTATATATATAGAGGCCGGTTTAGGGACGGACTGATCCGTCGGAGTTGGAGATCATGTATATATATATATATATGTGTGTGTGTGTGTGTGTATGTATGTATACATATACATACACATAATACATATATTAGTGACAGCAGGCAATAGTAGTAACATATAAGATACAATCTAGGTGGAGAATTGAGCACTAATTATCTACTCAATTATTACTCCCTTACTTGCACGATACAAGTCCTCTAGTATCAAGTTAAATATTTATTTATTTTAAATAATTTCTTTACAATAATTTACATATAATATATTTAGTTTTAATTGTTATATTTTTATTTTCTATGGAACATCACTAATCATGTAGAGAAAATTATACAATTAAATAATAATTTAAATATAAACAATTATCATTTTATCATTTTTTTTAATATGTGCTTACAAAAAATCAACCATCACTTTTATGGAAGGAGTAGTGTTATTACTATTATATTTTCTAAATGCTCCATTATTATAGTAGTTGAACTCAATGGTGATTTGGTCACTGTCAATCCAGAGTGGCTATTGTCAAGTTAGCTTCTTCTTTTAAAGAAAAAAAAAAATCTTATTATACTTTGAAAATTCTTCGGTCCCCAGTAAAATGATATGAATATATATATAAAATTCTTTTGGTGCCATGGCTTTCTTAATTAAAAGCATACCCCATTTGTTTATTCTGTAACGACTTTGGAAGTTGCTCTCCCTTGATATTTAGTCATTTAGATTTATTTTTTAGGATACAAAAGTTCAACTCAACAAGAACACTTTCTTTTATCTCAATTTCAACAACTTACCGAGTATAAATTGAAAAAAAAATAACAAATGTAGTAATTAACTAATTACTCTATAGTTTTAAAATTAGAGATATAATTTAATTTTTGAACCACGTGTTAAAATTCAAAATTAGCATGACTCTTTCTAAAATACATTTTATGATTCCTAGTTTTTGTTATATATTATACAATTATAATAATTATAATAATTAAATTCATATCAATTTGAGTAATTGATACTACTTCCATCCAAAATTATTATTAATTATTAAAAAGAAACAATTATTATAGTAGTGATTTGTGAAATGAGTGCTGACGCAATAGTGTACGACATGCTATAAGAATAAGCTCTGTTGTTGTTGTCGTTCCCATTTTTTGTTTTAATTTCAATTTTCTCGTAGTACCTAAATTTAAGCATAAGCCCAGAGACAAATAATTTGGGACTCTGTGTTGTACTGTACCCGCCGTGGTACAAAGAATACCAGCTCCGTCCCTCTCTCTCTCCCACACATCTACATCTCTGTTTGTTCAATATTGATTTGATTTGGGTGTGTTGATTATCATCTCCTGCTACTGAAGAATAATCAGTTTGGTTAAATTATTGATGGTTTCCCAATAATAAAATCTCTATATTAATATTATGGAGGCTACTGAAGAAAAATATGTAGAGAAAGAAAGTAATGAAGAGGACGGTTGCAGGAACAACACAAGCGATACTCCTCCTCCTCCTCCTACTATTCAAAAGGTAATTGGGTGAAATTAGTGATACATTTTGACCATGCCATCTGCGAAATCCTAAAACTCAAAATTTTCAAATCAGTTTATTTTATTTTAGTACAAGCAATAGCTACTGTAAACCAACTAATTAGTTGCTTTCATTACTTAAATGAATTAGTATTATCAATTTTGGATTGTAGGATATATATATATATATATATATATATATATATATATATATATATATATATATATATATATATATATATATGAAATTTTGGAATGGAGGGAGCATTTGCTTTTCCTCCTCCAGTTCTTTGGTATTAGAGAGAAATATGTGAGACAGTGATTCTTGTTTTCAAACTTGGGTTGCTTTATTTTTTTTCGCATTTTCATAACTCTTTGCATTATGATCTGAAAAATAATAACTTTAAATAAAAAAAAATTGTGGGGTGCCTAGTCTGTTTCCTTCTTGAAGGGTTACGCTTCTGGAAATTATTAAAATTTTATGGAGTTTATTTTGCGCTATGCTCCTATAGTATTATAATTCACTACTCAGCTTTGACTTGAATATTGCCTATTTGCCTCCATAGCTCTATGGTTACTATTTGATGATGTTAGTCCATCTGATTCATTGTATATGTTTCAGGTCGGAGAATTTAGTGAAATAATTGAAGAAACCACAAGCAGCCAACAGGCAAAGCCACAAAACCTAGTTGTGGAGATACCCAAGATAACTTTTGAGAGCTCTATAGAGGAATCTGTGAGAATAAACATGCCCCCAACAAGAAGTCCAACTCCCAAAAGATCGATTTTTTCTCCTCTACGTAGCCCTAGTTATGCCAAATTTAATGGCTCCTCCACTCCCTCATCTTCTGTAGGCAAATCATCCCTGAAAAGCGTCATTCCTAAACTAAGCTTCAAATTAAGAAACACAAATTCAGAGATCAGGGAGGCTGCTATCCTAGCTCTAGGAGGTTCACCATCACCACAGGAGAAGTCTTTTATCCCAAGGACATTTTCTCTTGCTAAGCTATTCACGCTCAAAACGAAGAAAACATCATCGCTACCAGTAACTCCAATTGTGCACTCAAATCCAGAGTCTTCACATGGAGGGAACACAGTAGATTTGGAAAATTATGTAAGTGTCATCCTCTTACTGAATAGAGACCTAATAAATCGCAGTGTTGTACTAAAATTTTTAGCGATTGAATGTTCATAATAATACCAACTAAAAAGATTTTCATAATAATACCGACTAAAAAATGTATAGTAACATACAAAACTGATTTTCAAGATTTGCTACAAGATGATGGTTTTGTTTTTAGGGATATGTAACTTTGTTACTATGTAAATTTGGAAAGTCATCAGTCTACAAGTATCACATTATTGGAAATAACTCCTAAACTTCTTTTTGAGTGGAAAAACAATATTGGTGTTCCTTGTTGTATTGAGATGAATACAGGAGTTATCCATGAGCGGCGTATGAAGTTTCCCATGACTATCATATCAGTTCCACCATTGAGAATACCTAAGTTTTCTTACTTTTCCAATACTCAAGTACGGAAAGACTTTTTGCATTGAGATGAGTTAATCTATCAGTGGAGTTATGAGGGGTAATATGAGTTAATTTTGCTGTACCACTTGTGGAGTACATACATCTATTGAGAGGGTTAAATTTTTGGAACCTAAAGTTTCTTATGACCAATAGTCTATTGCTTTTACTTAAGATGTGTCCCTGCATGAGATGCGGCTCCGAAAAAAACCTTCAACAAGTCAATCTTTCATTCCAGTCCCAACTCAAAGGCAGCTTCCTATGTAAAATTAATATAAAATTAACCTTGTTATTATCAACATGCTCTGTTGCTTAATGTCTTATATTATTGATAATTGGAGTTCTCCCCCTGAATTTAGTTTGTAAACCTATCATTAATTTCCGGTGAATTACTACTTTACAGAAAGGTGGGACCCACTTTCCTGTTCATCGAACACGTTCAGTTCCTGAGTTGATTAAAGATGGAAACATAAGACAATTAGATTCTTTAGGTGGTGTTTTTCGTGTAATTCAAACAACTCCACGAGTGGCAGTAGGAATTGCTGCAACGTCAAATGCTGCTCAGCCATCAGATGATGGTAAGTTTGTTCTTCTAATCATTCTCCATTTGTTTTAGATCATCTTAAATGGTTTTGTTCTCCCTCGAATAACTTAATATACTTTCTTTAAAAAAAACATATTTTCTTTAAAAAATTAATTTACAATACCACCTTTGGTTCATGTGACCTTGTATACCAAGGAGAGTAGTGTAAAATCAAATTGACTTATCTTGGACTCATTTCACTGAGAAGAACCAGAAACACTATAATGGTGACTGGTATAAGAATGGTAGTAATTGTATATTGCTGATGATTTTCTAAAAACAATCGTTATATGATGGATGTAAAAAGTTGTTTTTTTCCCAGTTTTATTTATTTATTTATAATATTAGAAGCTAGCAACTTCGCTTTTGAGTCAAATCGGAAAGCTTCGATTCTATGAGTGTTGGAATTAACTATGTCTTCATTTTCAGCATCTGGTGTAACTTAGACCCCATATTACTTTGCTTGCCAAAACCAACCTACACCTTATGTTAGTCTTGTGGTTCAGATGGAAATGATAATGATGTTGAACATATACTGGAAGAAGAAGCGGTATGTAGAATCTGCTTGACCGAACTAGGGGAGGATGTAGATACCCTTAAGATGGAGTGTAGCTGCAAAGGTGAACTTGCCCTGGCGCACCGAGAATGTGCCATAAAATGGTTTAGCATCAAAGGTAATAAGACATGTGAGGTTTGCAAACAAGAGGTTCAAAACCTACCTGTCACCCTTTTACGAATTCATCATGCTCGGTCTGAAACTGTTCTAGGGAATGGAGCTCGACATGCTGAAGTTGCTCAATACAGGCAAGTTCCTCATGCGATGCACAGGAAAAAGCACCCCTGCCATATCCTAGCTATAAAATTTAACCCTTTCTGCCTCTTTTTTTTTTTTGGTGTCCGCTAATTGGACATGTCCTTGATATGATTAGAAAAGCTAAGGAACTTTGTTGAAAAGTTTGGTGTCCACTGGGTTCTGGGTACCATGCCAATCCATCAGCAAAATTCTGACATTTTGGAGAATATATCTACTGTTTGTTGTTTCATAAAAATTAGAGATTTCCTGATATTTTGGTGATCTTGTTTTCATATCTATTAAATTATGACTTCTGGGATAATGTGCCTGAAAATCCATGATTTATCAGGTTTTGGCAGGATGTACCTGTTCTTGTGATAGTTAGCATGATCGCCTACTTTTGTTTTCTTGAGCAACTTTTGGTAAGCCAATCAATTTGTAGAATACTGCTCTTTTAAGCTTACAATGTTCCTGAAAGTACTCTGTAAATGCAGGTTTCAAGATTGGGATCTAATGCAATAGCCATTTCTCTGCCATTTTCCTGCATATTTGGTCTCCTCGCGTCCATGACATCAACAACTATGGGTATTTGTGTTGTTACAGTTGTCCTCGACACTAATCTATTGAGCATGAATATAGTCATTTATGCTGCATTACTGATTCCTCTGCAATTTATGCTCAGTAAGGAGACGATATGCCTGGATGTATGCAACCATTCAGTTTGGACTGGTGGTCCTATTTGCACATGTTTTCTTTTCACTGGTAAGGAATGCTTTTGCTCAAACTTATTTTATTTTTTATTTTTTATTTTTAAAAAAAGGGATGCTTATTATTATTCTGAGACTTCCTCCAGAAGATGATTAATAATAATGTCAATATTTGGAGACTGAAAACTTAACAATCAAAAATTTAAGTTAGTCACTGATAGTAAGGACTGAGGAGAAGTAATTACTTTTTTTTTTTTCTTGAAAAAAGAAAAGAAAGAAAAAACCAGTAATTATCAATAATGAACCAGTTTGTGCTTTTGGTTGATTAGGTTGAATCAAATGTTAAAATGGGAAAACAAGATTTTGAATATCCTGGCCTCCTCCCCCTTCCTCTTCCCCTCTTAACTTGCCCCGCCCCTAAAAATAAAGAAAAGAAAACAAATGAGTGCTAAAAGTGGACTTTCTCCTTCTGATGCTAATGTTGATTATTTGTGTGGAGGCTACAGCTTCGCGTGCAGGCAATTTTGTCGGTTCTTCTTGCCGCATTTGCTGGGTTTGGAGGTGCAATGTGTGGAAATTGTATTCTACTTGAATTTTTTAAATTGTGAAGATGGCTTGCTTGGTAGAATCAGCAGCGTGATTCACATGAAGCGAAATGAGCAGCTGCCCTCAGAATCTGTTCATGCCCCCCAATCAAATTGTCATCAGCAAGAAACTGGAATCGGAAATTCTTAAACAGTCCATGGAAGTGGACTCCATTGTATAAAGTCTCGCAGTACATTGAGTTTGTTCCCCTATGATGCTGTACACTACAGTTCTTCTTGGCCTCTTCATGTCAAATATGTTATGGCCATTATCTGGATATACGCAGTACGCTTGCTGTCTGATCTTAAAAAGGCCAAGATCATATGGAATTTATCCCGTTAATGAAGAGGAATCATAACAGAAATTACAGTTGGTCTTTTCTTCTCCAGTTATATAGTCAAGTTGTACAAGTGAAGGCATTCCCAAGCTTGGATACACCACAAAACTCTTCATTCATAGAAGATCAACAGAGATCATGTGGTACAAGGAAGCCTTCATATTGTACAGGTGAAATGAATGAAAAATCAATATAATTAGTTTGTGATTATCTATTAGAATCTTGAGCTTGATATAAGATATTAAATGTTGTTTAGTTTTGGTTTTTAAGTTATTTTTCTAAAAAAAATAAGCAAGTACAGGCCCACAAGCCTAACCTGGATCTGATGGCGTTTGATAAAAGATGAAAAATATATTTTGATACCATAAATCACATATAAAAATTTTAATTCTATAAATCACGACCACCGACATATCCAACAAAATTAGGATGCACAAAAGGCCCGAGGCCTGCGGCCTGGCCTTGGTCTGACCTGGGTCCGGCCTAGTCAAAGCCCAACCTGGTTAAGGCCTGGCCCGGTCAGGCCTGACCTTGGTTTGACCTGGGCCCGGCCTAGTCAAAGCCCGGCCTCGTCAAGGCCTGGCCCGGTCAGACTTACCCCAGAAGGCTTGAAAAGGTTGGGTTTTTTAGACAAAAATTTGGCCTGCCTGACCTGCAAAAAGGCCTAGCCTTGGGCCTGGCATGAGACTTTACATAATTTTTTATCCAATTATTTGTAATTTTTAAACTTTAAATTTATAATTATTCATCAATAAAGTATAATTTTTTACTTATTCATTATTGTAATATATAAATTATAATACATTAGTTTTAATTAATACATCAATAAAATTTAAAATTTTAATTATTCATTCTTGATTTCTTGTTGATACATTTAATTAATATACATCTTCAATAAATATAACTAGTTAGTATATTTAATATTAATAATAAGTTAGTTACCTAATTGATTAAATATTAATAATAAGTTAATTTATTGTAAACACTAAATTACTAATATTTAACAATAAAATTTTATTAATATTCTTTGTTACTTTAATGTTAAATATTAACATTAATTAATACATCAATAAACTAATTTTTAATATTAAATATTAATAATAAGGTAGTTTCTTATAAATACTCAAGTTCTTCATTAATTTGGATATGCTATATTCTTGGGGTGATTTATGATTTTGGTTATTTTTTTAGGTATTTTGTTGTACCAATTTAAATAAAAATTCCATAAAGTAATTAGAAAACTAACTGGAATTAATACTTGAGATATAACTATGTAAGAGTTTAATGATCATAAATGAAAAGATATATGTGTATTTAAACTTTACAAAATATATGTTCAACCGATCCTAGTACGTACTATAAAAAAATAAAATTGAAACTTACTTTATATTCAAAAAATAAAAGTATAATCTACAATTTTTATACGAAGTGCATAGTAGACAATTAGACATATATTTAAAAAATTAATTTGTTTTATATTCCAGTTACATCTAAATTACATATTTTTATAATTTAAGATGAATATATTTATTTTTGTTCTAATGATTCAACTTATATTGGTGTGTAGTAGAATATTAAAATAAAATAAATCTCAATAATCTTGCATCATTTTTACAAAATTTATTAATTTATATTTTTAAGGCCTTGGTCTGGGCCTGACTCGCAAGCCTAACCAGGCCACAGCCCAGCAACCAAGGCCTGGTCAAAGCCTAGCAAGCTTAACCAGGCCACAACCCAACGTCTAAGGTCTGACTTGGTCAAAGCCCAAGACCTGACAAGCCCAAGCTAGACCAGACTAAGGTCGTGTTTGTTTAGTTCTTAATGTCTCTGAATGGACCGCCTCTAATTCGGTCAGAGGCGGTGTGTTGTTTGTTTTTTATTTTTTTACCTCTTAATGCCTCTAGATGGTTAAGCTACAAAATCAAGTCTGTAGGATTAAGAGGCATATCTGAATGAGAGTTGCTATTTTTTGGACAAAAATACCCTCATTAATATTATTATTTTCCTTTTCTATCCACTACCACCACTACCAGATCTTACCACCACCGGCGCCACCGCCACCACCGGCCAGATCTACCACCACCACTACCAAATCTACCACCACCGGCCCCATTGCTAAAATTGATGCCCGAAGCAGGGGAGGGGAGGGGAGGGGAGGGGCTGGGGCCGGAGCAGGGGAGGGGAGGGGAGGGGAGGGGCAGGGGCCGGAGTAGTGGAGGGGGAGGGGGGCGATGGGGATGGGGGGTAGATGAAGAAGGGGCGGGGGCCGGAGTAGTGGAGGGGGAGGAGGGCCGACGTGGAGGGGGGCGACGGGGATGGGGGTAGATGAAAGAGAAAATGTTTTGTTTTGTTTTTTTATTTTATTTTATAGTTTTGTTTAGAAGGTTAAAATGATAAAATACTTTTATTCAGACATTTTTAAAAAAGTAATCATCAAACAACATTTTTTAATTCAGATACAATTTTATTCAGATACTCTATATTATTCAGACGTCTAAACTATTCAGGTCTTAACACTAAATTTTATCAAACACCACCTAAGCCAGCCTGTTGTGCATACCTAAACAAAACCTAGAAACAAGAACGAGTGACCTGACAACAAAACCTAAGAAAAAAAGAGAGGGTAAAATCTCAATATAAATAAATATTAACATTGTGTAAAATCCAATTCCAACGGACAAAATTGCTAGAGAAAACAAACATCTACAAGTTACAATATTATAAATAAACAACTTCCATTATTTTTGTCAGTCTTGTTTAATGTCCTATCAACAGCCCTTTCATACTTACAATGTAAGGGCAGACTCTTCCTATTCTCGTGTGCCACCAGTGGCTCCATCCCCAAAGCTATACAATGGATGTTGCTAAACCAACGCAAATCAGTAAAAAAAAAAATGCAACTTCATGAAAAACAGCTCTGTTTTGCCTCATTTTAATGACTCATGTTATTGCCTGTAAGCAGAATTTCCAACTTTCCCCGTCAATACTGGCTTCTCTATCAAACTTGTACCCAAAAGTGTATCAGAGTTGGTTGACTGGTTTTCTGTAAAACCTGGTCTCATCCAGATCTTTACGTGCCCTTCTCGGCAGACTGTAAGAACAGATTCCTGCGTAAATAACAACCCAGAGAGAGGCTCGGTGTGAACACGATGAGCAATTAGAGGGGAAAGCTTCGGGACATCTCGCATGCTTGGAGCGGGTTGCAGAGTACCCACAGGGCAAGTGCTGTCCCAATGAGATGACTGACTTCCAGTACTAAATGTGGGGGAACCTGCAGGAGGGCGGCGCACTGGCACTACGATCTCATCCATTTCCAGGTCCCACAAAAGCAATTGTGTATCCTGTATAAAATATGATTTGCAGATGATACAATATGGAGAGATGAAAGCAAGAAAGTTTATACATAAAACAACAGGTTAGCAAGTAACAGACATATACATATAAAGTCTAATACAGGCCATCTGTTGGTCAGTGGCGACTGATACTTTCAAAGGTAAAGCCGAAACTACAGAGACCTCTAAATTGGAAACTGGTTCCAACAAGCCTAAATTTGGTGGCCAAGTTTATCAGAACTAAAATGTTAATCATCTGTGCAAATAATTTTAGGCAGGAAAAAAACAAATAAACAAAAGACGATATAAAATACAGCTCAAAGATATCCGGACAAGAGGAAGACATTTCAAACAAAGGGTAATGATCCCATCAAATCAAAATAATAAAATAATAATAATAGTAACCTGATTTATATAATCAGGTCAGATAGTGGACAAAACTGATATTAATCTAATCTCGATCCAAAAAATTAATTTCAATAACGTGATTTATATAATCACAACAGATAATAATTGGACAAAACTGATAATAATCTAATTTAGATCCAACGGAGAACCAAAGCTTTGATTAGACAGACAAGTTTTGAAAGGAAAAAGAAAATGTTAACAACATTGCTAAGGGTGAGAATTAAATGCTATAACATTTTCTCTATTCAGCTCAGTCCAATTTGGACTGATATCACTGCTCATAGATCTCTATATTTTTTCGTCAGTTCATTGCTCAAAGTTGACACCATGTAATTGCTGGTGGAACGATTCTACTATTTATTATGCCTGTGTTGAATCAACCAAAAATTATGTAAACTCCATTTTCTTAAGGATGATAGGACCAAAGAGGTCAGACTTGGATAAGTTCCATTTTTTGGGACTTCAGTTATTTCCACTTTTACACTCGCTATGTAAAAAGTGTGTTCTGCTATGTCTAGCTCACTACAAGTTCTCTTGATTCTAATGCATCCAATCACTGTTTCTGCTTCCAACCCTACCCTATTTGAAATTTTGGTGTTGCATCAACCCAAATTAGTCTTCTGATATACATTCCAATTACAAATTTGGACAACGGCAATAATAGTGCACATTTGGCGGGAATAAAACTTTAGGAAAAATGCCATAGTTTTTCCCTGTGCCATCTGTAAAAAGAGCACTTCATAACTGAAACAACTACACCTTCAAATACCTGACCAACAGAACCAAACCGATAGACAATATTTTCCCCTGTACTGTCTGTATTTGGTGCTGACCAATATGAATCAAATGCCACTCCACTGACCTGCCACCTCCAGTAAAAATTGAGTTATGGAGTCACGGTCTCTTAACATGAAATTATAGACTAACACCAGTAATTGCTTAACACTTACTTACCCACGAGTTGTGTCCCTCACCCCATGCTACAACTTTTCGATCTTCCATACTCCAAACTTGAACTAGATCATCTTCACCTCCAGTCAAGATATATTTCCCATCCATGCTGTAATTTCATGTATTATCAGTCACACTACTTTCTTCAAGAAGAATGATAAATATAAAAATAAAATATTAAAAAAAATAAAAATAAAAGGAAAATAGGAAGAAAAAAAAGCAGTTAACTAGGAAATGTTAAAGTGGAAAAGATTGAAAAAAACAATAATCACTTTGAGCTCCCACCTCCAAGTGCAGCATAATAGAGCACCATAGTAGCTTTTTCCACCACATATAAGTTGCTCATTTTTGTAGTCAAATACTCGTAGATAACCTACAATCAATAATTGATTTCAGCAAATGACAGTGAGTTATAAGAAGAAAACAAAACAAAACAGAACACTAGTAAGATACAAAATCAGATTGAGGTTCATACCATCCCTTCCAACAGTTGCAATGTAGGCTCCATCAGTTGAGAAAGCAATGCTGTTAACTGAACCTTGGCAAATATGCCATCTGGCAATTGGATTCTACATAGAAAATAAAACTACTTCAAAATTACTTCACTTGGAAAGTAAACATGGAATTTGATGCCTTATTTTGCCGAAATTATGCGTAAACAAAGGAAATATTTGTGTTAATGCTTAGCTAATTGTTAAAGGCTTAGAATTCATTAAAGGCACAAGACACTTAGGATCTGTTCTAGTATGAATAGTGCCTAGTTTTAGAACTTTCTCAAGGCACAAGACACTATGAGGCTTTTCTGTTAGAGTTGGAGACTGAGGTTAAGATAATTGATGGGTTTTGTTAATATGAGGTTTAGCATTCAAAAGAGTAAATAACTGGTCTAATTATAATGTTAAGAATGTGAAGAAAAACAAACTAGATGTCATGGCGTCGCCATGGTGACGAATAGGCGTTGGAGAAGGGCAAGACAATACCTTGGAAGCCAAGCCGCCAAGGCTCAGGCATAGGTAACTCAACCCATGGACTTTTTCAATTACCTAAGTAATTCAACCCATGACCTTAACCTAACCAATGACTCTACTCTTTTGAATGAGAGTAATGCTCGTGAGGGAGACGGAAATGACTTCGTAGTTGACGACTTTGTTTGAGCTATGACTAGAAATAGAGTAGAAAGTGTAAACTTTTTCAAAGTGTTAGTTATTATGATTTGGGTTTTAGTGTGTATAAAATTTTATTATGCAATATATTTTTGAAATAAAATAAATAATGTATAAATTGTATATTGTTAACGACTTGTCGTCATACGGACGCCATGGAGGGCGCCTTATCGCCTAAGCGTCCTAGCGGTCAACTACTGTCGCGTCCCGCCTTGGCACCGTGACAACTATGATGCCATAAGAATAATACTCTAAAACTAGGCACTATATGGCTCGTGGCCAGCAAAATCAAAAATTTTCCGAAATTCTCCTAGATTTAAAATGTAAAAACAAAATAAAAGTTGAATGTTTCTTCCCAACATCTTTAATTAATGATAAACCAAGAATTAACTCTAATAAGCTTAAAATACAACTACGCAAGGTTCACAGGGAGTTGGGCCATTGAATTGAGCAAACATTCATTTCTAATTCTTTAAGGGGGATGTATTCAATTAATATTTTTAAAGACTTTTTTTAAGTGACAGACTCTTGTAGAATTTATGAGATTTTAATGACTGTCACAGACTTTAAAGACTTTTAAAATGGCTTTTATAGACTCCATGAAATAAGTAACAGACTTTTATAAACTTTTTATTAAGACTGTTATAGACTTTTGTATACTTCTAATATATCTTGCAACTTATATTAATTGTTAATTAGCCTATGTGTACAACCTCTCCCTCTTTTTTTATGAACTAGAGTAAATCTAATTATATTATTGTGGCATGAGATTTTACATATGTTGAAAGCGTTCACATTATTCTACTTATTTCATGATACATTTGGATACTCGGATACTAATAAAACTTTAGAAACTACAGACGCAATACAAAAATTAAGTTCATTTTTCACTGAGCTATATATACTTTATACATATGCATACGCTTTTTACTAATAATTGATTGCATTTATTATTGATTGCTTTATTAATATGTATATATATGTTGATTGTGAGATTCTGTCAACCCAATTTTCCATCTTAACTGTTGCTAATTGTTTGATTGTGTGGACCTTTTTTATGCGCCTCACATATATCAAAGCAGTGCGTTTTTCCCTTTTTTATAAGGAAAAGATAACGATTCTGTCAATTTGTCAAGCAGGAATACAACCGCATGTTACATTATTTCACTATGATACACTAAAGACACTTGAAGACGAATATGGAGGATGTCTCAAAAATTAACAGTGATTTCCTTCGTTTAAAATGTCAGAAAACTATAAAAAAAACATACACATACACATCATATATTTTCTATTTTCATATATTATAATACATAATCTTTACAATTGATATTAGAGTTTTATGATTTTATCTCACATTTGTTGAACAAATCTCTTTCCTCTTTCTATTGGAAGCTTTCCAACGGCTGCTTTTTCCTGACTAATTCAGATTAGGTCTAGTTATTTGTTTACTTATTAATATATCTTGTTAATTCTCTTATAATAAAATTATAATAAATCCAATTATTTTTATGGCCCAAATTTTAGCCCATATAAAATAAATAACTAATTTAAGCTAATAATAGATAAAGTCCAATTAATAACTAGTTTTATCCACCTTTGTGTTTATTTGGAAGTCTTTAAAAATCTTTAGAGATGAGGCAAGACTTTGGACATGGGTTTATAGTTATAATTCTTCTTCTAAAGTCTGTCAAACTCTACCATTTGATAGAAATCTTTAAAATCTATGACTTTTTGAATACCAAAATACTTTTATAGACTTCGTAAAAATCTTAATTCAATACCACCTAACTTTTAAAGATATTAAAAAAGTTGTAATTGAATACCACTAAACTTTTATAAACTTTTTAAATGTCTTGATTGAATACAGCCAAACTTTTAAAGTCTTTAAAAGTCTTTAAAAATCTTAATTGAATACACCCCCCTAAATTGATTTTCCATGACTTCCTTTATGATCCACATCCACAAAGACTAACAACTGCTTTTAGTACGCAACATTGACTGCATTCAAAGCCGAAGGAAATTTCAGACAGAAAAACCTTCCATGAATGGCATATAAGGTCATCCTCATATATAACACTACAATGTGAGAGTAGCCAGCAAAAAAGGATACTCCATGGAGCTAATTTAAAGAGTTATTTAGAATAAGTAGCAGATACATAAGCAAAGAGCATGCATGTGTGCAGCGATTTATAAAGTACTAAATCAGCAAGTACCGAATGATAAGGAAACGGACATCATAAACGAGTCACACTACAAGGAATAATGGCAAACAAAACACCAATTATAAAATAATATAAATATATATTTTATTTTATTTAAGAAAGAAAATATTAACATGAGAGAGAAAATACAAGCACTTCTAAAAAAGAGTCCGCACATCCTATAACAAGTAAGATATGGAATCACTTTTCTAGTGCCCAAGTAAAAATTTAACCCCTAGTATATCAAGCACTTCTAAAAAAGTAGTTCCACAATCTTTTAGAGGCTGAATTGTAAATAGCGTTTACGATTATAACATCATTCATTTACCAAAAACCTAGGTAACTACTCATGTAATTTCACTGAGACTACAAAGCTGTACTTGTGGCCTCAAATTCACAAATTTTTTTAGACTTCAACATTAAGAGACGGACCTATAGAATCAGAATACAAGTAAGAAGCTAATATCAATAAATAACCTATATTACCAACTTCTTTAGTTTTGAAATTAAGATTGCTTCTTGATTTTGCCAGATATTTTATTATTCAGTCATGATAGCCTGTAGCTGAATACTTTTTTATATAAGCACTACACAATTTCACAAAGCATTGATCCATATAAAAAAAACATGACAAAAACAATTGGAACCCATGATGTTTTGAGGAATACCTTACTGTAACGTGCATGTGCAACAGAAAATTGAGTTTGATCCTTGATAACAGGGAAGGAAGGATCACTGGAACCATCTTTGCTCTATAAAAGAGTAAACAGTAATAAAACAAGTATATTAATTCCAACAACACTAAGAAAAACAAAATTATGACAACACGGGTATATCTAATAATATCATAAACTTACTTTTTCATACACGTATAGATTTCCATCTGCATGGGTAACAACAAAAGTCCCATCACCACTAGGCATCCAGGCAATACTACTACAACGACTGTTGAAAGCAAGAAGATTATGCTAAATTAGATGAGAACCCATAAAATTTTACATGGACATCAATTTCTTTCCGTTGGAAGAGTTACGATTAGAGAAACACATCTATTGCAATGCATGTCATTCAACGTCTTGTACATAGTCCTAAAAGCTAATATGATTCAAGCATAAAGGTATTATGTGCCAACCTTGTTGAGGGTTCCAAGCCCTTTGGGGGGAGGGGGGGTTGAGATCTCCATAGGGAACCTTTGATTTCTAAATAAGAGATGCTAGAGGGAAGTGCAGATCTAGACCACTGCCAAGTAAATAAATGAAAAAAAAGACCAATAAGAGAAGCCCTCAGGGATAAAAGGACCAAATACATCTATCGAAGAACTGAAAAACAGTGACAAAAGTTAAGGTGAAGAATCAAAGGGAAGTCCTCTTCATAATAATCAATAAATTACATACATTAATGATGTTATATGCATTACATGTATATTCAAAATTAAATTCAATGCATCTCAATAATTCATTTATTGTGTGAGTAAATTGTAGGGATCATTGGATACAAAATAAAAATAAAACCTGAAACTTTTTCAATTTTCAATTTTCAATAAACAAGTGAGAAAGATTACTCACTGTATCAGCTTATAAAATCAAGCTATCAGCAGCAGAATTAAGTTGTTAAAAAAGATATTTGCCAAGTCTGACAAAATATTCCTTATGCAGAGATAGAATACAGACGACTCAAATTATCAAATTTTTGTAGTAAAATTGATGGAAAGTCAACAGTAAAAGGAGGTGTAAAGAAAACTAAGTTAAGGTCTTGCCTATTATTAACACAACCATCTTTGTTATAATGCTGCGCTCCAACAAGTTTCTTCCCGACATCTTGTAGTTGTTGTCTTAGCGACACTGAATAAACTATACACAAAACTCATTATACTTCAAAACTGGTAATATGAAAATTCAACTGAAATAAAAGAGAATTACCATCTCCAGAAGCTAAACCAATAAGCAAATCATGACCATCTTCTGCATCCGCATCGAAAGCATGACATATGGGATTTGAATTACTAAAATGAATAGATTTTACAGGATTCTACATTGAACAATAAACTTTCATAAGCCATAACCAACAGAAGAAAACCACGATTCAGTTTATATAGATATATACATAAAATCATGGAAAATTCAAGTACCTTGTCTTGAGAATTCAAATCACTTATGAAAACTGCATCCCCGACATTGAATACCAAGTAAGTCCCTTTCCCATCAAAATTCGAATTACTAGGCAAATTATTGGAACTTAAAGCCCCCAATGATCCAATTCTATTAGCCCCACTAACAGACTTACTACTGCCATTCCCCCCGACAAAACTAAGCGTGCGGCTTCCATTCCCTGTACTTAAGAACCTTGCAGCTGCAGATCTCACTCCACTACTGACACCCAAACTTGAGGATGCTGGTGGCGCAGCCAGCGTAGGCTTATCTTTTAGATGAGCTAATGTTACCTGATAAAAATAATAAACGAAAATGACATCGAATGTAATCCAGTGTATCATTCTGCAAAAGAAATGTTGATAAAGGGGAAAGAAATTTTATTTATTTAGTTATTTTGGTACTACGAAGATAAAGTATTGAATTTCATATCTTACTATGGAGAGGGGGAGGATGAGGTTTGAGCTGACCAAATGGTCAAGCAGGTGGTGCCCTTACCTCTGGGCTATCCACACAATCTTGCTTGGTTTTTTTTTTTTGGTGGTGGGTGGTGGGTGGTGGGTGTGAGTGGGGAGTGGGGGGTGTGGGGGGTGGGGGGTGTGGGGGTGGGGGTGGGGAGTAGTCTTTATTTATAGGTTTATTTCACTTTCAATTTTACAAATGAGATAGAAAATGCTGAGGTAGAATGAAATGAAGCTAATCAGAAACAATTCAACTAACGGTAGTGAGTAAATTTACCATTAATCAACATACTGATTGCAAATTATCAACTTTAGATGTTTTACTTACTAAAATAGCAATGTATCACTCAGAGAAATTACTGGTTTTAAATATTGACTTTGGATAATGGGTTAACGGAAAGTCAAAGAAATAAACTAGGTTTGAAAAACTAGGCACCTCAAAAATTAGTTTTCAACAAGTTTGTCCAAACTAGAAATTGAACACAAGAAGCATTACAAAATTTGATCTGAACGTTGGAAATTCTATATAACTAATTTTATAACAAAACATGAGATCTTTTCCAAAATTGGGGACAGAACCCTAGAAAAGATAAAAGAAGAAAGAGGTACCTGAGTGAGAGTCTTGCCATGAGCGTAGTGAAGGAGACCGGCGGGGTGAGTCTTCTCATACTGGAGCTTATAACGACCTTCTGGGGTTTTGAAATAAGTCTTTAGGGTACCGGCTGGTGATTGTGGGTTGTTATTGTTAGCCGAAGACGAAGACATCATGCTGTTAGTAGTGGTGCTTGTGCTGCTGTGATTGATCATTGTTACACCAAATCAAATCAATTACTTCGCTCCTCCACAAATAGGGACTAGAATAATGAATTATGAGTATAATAAATTTGTAATTAGGTTAAGGTATGTAAAAACCAAATAGTATGTGTTTGTATCTGTGTTCTTATTTCTTCAGGAATGGATCAAGAGTTTGGGATTTAGTACATTTTGACTCGTGGCCCGTGGGACCGTTGGTGCGTTTTTCTCGAGGAGCAATATGATTGTCAATTTTTGTGATGGGATCAACGGTGGGGCCGTGGGGGCCGCTCTGCTGCTCTCCTCTCTTGCAGCATTGAGATTCACTAATTAAAACTTTTTTTTTTCTCTTAAATATATATATATATATATATATATATATATATATATATATATATATATATATATAGGATTCGGATCAGGTAAGAACTCCCTTACGATACTAAAATGCGGACTTTTTTTTTTTTAAATAACTAAATTTTTTTTTTAATATTTTATGGAACTGAAATTTTTTCATGATATAATGTTTTTGATGTGATTTGGATACATATAACAAAACATATCTGTGCAGATTATACATATATTTTTTTGGTATAGGTATCCAAATCATGCACAAAATATTGTATTATGAAAAAATTTCAGTTCCATAAAATATTAAACTTTTTTTAGCTGTTTTTTAAAAAAAAACCCAAAAAAAAAAGTCCCGCATTTTAAGAAAATGCGGGATCCCTTACCTGATCCTCTGTGTGTATATATATATATATATATATATATATATATATATACAGTGGGGTTCAGAAACGGACTGAAGCAACGGACTAACAAACTGACTCAAGAAAAAAAGAAACACGCGGTCAAAATGAAAGATCCGGGTCTTAAAAAAGAAACTCGTGAATTCATTCAGAAACTCCCTCCTCTCTTAGTCTTCCAATTCGTACAGATCGAAAACCCCTCCTCTCTTTCTCTTCCAATTCGTAGAGAACAGAACCCATGCGAAATCCCTTTCTGCCATTCGAACCCATTTGAAAACCCTCTTTTCCATTCGCGAAGTCATAAGGTAGATTCGCGAAGTCGCCGGACATAGAACAGAACAAAGCCCCTTTGAAGCTAGGGTTTGCAAATCGTAAGGTCAGTGAGATTCTCTCTCCTAAAATTTCTAATATCACCAAACTTTAATAGTTTTAAACAGAGTTTTTCCCAATATTTGTTTAATTAGAGTTGTTTATTGGATTGTGGCTGATAGTCTTGTATCTGTATTTTTATTTTTATTTGCATTTTGGGTGTCTGCTATGAAGCAAGTTAACTGCTATGAACCAAGTTAATATACATATCAAATTTTTTTTTAGACCAAATCATTTTGGAATATTGTATATTTTTTTAGGCATTTGAAAATTTAGGATTTGTTCTTTGCTTTAAATCTGGATGTACGAATTTCTTTACTTTGATTTTGTTTCTTTTTTTTTATATAAATATATTAGTTTTAAGATGGGTATTACTAATTGTTTGAGAAGTTGAATATTTTTGGAGATGGGTATTACACAGACTGGACATGCTGGGGCTAGGATAGGGCGATCATTTAATAGGCCAACTAATTAGAATTTGATACTAGATCATTTATGCTCTTTGTAAAATCCCAAATTATTAATAAATAAAATTTAATTTCTCCTATTTATTATTTTGAAATAGTAAGGGTTGAATTGATTAATGAGATTAGTTATGGATAAAATGCGCAAATATTTCAAATAAGCAAGTGGATATAAAATATTAATTGTTGTCGAGAAATATTCGGTTGGTCGTGGAATATTCTTACTGTCGGAGAATATTCGTACGACGGCGCAGCCTTGTGTGGGCCCCATAACGGAAAGTGATTAGATGAAGAAAACTACAAGTATGAGTTGTTTATAAATAACGGCGTAGTTGTTACCGTTAATACTGTTGGAATACCCGGTGGTTAAAACACAGTAATACGCGTTGTTACACAGTAGCGCACGGTATTACACCAATTATTGATTCTTACGTAAGAATAAACTACTCAATAATTGTTACAGTAATTACTGTTCAATATTTTATTTTATTGATTCAATAATTGCTACGTTGATATTTTATATTACTGTTGTTTCAATAATTGTCACTATGCAGTATTTTCCATTATCGGAGCAATAATTCATATTATCTTAATAATATTATTAGATAACATTATTGGTAATGTCTAGAAAGTTTTGTCTAAGGAGAGGTTTGGTCACCTAATTGCGCGCCAATAAGGAGAAATCCTTATTGAAAAGCCCCCTCTTTCCTGTGAACGGCCTAGTTGCCAGTACTGTGATTCTGTAATATTATTTGTGAATAATTAATTATTGATTTATATGATGAGAAAAATATTGATTTTATGTGGATATAGATGGAGAAAATTTTTAAATATGATAATTGTTGAAAATTAATATTTTATCTTTTTCTGATAAAATAATTCATTTAAATATATTATTTTAATAATATATTAATGGTGATATTTTTACAATGAATGTGAGATATATGAGTATATGAGGAGGAAGAGTATTTTGTGGCATTAAATGATTAACACATGTTTTGTGTGTCGGTGGACCCTAATAATTGACTGAAATATGATTATAGCCTGTAAAATCGTCCGTTTATGGATTTCGGTCAATTTTTGTTTGGAATTTAGAAAAACTTTCTTCTGCAAAGTTGTAGAGAATTGAATTTCCTATAAAAAAAATCTCGAAATTCGAATTTTCTGATGAAAGGACTATTTATTATGAATTATTGAAGTTCCGAAGTTCCAAAATAATTGGTTTTTGAAAGTTTTAATTATTCTTATTTACAAAATCCTTTTTTTTTGCTTGGTGTGTAAGACCCCAACTTTTATAAATAAAGATAAATTTTCTATAAATATCATTTTTGAATATTATGGAGTTAATTTGATATAATGTTATAGTTGTGGGTAATATTTATAAATTTTGTAAAGTACGCAAGTTGTTATATAATATTCGATTGGTCGGGAAAAATTCGTTTTAACAGAAAATATTCGTACAACGACACAATCATTGGTGGACCCCACAACAGAATTATTGTCGGATTGAGAAAACGACAAAAATATTTTATTAAAAATAACGGCGAAAATTTTACCATTGTTACTGTTGAACTACTCGGTAGTAAAAGTACAGTAATAAGTGTGGTTGCATAGTAGCACACGGTATTGATTATTAATGCTTATGTGAGAAGTCACTCAGTTTGATTCAATTATTGTCAGTTAATAATATGAATTATTTA
The DNA here is from genome assembly GCA_016801055.1 of Panax notoginseng. Lineage (NCBI taxonomy): Eukaryota > Viridiplantae > Streptophyta > Magnoliopsida > Apiales > Araliaceae > Panax > Panax notoginseng. The sequence continues at coordinate 169,533,472 of CM029021.1, forward strand.
GCGATAATGACGTTTTGTTTTATTCGTATTATTAACGTAATAAAACAGAAACATCTTTTTATATAAAACAGAATACTTTATTAAAGTTATTCTATAAATAGAATATATTATATTTTATTTAAAAGATTTTTTTTAAATATGGACCGTCAGATTAAAGTAATCAATCTGGACCGTTCATGGATTAGTTACTATGCATTCTATTTTTCTATAAATAGCAGCTCATTTCTTCATTATTTCTTACGAATTCACTGAACTCTAGAGAGAGAAACTATAGAGAGAAACTATAGAGAGAGAGAAGAAGAGTATTCTGCTACTTAACTACTTCCTTATTTCAGCTCGTCTTTAAAACGGTAAGGGGTGTTATTCTTTCTTATTCATGAATAGAACTGTTGTTATTCCATTTCTTATTATTCTGTTGGAATAACCTATATACGCGGTCTACCCTATACTTGGTGACATTCTTCTATTATTTTATTGGAACATCCTGTCTGTGTGTTTTACACCAGACCTGGTTTCGTTTTTATTATTATTCTGTTGGAACATCCTGTCTGTGTGTTTTACACCGGACCTGGTTCCGTCTTGTTATTATTCTGTTGAAATATCATGTCTGTGTGTTTTACACCGGACCTGGTTCCATTATTTATTATTCTGTCGGAATATCCTGTCTGTGCGTTTACGCCGGACCTGGTTCCATTATTTATTATTCTGTTAGAATAACCTGTCTGTGCGGTCTATCGCATGCATGGTGATTTCTTTTGTTATTCCATTTTTTATTATACTCAATTGGTTAAGTTTTGACTTCTATACTCCATGAAATTAGTGGAATATCCTTGATAATTGCGGTTTATCCAGTATCTTTTCATGAAAATATTCTTCTAAGTATTCTTGAATTTTACTCCACAAAGCAGTATCATGTTGACAATTTGGACGTTGTTAATTCTTGGATAAATTAATTCTTGAACTTGTTTTATTGAATTCTTATATCATTTTCATCATCCTCATGTTTATAAAATGTTGAAAGTCATCTGTGGCTTGTAGTACATAGATGGACTTGGTATGATTATGACCAGGAATTATTCGGTATAATCATGACCGTAATGTTACAAATGATATGGTAAAAGTCCTCATTGGCCCGTAGTGCATTGATGGACAGTTGTTGGCATGATCATAACCATTAATGAATATACGAATATCCTTGGCCGTAGTGCAGGGGTGATTCGATGATGTGGATTATTTTATTAAGCTGAGTCTCAGCGATCACAGTGTTGGAAAATCTTTTAAATCATAAAAGATAGTAGAGTTTATTTTCTACTTGACTCTTTTAATGGATTGCTTGTTCCGCTGCAGTTAAACTTGATGTCTATTATATTTTATCAGTTTAACATTGTTGAAGGCTAATGATAATTTATTCTGCATTATCTTAGTCATAATATTTCTTACTGGGCTAGTTGAGCTCACCCTTTCTTTCACTGTTCTCTTTAGGTAATGAGAACGTAGCTGGGGCAAGTCGGGGAACGGAGTGATGGTCCGAATGATAGTATTAGTTAGTAGTCCTCACTATTCTATGTAATGGTGTGTTAATAAATGTAATGAGGACTCCTTTTGAGTATGAATACTCTCTAGAAGATAATATTTGTATTCAAACTCACAGTTTATATTTTGTCGTATTGTACACGACAGTTGTATTAGTAAGTTGGATTTGTATTCTGTACTATGTATCTGACGACCCAAGATGGGTGATGTATACCTAATTTTGGGGGCGTCTGTAAGACCCCGAATTTTATGAAATAAAAGTATTCAATTTTTCTTATAATTACTATTTAGTAAATGATTAAATTGATAAATGTTAAAGTTAAGGGTGATATATGAAATTTTTTCGAAATACACAAGTGGTTATAAAATATTCATTGTTGTCGGGGAATATTCGCTTGGTCGTGGAATATTCTTACTGTCGGAGAATATTCGTACGACGGCGCAATCTTTTGTGGGCCCCATAACGGAAAGCGATTGGATGAAGAAAACGACAAGAGTAAGTTGTTTATAAATAACGGGGTAGTTGTTACCGTTAACACTGTTGGAATACCCGGTGGTTAAAATACAGTAATACGCATTGTTGCACAGTAGCACACGGTATTACACCAATTATTGATTTTTACGTAAGAAGGCATTACTCAATAATTATTACAGTAATTACTGTTCAGTATTTTATTTTATTGATTCAATAATTGCTGCGTTGATATTTTATATTTCTGTTATTTTAATAATTGTCACTACACAATATTTTCTATTATCGGAGCAATAATTTATATTATCTGAATAATATTATTAGATAACATTATTGGCAATGTCTAGAAAGTTCTGTCTAAGGAGAGGTTTGGTCATCTAATTGCGCGCCAGTAAGGAAGAGATCCTTATTGGAAAGCCCCTCTTTCCTGGGAACGGTCTGGTTGCCAGTACTGTGATTCTGTAATATTATTTGTGTATAATTAATTATTTATTTATATGATGAGAAAAATATTGATTTTATGTGGATATAGATGGAGAAAATTTTTAATGTGACAATTGTTGAAAATTAATATTTTATCTTTCTCTGATAAAATAATTCATTTAAATATATTATTTTAATAATATATTGATGGTGATATTTTTACAATGAATGTAGAATATATGAGTATATGAGGAGGAAGAGTATTTTTGTGGCATTAAATGATTAACACATGTTTTGTGTGTTGGTGGACACAATTCTTGACCGAAAATTTATTATTGACTGTAAAATCGTCCGTTTGTGGATTTCGGTCAATTTCTGTTTGGAATTTGGAAAAACTTTCTTCTACAAAGTTGTAGAGAATTGAATTTCCTATAAAAACTCGCGAGATTTAAATTTTCTGATAAAAGGGCTATTTATTATGAATTATTGAAGTTCTGAAGTTCCGAAATAATTGATTTTTGGATGTTTTAATTATTTTTGTTTAGAAAAACGTTTTTTTGTATTTTGTGGACATCATTAACATGTGTTCTGGCTGAATTCAGATGGTCAAGGTGGGCTAAGGAAAATTTGTTAAATATATTATTATTATATTAAATTTTCTGCTTTGGTGTTCTAAGCATTTTCCTATAAATAGGGTGCTTAGGTTAGAATTGAAAATCACACCAGAAATTAAAGTTTTCTCTCTATTTCTCTGTCTATATATCGAGCGTATTCTTGTGAGTATTTTGATATCTTGAGTGTTGCTATACGGTGCAAGTTCGTTCAGCGTTATTCCAATCAGAAGTAATGCTCTTTTGAGGTAAGGGATATTGTCGTAAGGGATTGTAACGGATAATAAGGGATGTATTTTTTTAAAATGATATTATTTCTTTCAATATCATTATACCAGAATATTGGTAAGATTTTTCTTGTGAAATGCTTATCTTTTCATGTCGGAGTTACTATTCATGAGTTACTATTCACGAGTTACTATTCATGAGTTACTATTCACGAGTTACTATTCATGAGTTACTATTCATGAGTTACTATTCACGAGTTACTATTCACGAGTTACTATTCATGAGTTACTATTCACGATGGGTTACTATTCATGCGTTACTATTTATGAGTTACTATTCACGAGTTACTATTCACGGGTACTATTCACTACAAAATTGATTTTTTTTTTCTAACCAAATTATAGTTGATTTATGAATATTACTCTGGAGATTAAAACTATGTATTGATTATATTGATTTTATTATCATATATATCATTTTTATAACCCTGATGTTGAAATTCTCTTTCACTGGAGTGTAAAGATGAGTAGATTATTGGTATGATCATGACTAGGGTTCTCTTTGTCCAGTAGTGAAAAGTTGAATTGTGACTGGTATGATCATGACCATTGAATTTATAATTGAATATCTTTAGCTTAAGTGCAAAGGTGAAATGATCAACATGGTAATAATTATTGGTTATATAAATTCTGAAATGATTATATATTTCTTTGAGATAATAATATATTTGGCTTGTAGTGCAAATATGAGCTGTTGAGGAATATCTTTGGCCTGTAGTGCAAAGATGAATTGTTGATGAATATCTTTGGCCCGTAGTGCAAAGATGAAATTATTAGTATGATTATGAACATGAACTGTGATTTGGTATAATCATGATCTTTGATGTTTCAGGTAAAGACAAGTGATGAAAATTATCTTCGTTCTAGATGAGAAAAGGAATTTAGAACTATAATTATGATTATGAGTTATACATGTGATTGTGGACAGGAATTGTTGATTAATGTTACAGGGATAAAACATTGTTGGTGGACTTTTAACATGGAGAAGATAATAGACTTTGTAGTCTATTTGACTCTTCTAATGGATTGCTCATTCCGCTGCAACTATGGTTGAAAAGTTTTATCATCTACCATATGTTTTAAATCTCTGATTTATTACTGATGAAGACTATTGATAATTTATTTATCTTTAGTCATGATATTCTTTACTGAGCTAGTTGTGCTCACCCTTCTGTTTCATAATTCCTTTCAGGTAATAAGAGTGTAGCTGGGTCGAGCGGAGGTAACAGGAGAATAGAACGGTGGTCATCATTTAGTAGTTATATTTGGTGAATCATCTAGGGTGAGGCGAACCCAACGTTGGAATGGTGTTTTGCCTCTATCATATAAGATGTCTAATGATATACAATCTCGTGTCATCATAAGACAGGGATGTGCTCATCCACTTGCTGAGTATATTTACGAGCACTACCTATATAATCTTGGTGTTTGTTTGAAGTATAATTCTCAATTAGAGACGGTGGAGATAATGATAAGTCAAGAGAAGACTCACCATTGGGAAGAATATGATAGTAACCTTCTTATTTTTCTTTGGGGTCTATTGGGTCAACCAAGGATAATTCTGTGGCCATATGATATCTATCATAACCTAGAAGTATGGCCTCCCATGTACGAGGGTTTCCTTGAGCACTTCCCAAATATTCTAATTTCTAAAACAGTTTTTGACTATACCTTTATGTAATGTGTCATTGTGACGTGCTATCCAAGGTTGGGACATGAGTCACAGTTGGTATATATTTATACCCAAACTCATAGCATATGTGTTGTTATATTTTGCACGACAATTGTTGTAATAAAGTTGTAGTTGTTATCTGTACCATGTATTTGGGGACTCAAAATGGGTTGGATGGAATGGACCTATTTTGGGGGCGTTACAGCGTCACAGTTGGTATCAGAGCTTAGGGATATGATCCCTGGCTAAGATGTGAGAATAGAACTAGGAAGGGAGAGACGGGGAATTCCTTCGCTAGTATGACCTACCTAAGTTTATTTGTATGGTATTTAATTGGTTGGTCATAATATAAGGATAAAATATGACATATCAATTAATTTTTATTTTGTGACAGTATCTGAAAATGGCATCTGAGAATGTTGAGAATAGCAATGGAGCACAGGCGACTGTTGATTCACCACATATCAATAATCAGGATAATGTGCATCAGGAAGGTGTCAATCCTCATGCAAACAACAACACTGACCAAATGATGAATGATCAAATGTTCAGAGGCTTTATGTAATTCATGCAACAACAGGTGAAAGCGGCTCCTGTCCACAACGTAGGTGGAAATACTGGAAACTCTCAGGCGGTCACCGCTAAACAGTTTAAGGAGCTGGGACCACCGGAGTTTAAGGGAGAACCCAAACCACTTGTAGCTGAAACATGGATAAAGCAGATCACCAAGATATTTGATGTCTTGGGTTGCTCCGAGGAGCAAAAGGTTCCCTTTGCCGCCTTTATGTTGCGAGGAAAGGCAGATTACTGGTGGGAATCGATAAAGCGTACTCAACCTGCCGCACTGAAGATATCCTGGGAGAAGTTCCAAGAGCTGTTTAACGACAAATACTTTTCCGAGAGTATTCGTCACATGAAGGAGGTGGAGTTCATCAAATTGGAGCAGAATAATATGACCGTGTCGCAGTACGAGGCAAAATTTGCGGAGTTATCCCGGTTTGCGTCCCACCTGGTGGATAATGAAGAAAGAATGACGCGGATGTTTTTAAGAGGTTTGAAGCCGGAGATACGTCAACATCTTGTTTCTCATAAATTGTGTTTGTATTCAGATGTTGTAAATAGGGCTCAGTTGGTGGAGCGCGATAACGAGACAACACAACCAAAAGAGAGCAGCCGGCAAAATGATAATACCAGTGAGAGCAGTCATCGAAGCGGTGACAACAAGCGTGGAGGGAATCAACAGGCCAGAAATGGTAACCACTTCGGTGGTAATCAGGGTCAAAACAATAAGAATGGGCATTTCAAGAAGAGGAGATTCAACAATGATGGAAAGACGTCAGCACCAGCACCTGTCGTTAAGGAAGGAGAACGACCACCTATCATATGTTTCAAATGCGGAGGGGAGGGGCACATCAGTCCAAACTGCGCGATGTCGTCCAAAGCATGTTATAATTGTGGAAGAGAAGGTCATTTAGCCCGATTTTATCGTTTATCGAAGACAAATTCAGCTAGGATGGAGGCACCAAAGGCCGTCCCAGAAAAGTCAAAACCGGTTGTGCAAGGGAGAGCGTTTGTTGTGAACTCCCAGAAAGCAAGGAACCCGAATGAGGTCATCACGGGTAAGCTTATCATAAACTCTAACGAAGTCTATACTTTATTTGATACCGGTTCTACCCATTCTTTTATTTCTCCTACTTGCGCTCATCGATTAAATTTGATTCCGGAGAAATTAGACTTTGACTTAGCTGTTGAAACTCCATTGGGAGAAACCTTCATTACATCCACGGTTTATAAGTCTTGTTTGGTTCAAGTTGGTACCCACACATTACCTGTCGATCTGATTTCATTAAAAATACTTGCATTTGACGTGATTCTAGGGATTGATTGGTTAACTACTCATCATGCAAAAATTGATTGTTTTCGTAAGGTTGTTAGCTTTCATATTCCTAATCGACCTATTATGCGAATTCAAGCAACCAAACCATTAAAATCAATCGCTGTCATCTCAAGCCATAAAGCTATTCGTTTATTGAAAAACGGATGTCAAGCTTTCTTAGCTCATGTCACAGATCTAAACAAAAATACGTCAGCTTTGAATGATATTTCTGTTGTTAATAAATTTCCTGACGTATTTTCCGAAGAACTTCCTGGCCTACCCCCAGAGCGTGAAATTGAATTTTGTATCGACCTTGAACCCGGTACAAAACCCATTTCCAAAGCCCCATATCGAATGGCTCCTATTGAACTTCAGGAGTTAAAGACCCAACTGCAGGAATTGTTAGACATTGGTTTTATTCGTCCTAGTACTTCTCCTTGGGGTGCTCCTGTTCTGTTCGTGAAGAAGAAAGATGGGAGTATGCGACTTTGTATTGATTATCGGGAGTTGAATCATGTCACCATCAAAAATAGGTACCCATTGCCACGTATTGATGACCTGTTTGACCAGTTGCAAGGAGCACAATTCTTTTCAAAGATCGATCTTTGTTCTGGATATCATCAGCTGAAGGTTAGAACTGAGGATATTCCAAAGACTGCCTTCAGAACTCGGTATGGGCATTATGAATTCTTAGTTATGTCTTTTGGATTGACTAATGCTCCTGCTGCCTTCATGGATATGATGAACAGGGTATTTAAGGAATATTTGGATCACTTTGTGGTCGTCTTTATCGATGACATCCTTGTTTATTCCAAAAGCCGTGAAGATCATGAGCAACACTTGAGGCTGGTACTCCAAAAGCTTCGTGAATACAAACTTTATGCCAAGTTGAAGAAATGCGAGTTCTGGCTGGAAGAGGTAGCATTCCTTGGGCACGTAGTATCAAGTCGTGGAATATCTGTTGACCCGGCAAAGATTGAAGCTATTCAAAGCTGGGAGCAACCTAAATCAGTGACCGAAGTACGTAGCTTTCTCGGTCTAGCTGGTTATTATCGGAGATTCGTGGAAGGATTTTCTCGAATCGCTACTCCATTAACTCAGCTGACTCGAAAAGATACAAAGTTCGGTTGGAGCGAAGAATGTGAGCAGAGTTTTCAAGAACTCAAGAGGAGACTCATTTCAGCACCTGTTCTAACAATACCATCTGGCTCGGAGGGATTTGTCATCTACAGTGATGCTTCGAGCAAAGGGTTGGGATGCGTTCTCATGCAACATGGAAAAGTCATAGCCTATGCATCAAGACAACTCAAGGAATATGAGAGGAATTATCCTACTCATGATCTAGAGTTGGCAGCTGTTGTCTTTGCACTTAAAATTTGGAGGCATTACTTGTATGGGGAGAAGGTGGAGATCTTTACGGATCATAAAAGCCTCAAATATTTCTTCACTCAAAAGGAACTCAACATGCGACAACGACGTTGGCTTGAACTGTTGAAAGATTATGATCATACCATTCAATATCATCCTGGAAAAGCGAACGTGGTAGCTGACGCATTGAGTAGAAGATCATATGCAAGTACGAGTGCGATATTGTCAACACAAAGACCCATTTTGTGTGATTTGCAAAGGATGGAAGATAGAGTTAAAGACTCCAGGGACCCATGTGATGATGGCGAATATACGAGTAGAACCGACTTTAATCGATAAAGTTAAAGCTGCTCAAGCTACAGACCTGGAGCTGATGCGTATGAGGAAGAAAGTGCAAGAAGGTGCTATGCCGGAAGCAAGAATCGATGAAGAAGGAATACTTCGAGTCAACTCCAGACTTTGTGTTCCTAACAACCCTGATTTAAAGTATGAAATCATGATGGAGGCGCACAACACACCGTTTGCAATCCATCCTGGAAGTACCAAAATGTATCATGATCTTCGTCATACATTTTGGTGGAGCAATATAAAGAGAGAGATAGCGTTGTTTATCTCAAGGTGTCTAACTTGTCAACGAGTCAAAGCGGAGCATCAAGTACCAAAAGGTCCATTGCAACCACTTGAAATTCCAGAATGGAAGTGGGAGCACATTACCATGGATTTCGTTACCGGTCTTCCTAGGGTTTCTCAAGGTATTGATGCGATTTGGGTCATTGTTGATAGATTGACCAAGTCTGCTCATTTCTTACCGATACGAGAAACTTATACACTTGAACGTCTTGCTCGTATGTACATAAACGAGATTGTAAGACTGCATGGTATGCCAGTATCCATAGTTTCTGACCGAGACCCAAGATTCACTTCACGATTTTGGGTTAGTTTACAAAAAGCTATGGGCACGGAGTTACGATTTAGTTCAGCATATCATCCTCAGACGGACGGACAATCAGAGAGGACTATTCAAACTCTTGAAGATCTATTAAGACTCTGTGTCTTTGACTTCAAGGGAAGTTGGGACAAGTTCTTACCATTGGTGGAGTTTTCCTACAACAACAGTTATCAAGCAAGTATTGGCATGGCTCCATTCGAAGCATTGTATGGAAGAAAATGTCGTTCTCCAGTATGCTGGGATGAGGTGGGTGAAGCAACGTTGTTGGGACCGGAGTTGGTACGTATGACTACAGAAAAGATTCAAACGATCCGACAATGTATAAAAACCTCACAAGATCGACAAAAGAGTTATGCTGATCTTCATCGAAAGGACGTGGAATTTGATGTAGGAGATCATGTGTTCTTACGTGTTGCTCCATGGAAAGGAGTTACAATATTTGAAAAGAGAGGAAAGCTCAATCCTCGATTCATCGGTCCATTTTTAATCCTCGATCGAGTAGGAACTGTGGCTTATAGACTCGCTTTACCGCCAAGTATGTCTCGTGTTCATAACGTTTTTCACATATCCATGTTACGCAAATATGTGGAAGACCCGAACCACATTATTGAGTTAGAACCGGACGAAATAGTGGAAGATTTGACGTATGAAGAAGTTCCTGTTCAAATCTTGGATAAGAAGGAACATATTCTACGCTCCAAGGTTATACCTCAAGTCAAAGTTTTGTGGAGAAACCACGATGTTGAGAAAATGACTTGGGAGTTAGAATCTGAAATGAAATCAAGGTATCCTTACCTCTTCGACATACCAGGTACGTACCCTAATTTCAAGGGCGAAATTTCATAAGAAGGGGAGGTTGTAAGACCCCAACTTTTATAAATAAAGATGAATTTTCTATAAATATCATTTTTGAATATTATGGAGTTAATTTGATATAATATTATAGTTGTGGGTAATATTTATAAATTTTGCAAAGTACGCAAGTTGTTATATAATATTCGATTGGTCGGGGAATATTCGTTTTAACAGAGAATATTCGTACAACGACACAATCATTGGTGGACCCCACAACGGAATTATTGTCGGATTGAAAAAACGATAAAAATATTTTATTAAAAATAACGGCGGAAATTTTACCATTGTTACTGTTGAACACGTGTGGTTGCATAGTAGCACACGGTATTGATTATTAATGCTTATGTGAGAAGTCACTCAGTTTGATTCAATTATTGTCAGTTAATAATATGAATTATTTAGCGATAATGACGTTTTGTTTTATTCGTATTATTAACGTAATAAAACAGAAACATCTTTTTATATAAAACAGAATACTTTATTAAAGTTATTCTATAAATAGAATATATTATATTTTATTTAAAAGATTTTTCTTTAAATATGGACCGTCAGATTAAAGTAATCAATCTGGACCGTTCATGGATTAGTTACTATGCATTCTATTTTTCTATAAATAGCAGCTCATTTCCTTCATTATTTCTTACGAATTCACTGAACTCTAGAGAGAGAAACTATAGAGAGAAACTATAGAGAGAGAGAAGAAGAGTATTCTGCTACTTAACTACTTCCTTATTTCAGCTCGTCTTTAAAACGGTAAGGGGTGTTATTCTTTCTTATTCATGAAGAGAACTGTTGTTATTCCATTTCTTATTATTCTGTTGGAATAACCTGTATACGCGGTCTACCCTATACTTGGTGACATTCTTCTATTATTCTGTTGGAACATCCTGTCTGTGTGTTTTACACCGGACCTGGTTCCGTTTTTATTATTATTCTGTTGGAACATCCTGTCTGTGTGTTTTACACCGGACCTGGTTCCATTATTTATTATTCTGTCGGAATATCCTGTCTGTGCGTTTACACCGGACCTGGTTCCATTATTTATTATTCTGTCGGAATATCCTGTCTGTGCGTTTACGCCGGACCTGGTTCCATTATTTATTATTCTGTTGGAATAACCTGTCTGTGCGGTCTATCGCATGCATGGTGATTTCTTTTGTTATTCCATTCTTTATTATACTCAATTGGTTAAGTTTTAACTTCTATACTCTATGAAATTAGTGGAATATCCTTGATAATTGCGGTTCATCCAGTATCTTTTCATGAAAATATTCTTCTAAGTATTCTTGAATTTTACTCCACAAAGCAGTATCATGTTGACAATTTGGACGTTGTTAATTCTTGGATAAATTAATTCTTGAACTTGTTTTATTGAATTCTTATATCATTGTCATCATCCTCATGTTTATAAAATGTTGAAAGTCATCTGTGGCCTGTAGTGCATAGATGGACTTGGTATGATTATGACCAGGGATTATTCGGTATAATCATGACCGTAATGTTACAAATGATGTGGTAAAAGTCCTCATTGGCCCGTAGTGCATTGATGGACAGTTGTTGGCATGATCATGACCATTAATGAATACACGAATATCCTTGGCTGTAGTGCAAGGGTGATTCGATGATGTGGATTATTTTATTAAGCTGAGTCTCAGCGATCACAGTGTTGGAAAATCTTTTAAATCATAAAAGATAGTAGAGTTTATTTTCTACTTGACTCTTTTAATGGATTGCTTGTTCCGCTGCAGTTAAACTTGATGTCTATTATATTTTATCAGTTTAATATTGTTGAAGGCTAATGATAATTTATTCTGTATTATCTTAGTCATAATATTTCTTACTGGGCTAGTTGAGCTCACCCTTTCTTTCACTGTTCTCTTCAGGAAATGAGAACGTAGCTGGGGCAAGTCGGGGAACAGAGTGATGGTCCGAATGATAGTATTAGTTAGTAGTCCTCACTATTCTATGTAATGGTGTGTTAATAAATGTAATGAGGACTCCTTTTGAGTATGAATACTCTCTAGAAGATAATATTTGTATTCAAACTCACAGTTTATGTTTTGTCGTATTGTACACGACAGTTGTATTAGTAAGTTGTATTTGTATTCTGTACTATGTATCTGACGACCCAAGATGAGTGATGTATACCTAATTTTGGGGGCGTCACATGGTGGGCTGCATTAAACATGTGCAATGAGCTGAAATTAGATTTCAAGAGGTGGGCTTGACAATTTTGTAAATATAAATATTATTATATTCAATTTTTTGCTTTGGTGTTCGAAGCATTTTCCTATAAATAGGGTTCTTAGGTTAGAATTGAAAATCACACCAGAAACTGAAATCTTCACTCTCTTTCTCTCTCGATATATTGAGCGTATTCTTGTGAGTATTTTAATACTTTGAGTGTTGCTATACGGTGCAAGTTCAAGTCATAGCCTATATCCGGTGTTTCAACTAGAAGTATTGTCTTTACAAGGTAAGGGATGTTATTTTATTCGAAAATGATATTATTTCTTCAATATCATTATGCCGAAATATTGGTTAGAAATTTTTATCAAATTTAAAACTTTTCATGTCGGGGTTACTATTCATGAGTTACTATTCACGAGTTACTATTCACCGAAAAATGAAATTTTCTTCTTTTCGTCCAAAATATCTATTCTGGATACTAGCTTTAATTGTATCCATGTTTTAATCATTCTTGAATTTTACTTCACTATGATTATTTATAAGGTATTTTCGGACATGGATAAATCGGAATACGAATCCTTAATATTTGTTATTTTGTTTCACTTGATTAGTTTTCTTTAAAATATTTTTCATCATCCTCAGTCTAAAATGATGATATAACTGAATATCTTTGGCCTGTAGTGCAAAGATGAATGATTTTTGATTTTTATCTTTGGCCCGTAGTGCAAAGATGAACATGTGTTGGGATGAACATGACTAACTGATGAATATCTTTGGCTTGTAGTGCAAAGATGAATATTGATTGATGTTACAGGGATAAAATGTTGATGATGGACTTTTAAATTCATAGATAATCGTAGATTTCATTCTCTACGTAACTCTTCTATGAATTATTATTTTCCGATGCGAATATTGATTTAAAACTTATTGTCTATTGTATTCTATTAGATTTTTCCCTGTTGAAGACTAACGATAATTTGTTCTGTATTATCTTAGTCATAATGTTCTTTACTGGGCTAGTTGAGCTCACCCTTTTCCTTGTTGTTCCATTTTTCTTCTCAGGAGGCGAGAATGTTGCGAGTACTAGTCGGGGTGTGGAATGATGGTTCTAGAAGTGGTTCTAGTAGTCCTCACTATTCTGTAAAATAGTGTATTAATAATTGTAATGAGGACTTATTTGAGTATGAATACTGTCTAGATGACAATATTTGTATTTAAACTCACAGTATATGTGTTGTCGTATTTTGCACGACAATTGTAATAATAAAGTTGTAGTTATTTTCTGTACCATGTATTTGGCGACTCAAAATGGGTTGGGTGGAATGGACTTATTTTGGGGGCGTCACAGTTGGTATCAGAGCTTAGGGATATGATCTCTGGCGGAGATCGGGGAATAGAACTAGGAGGGGAGAGATGAGTAAATCCTTCGCTAGTGTGTCCTACCTAAGCTTATTTGTTGGTCGGTCATAATATAGGGATATTATGTGATATGTTAATTTGTTAAATTAACCCTTGTTTTATGGCAGTATTTGAGAATGTCGACTGAGAATGTTAATAGTAGAGTAAATAAAACCGTGGAGACGCCTGTACTCACCAACGAGGAGAACGTGCAACAGGCTGACAATGTTCCTCCTGTGAACAACACCAATGAGCAGATGATGAACGATGGGATGTTTAGAAGCTTTTTGTAATTTATGTAAAATCAGACAAAGGAGACTCGTGTTCAAAATACAGGAGGAAATGATAGCAATTCACGGTTTGTCACAGCCAAGCAGTTCAAAGAGTTGGGACCACCAGAATTTAAGGGAAAGCCAGATCCGATCATGACGAAAACGTGGGTCAAGCAAATTACCAAGATATTCGATGTCTTGGGATGCATGGAAGAACAGAAGGTTCCATTTGCCACCTTTATGTTCCGTGGCGAGGAAGACTACTGGTGGGAGTCTGTGAAACGGACTCAGTCTGCCGCACTCAGCATGTCTTGGGAAACGTTTCAGAAACTTTTCAACGAAAAATACTTTCCTGAAAGTATTCGCCATATGAAGGAGGTAGAGTTTATTAGACTGGAGCAGAATAACATGACGGTGTCCTAATACGAGGCGAAGTTCGCAGAGTTATCCAGGTTTGCACCTTATTTGGCAGAGAATGAAGAACGAATGACGAGGATGTTTTTGAGAGGTTTAAAACCCGAGATTCGGCAATATCTTATCTCTCATAAATTTTCTCTCTATTCAGATGTTGTCAACAGGGCTCAATTATTAGAGCGAGATAACGAGTACGGTCAATCGAGGGACCACAACCAGGATCATACCGATGACAGCAGTCATCAGAACAATGATAACCAGCGGAGAAAGAAAAATACAGACAAGAACGGCAACCACTCTGGTGGTAATCGTGGCCATGAAAATAGAAGAAGCGAGTCGGGAGGAGATTTTAAAAAGAGGAGATTCAACAATGACAATACAAAGACGTCAGCACCAGCAGCAACTGGTTCCAAGGGAGGAGAGCGACCACCGGTCATATGCTATAAGTGTGGAAAAGAAGGACATATCAGCCCAAACTGCCCACAACAGTTTAAGGTATGTTATAACTGTGGAAAGGAAGGACATATCGCTCGAGATTACATTGTAGCGAAACCAAGTCCAACGGGGGTGGTGACTCAAAAAGTTGTCCCAGAAAAGTCAAAGTCAACGGTTCCTGGAAGAGCGTTTTTCGTGACTAGTCAGAATGCGAGGAACCCAAACGAAGTTAGCACGGGTTAGTTAATTATAAATTTTTGCGAAGTTTATACCTTATTAGATACCGGTTCTATCCATTCATTTATCTCCTCTATAAGACCCCAAATTATTAATAAATAAAATTTAAATTCCTCTATTATTTTAGTAAGGGTTGATTTGATTAATGTGGTTAGTTATGGGTGAAATGCGCAAATATTTTAAATAAGCAAGTGGTTATAAAATATTCATTGTTGTCGGGGAATATTCGCTTGCTCGTGGAATATTCTTACTGTCGGAGAATATTCGTACGACGGCGCAGTCTTTTGTGGGCCCCATAACGGAAAGCGATTGGATCAAGAAAAATACAAAAACAAGTTGTTTATAAATAACGGCGTAGTTGTTACCGTTAATACTGTTGGAATACCCGGTGGTTAAAGCACAGTAATACGCGTTGTTGCACACTAGCACACGGTATTGCACCAATTATTGATTCTTACGTAAGAAGGCACTACTCAATAATTGTTACAGTAATTACTGTTCAATATTGTATTTTATTGATTCAATAATTGCTGCGTTGATATTTTATATTACTGTTGTTTTAATAATTGTCACTACACAGTATTTTCTATTATCGGAACAATGATTCATATTATCTGAATAATATTATTAGATAACATTATTGGCAATGTCTAGAAAGTTCTGTCTAAGGAGAGGTTTGGTCATCTAATTGCGCGCCAGTAAGGAGAAATCCTTATTGGAAAGCCCCCTCTTTCCTGGGAACGGCCTGGTTGTCAGTACTGTGGTTCTGTAATATTATTTGTGTATAATTAATTATTGATTTATATGATGAGGAAAATATTGATTTCATGTGATATAGATGGAGAAAATTTTTAATGTGACAATTGTTGAAAATTAATATTTTATCTTTTTCTGATAAAATAATTCATTTAAATATATTATTTTAATAATATATTGATGGTGATATTTTTACAATGAATGTGGGATATATGAGTATATGAGGAGGAAGAGTATTTTTGTGGCATTAAATGATTAACACATGTTTTGTGTGTTGATGGACACAATTCTTGACTGAAAATTTATTATTGATTATAAAATCGCCCGTTTGTGGATTTCGGTCAATTTTTGTTGGGCATTTGGAAAAACTTTCTTCTGCAAAGTTGTAGAGAATTGAATTTCCTATAAAAACTTGCAAGATTTGAATTTTCTGAATAAAGGGCTATTTATTATGAATTATTGAAGTTCTGAAGTTCCGAAATAATTTATTTTTGGAGTTTAAAATGTTTTTTTAAGAAAAACGTTTTTTGTTGCAATTGAGTGGCTCACATGTGTTATACATGATCTGAAATCAGATTTCTTAGGTGGACTTGAATATTTTTAAGAAATATTATTATTTTATTAAATTTTCTGTTTTGGTGTTCTAAGCATTTTCCTATAAATAGGGTGCTTAGGTTAGAATTGAAAATCACACCAGAAACACAAGTTTCTCTCTATTTCTCTCTCTATATCGAGCGTATTCTTGTGAGTATTTGATACTTTGAGTGTTGCTATACGGTGCAAGTTTCCTTCAGCACTATATCTAGTATTCCAGTCAGAAGTACCGTATTTTCGAGGTAAGGGATGTTATTTCTTCTTAAATGATATTATTTTCTTCAATATCATTATGCCGAAGTATTGATCTGAACTTTTTATCAAATTTAGAACTTTTCATGTCGGGGTTACTATTCATGAGTTACTATTCACGAGTTACTATTCACGAGTTACTATTCATCGAAAAATAAAATTTTCTTCTTTTCGTCCAAAATATCTATTCTGAATACTAGCTTTGATTGTATCCATGTTTTGATCATTCTTGAATTTTACTCCACTATGATTATTTATGAGGTATTTTTAGACATGGAATAGCTGAAATACGAATCCTTAATATTTATTATTTTGTTTCACTGGATTCGTTTCCTTAAAAATATTTTTCATCATCCTCAGTCCTAAATGATGATATAATTGAATATCTTTGGCCTGTAGTGCAAAGATTGATGATTTTTGATAAATATCTTTGGCCCGTAGTGCAAAGATGAACAGGTGTTGAGATGAACATGATCGACTGGTGATACAAATGAATATCTTTGGCCTATAGTGCAAAGATGAATATTTGATTAAAGATGGTTATTGATTGTTATTACAGGGATAAAATATTGATGATGACTTTTAAATCTTAGAAGATAGTAGAACTCATTCTCTACTTGACTCTTCTAATGGTTTGCTGTTTCCGCTGCAGTTATTGATTTAAAATTTGTTGTCTATTGTATTCTATTAGATTTTTCCCTGTTGAAGACTAACGATAAATACTGTCTAGATGACAATATTTGTATTTAAACTCACAGTATATGTGTTGTCGTATTTTGCACGACAATTGTAATAATAAAGTTGTAGTTATTTTCTGTACCATGTATTTGGCGACTCAGAATGGGTTGGATGGATTGGACCTATTTTGGGGGCGTCACAGTTGGTATCAGAGCCATAAGTAAAGAGCCCCGAGCCTCTCGCTGGTGACTTCCTATTGATGGGGGATGCACCGAAGCCAGACTCTCCGTAGGGGATGCCGTTCTGCGGTGGCAAGCTGATAGGTATCAATGTAAGGTGCTGACACATGATGTTGTCCAATGTCACAGTTGGTATCAGAGCTTAGGCATATGATCTCTGGCGGAGATCGGGGAATAGAACTAGGAGGGGAGAGACGAGTAAATCCTTCGCTAGTGTGTCCTACCTAAGCTTATTTGTTGGTCGATCATAATATAGGGATATTATGTGATATGTTAATTTGTTAAATTAACCTTTGTTCTATGGCAGTATTTTAGAATGTCGACTGAGAATGTTAACAGTGGAGTAAATGAGACGGTGGAGATGCCTATACTCACCAACGAGTGAGAATGAGTGATGCATGGGTAAAAGCTGCACGACGCGTTGATATTGTGGAAAGAGATGCCCGATCTAATAAGAGAAGATTTAACGATAACGGGAAGACATCGGCAACATCACCAGCACCAGCAGCAACTGGTTCCAAGGGAGGAGAACGACCACCGGTCATATGCTACAAGTGCGGAAAAGAAGGACATATCAGCCCAAACTGCCCCCAACAGTTTAAGGTATGTTATAACTGTGGAAAGGAAGGACATATCGCTCGAGATTGTACTGTAGCGAAACCAAGTCCAACGGGGGTGGTGACTCAAAAAGCTGTCCCAGAAAAGTCAAAGTCAACGGTTCCTGGAAGAGCGTTTTTCGTGACTGGTCAGAATGCGAGGAACCCGAACGAAGTTAGCACGGGTTAGTTAATTATAAATTTTTGCGAAGTTTATACCTTATTAAATACCGGTTCTACCCATTCTTTTATCTCTCTTGCTTGCGTTCAACGTTTAAAATTGACTCCGGAGAAAATTAAACTTTGACTTATCTGTTGAAACTCCGTTAGGAGAAACTTTCGTTACATCCACTGTTTATAAATCTTGTTTGATCTAAGTTGGCACCATCACATTACCTGTTGATCTTATCTCTTTAAAGATACTTGCTTTTGATGTGATTTTAGAAATTGATTGGTTAACTACTCATCATGCCAAAATTGATTGCTTTCGTAAGGTTGTTAGTTTTCATATTCCTAAGCAACCTGTTATTCAAATTCAAGCAACCAAACCATTGAAGTCAAGCTCTTTTATATCAAGCCGTAAAGTCATTCGTTTATTGAAAAACGGATGTCAAGCTTTCTTAGCTATGTCATGGACTTGAACAAAAATACGTCAGATTTGAGTGATATTTCTGTTATTTGTTTCCTGACGTATTTCCTGAAGAATTTCTTGGCTTACTCCCAAAGCGTGATATTGAATTTTGTATCATTTTTGAATCTGGTACAAAACTCACTTCTAAAATCTCATATCGAATGGCTCCTATTTAACTTCAGGAGTTAAAAACCCAACTGTAGAAGTTTGTACCCGAGCCTCTATCTGGTGACTTCCTTTGTGGAATGCACCGAAGCCAGACTCTCCGTAGGGGATGCCATATTAGTGCGGTAGTAAACTGATAGGTGTTATTGTGACGTGCTATCCAAGATTAGGATATGAGTCACAGTTGAGAGCAACCTAAGTTAGTAATCGAAATACGTAGCTTTCTAGTTATTATCGGAGATTCGTAAAAGGATTTTCTCGAATCGCTACTCCATTAATTCAGCTGACTCGAAAAGATACAAACTTCGAATGGACCGAGGAATGCGAGAAGAGTTTCCAAGAATTCAACATGCGACACCGACGTTGGCTCGAGCTATTGAAAGATTTCGATCACACCATCCATTACTATCCTAGAAAAGTAAACGTGGCAGCTAACGCATTGATCGTATGCGAGTACGAGTACGATATTGTTGAACACAAAGACCTATTTTGTATAATTTATAAATGATAGAGATAGAGTTAATGACTCTAGGGACCCACGTGATGATATACGAGTAAAATCGACTTTAATCGATAACGTTAAAGCCACTCAAGCTACAGACCTGGAGCTGATGAATATAAAGAAGAAGGTGCAAGAATGTGTTATTCTAGAAGTAAGAGTCGATGAAGAGAAGAAAGCTCAAGCCTTCGATTTATTTGAAATCCTCGATCGAGTAGGAACTGTGGCCTATAGACTCGCCTTAACGCTAAGTATGTCACGTGTTCATAACGTTATTCACGTATCGATATGTGGACGACCCAAACCACGTTATTGAGTTAGAACCAGACGAGATAGCCGAAGACTTAACGTACGAAGAGGTACCTGTCAAGATCTTGGATAGGAAGGAGCATGTCCTACGCACGAAGGTCATACCACAAATTAAAGTTTTGTGGAGAAACCATGCTATTGAGGAAATGACCTGGGAGTTGGAAACGGAAATGAAAGCGAGGTATCCTCATTTTTTCAAAACACCAGATACGTACGTCAATTTTGAGGACGAAATTTCATAAGGAGGGGAGGTTGTAAGACCCCAAATTATTAATAAATGAAATTTAAATTCCTCTATTATTTTAGTAAGGGTTGATTTGATTAATGTGGTTAGTTATGGGTGAAATGCGCAAATATTTTAAATAAGCAAGTGGTTATAAAATATTCATTGTTGTCGGGGAATATTCGCTTGGTCGTGGAATATTCTTACTGTCAGAGAATATTCGTACGACGGCGCAGTCTTTTGTGGGCCCCATAACGGAAAGCGATTGGATGAAGAAAATGACAAAAACAAGTTATTTATAAATAACGGCGTAGTTGTTACCGTTAATACTGTTGGAATACCCGGTGGTTAAAGCACAGTAATACGCGTTGTTGCACACTAGCACACGGTATTGCACCAATTATTGATTCTTACGTAAGAAGGCACTACTCAATAATTGTTACAGTAATTACTGTTCAATATTGTATTTTATTGATTCAATAATTGCTGCGTTGATATTTTATATTACTGTTGTTTTAATAATTGTCACTACACAGTATTTTCTATTATCGGAACAATGATTCATATTATCTGAATTATATTATTAGATAACATTATTGGCAATGTCTAGAAAGTTCTGTCTAAGGAGAGGTTTGGTCATCTAATTGCGCGCCAATAAAGAGAAATCCTTATTGGAAAACCCCCTCTTTCCTGGGAACGGCCTGGTTGCCAGTACTGTGGTTCTGTAATATTATTTGTGTATAATTAATTATTGATTTATATGATGAGGAAAATATTGATTTTATGTGATATAGATGGAGAAAATTTTTAATGTGACAATTGTTGAAAATTAATATTTTATCTTTTTCTGATAAAATAATTCATTTAAATATATTATTTTAATAATATATTGATGGTGATATTTTTACAATGAATGTGGGATATATGAGTATATGAGGAGGAAGAGTATTTTTGTGGCATTAAATGATTAACACATGTTTTGTGTATTGATAGACACAATTCTTGACCGAAAATTTATTATTGACTGTAAAATCGCCCGTTTGTGGATTTCGGTCAATTTCTGTTAGGAATTTAGAAAAACTTTCTTCTGTAAAGTTGTAGAGAATTGAATTTCCTATAAAAACTCGCGAGATTTGAATTTTCTGAATAAAGGGCTATTTATTATGAATTATTGAAGTTCTGAAATTCTGAAATAATTGATTTTTAGAGTTTAAAATGTTTTTTTAAGAAAAACGTTTTTTGTTGCAATTGAGTGGCTCACATGTGTTATACATGATCTGAAATCAGATTTCTTAGGTGGGCTTGAATATTTTTAAGAAATATTATTATTTTATTAAATTTTCTGCTTTGGTGTTCTAAGCATTTTCCTATAAATAGGGTGCTTAGGTTAGAATTGAAAATCACACCAGAAACACAAATTTCTCTCTATTTCTCTCTCTATATCGAGCGTATTCTTGTGAGTATTTGATACTTTGAGTGTTGCTATACGGTGCAAGTTTCCTTCAGCACTATATCTAGTATTCCAGTCAGAAGTACCGTATTTCCGAGGTAAGGGATGTTATTTCTTCTTAAATGATATTATTTTCTTCAATATCATTATGCCGAAGTATTGATCTGAACTTTTTATCAAATTTAGAACTTTTCATGTCGGGGTTACTATTCATGAGTTACTATTCACGAGTTACTATTCACGAGTTACTATTCATCGAAAAATAAAATTTTCTTCTTTTCGTCCAAAATATCTATTCTGGATACTACCTTTGATTGTATCCATGTTTTGATCATTCTTGAATTTTACTCCACTATGATTATTTATGAGGTATTTTTGGACATGGAATAGCTAAAATACGAATCCTTAATATTTATTATTTTGTTTCACTGGATTCGTTTCCTTAAAAATATTTTTCATCATCCTCAATCCTAAATGATGATATAATTAAATATCTTTGGCCTGTAGTGTAAAGATTGATGATTTTTGATGAATATCTTTGGCCCGTAGTGCAAAGATGAACAGGTGTTGAGATGAACATGATCGACTGGTGATACAAATGAATATCTTTGGCCTGTAGTGCAAAGATGAATATTTGATTAAAAATGGTTATTGATTGTTGTTACAGGGATAAAATATTGATGATGACTTTTAAATCTTAGAAGATAGTAGAACTCATTCTCTACTTGACTCTTCTAATGGTTTGCTGTTTCCGCTGCAGTTATTGATTTAAAATTTGTTGTCTATTGTATTCTATTAGATTTTTCCCTGTTGAAGACTAACAATAATTTGTTGTATATTATCTTAGTCATAATATTCTTTACTGGGCTAGTTGAGCTCACCCTTTTCCTTGTTGTTCCAATTTTCTTCTCAGGAGGTGAGAATGTAGCGAGTACTAGTCGGGGTGTGGAATGATGGTTCAAGACAGTTGTTTTAGTAGTCCTCACTATTTTGTACAATAGTGTATCAATAAGTATAATGAGGACTTAATTGAGTATGAATACTGTCTAGATGACAATATTTGTATTTAAACTCACAGTATATGTGTTGTCGTATTTTGCACGACAATTGTAATAATAAAGTTGTAGTTATTTTCTGTACCATGTATTTGACGACTCAGAATGGGTTGGATGGATTGGACCTATTTTGGGGGCGTCACATCCTCTACTTGCGCTCAACGTTTAAACTTGATTCCGAAAAAGTTAGACTTTGACCTATCTGTGGAAACTCCATTAAGAGAAACTTTCGTTACATCCACTATTTATAAATCTTGTTTGATCCAAGTTGGCACCATCACATTACCTGTTGACCTTATCTCTTTAAAGATACTTACTTTTGATGTGATTTTAGGAATTGATTGGTTAACTACTCATCATGCCAAAATTGATTATTTTCGTAAGGTTGTTAGCTTCTATATTCCTAAGCAACCTGTTATTCGAATTCAAGCAACCAAACTATTGAAGTCAAACTCTTTCATATCAAGCCGTAAAGTCATTCGTTTATTGAAAAAACGGATGTCAAGCTTTCTTAGCCATATCATGGACTTGAACAAAAATACGTCAGATTTGAATGATATTTCTGTTGTTAGTAAAATTTTTGACGTATTTCTTGAAGAATTTCTTGGCTTACTCCCAGAGCGTGATATTGAATTTTGTATCGACTTTGAACCCGGTACAAAACCCATTTCTAAAATCTCATATCGAATGGCTCCTATTGAACTTCAGGAGTTAAAAACCCAACTATAGAAGTTGATAACCGAGCCTCTATCTGGTGACTTCCTTTGTGGAATGCATTGAAGCCAGACTCTTCGTAGGGGACGCCATATTCGTATGGTAGTAAACTGATAGGTGTCATTGTGACGTGATATCCAAGATTGGGATATGAGGCACAGTTGAGAGCAAACTAAGTCAGTAATCGAAATACGTAGCTTTATGGTTATTATCGAAGATTTGTAAAATAATTTTCTCGAATCGCTACTCCATTAACTCAGTTGACTCAAAAAGATACAAACTTCGAATGGACCGAGGAATGCGAGAAGAGCTTCGAAGAATTCAACATGCGACACCGACGTTGGCTCGAGCTGTTGAAAGATTTCGATCATACCATTCAATACCATCCTAGAAAAGCAAATTAAACGTGGTAGCTGACGCATTGAGTAGAAGATCATATGTAGGAACGAGTGCGATGATGTCAAGTATACACGTAGAATCAACTTTAATCGATAAAGTTAAAGTTGCTCAAACCACAGACCCGGAGCTTATGCGTATGAAGAAGAAAGTGCAAGAAGGTGTTAGTCCAGAAGCAAGAATCGATGAAGAAGGAATACTTCGAGTCCACTCCAGACTTTGTGTTCCTAACGATCCTGATTTGAAGTACAAGATCATGATGGAGGCACACAATACACCATTTGCAATCCATCCTAGAAGTACCAAGATGTATCGTGATCTTTGACATACATTTTGGTGGAACAATATGAAGAGAGAGATTGCAAAGTTTATTTCGAGGTGTTTAACTTGTCAACGTGTAAAGACGGAGCATCAAGTGTCAAAGGGTCCATTGCAACCACTTGAGATTCCAAAATAGAAGTGGGAACACATTACCATGGATTCCCATGGTTTCTCAAGGCATAAATGCTATTTGGGTTATTGTTGATAGATTAAACAAGTCTGCTCATTTCTTGCCGATACGGGAGACTTATTCCCTTGAACGTCTTGCTAGTATGTATGTGAATGAGATTGTGAGGTTGCATGGCATGCCAGTATCTATAGTTTCGGATCGTGACCCAAGATTCACTTCAAGATTTTGGGTTAGCTTGCAAAAAGCTATAGGCACGGATTTACGGTTCAGTTCGGCATACAATCCTCAAACGGACGGGCAATCAGAGAGGACTATTCAAACTCTTGAAGATCTACTAAGACTTTGCGTCCTAGATTTCAAAGGGAGTTGGGATAAGTACCTACAATTGGTAGAATTCTCCTACAATAACAGTTATCAAGCAAGTATAGGTGTGGCTCCATTTGAAGCATTGTATGGACGAAAGTGCCGCTCTCCAGTATGTTGGGATGAGGTGGGAGAAGCAACGTTGTTAGGACCAGAGTTGGTACGAATGACTACAGAGAAGATCCAAACGATTCGATAACGTATACAAACGGCACAGGATCGACAAAAGAGTTATGCGGATCTTCATTGAAAGGACGTAAAATTTGACATTGGGGATCATGTATTGTTGCGTGTGGCTCCATGGAAAGGAGTTACAAGATTCGGGAAGAGAGGAAAGCTCAATCCACGATTTATTGGTCCATTTCAGATTCTTGACCGAGTAGGAAATGTGGTCTATAGACTCGCGTTACCTCCAAGTATGTCTCGTGTTCATAACATTTTTCACATATCTATGCTTCGTAAATATGTGAAGGACCCAAACCACGTTATTGAGTTAGAACCGGACGAGATATCTGAAGACTTAACGTACGAAGAGGTACTTGTCAAGATCTTGGATAGGAAGGAGCATGTCCTACGCACGAAGGTCATACCACAAGTTAAAGTTTTGTGGAGGAACCATGCTATTGAAGAAATGACTTGGGAGTTGGAAACGGAAATGAAAGCGAGGTATCCTCATCTTTTCGAAACGCCAAGTACGTACGTCAATTTCAAGGACGAAATTTCATAAGGGGGGAGGTTGTAAGACCCCAAATTATTAATAAATAAAATTTAATTTCCTCTATTTATTATTTTGAAATAGTAAGGGTTGAATTGATTAATGAGATTAGTTATGGGTAAAATGCGCAAATTTTTCAAATAAGCAAGTGGATATAAAATATTAATTGTTGTTGAGGAATATTCGGTTAGTCGTGGAATATTCTTACTGTCGGAGAATATTCGTACGACGGCGCAGCCTTGTGTGGTCCCCATAACGGAAAGCGATTGGATGAAGAAAACGACAAGTATGAGTTGTTTATAAATAACGGCGTAGTTGTTACCATTAATACTGTTGGAATACCCAGTGGTTCAAACACAGTAATACGCGTTGTTACACAGTAGCACACGGTATTGCACCAATTATTGATTCTTACGTAAGAAGGCACTACTCAATAATTGTTACAGTAATTACTGTTCAATGTTTTATTTTATTAATTCAATAATTCCTACGTTGATATTTTATATTACTGTTGTTTCAATAATTGTCACTATGCAGTATTTTCCATTATCGGAGCAATAATTCATATTATCTTAATAATATTATTAGATAACATTATTGGTAATATCTAGAAAGTTCTGTCTAAGGAGAGGTTTGGTCACCTAATTGCGCGTCAGTAAGGAGAAATCCTTATTGGAAAGCCCCCTCTTTCTTGGGAACGGCCTGGTTGCCAGTACTGTGATTCTGTAATATTATTTGTGAATAATTAATTATTGATTTATATGATGAGAAAAATATTAATTTTATATGGATATAGATAGAGAAAATTTTTAAATGTGACAATTGTTGAAAATTAATATTTTATCTTTTTCTGATAAAATAATTCATTTAAATATATTATTTTAATAATATATTAATGGTGATATTTTTACAATGAATGTGAGATATATGAGTATATGAGGAGGAAGAGTATTTTGTGGCATTGAATGATTAACACATATTTTGTGTGTCGGTGGACCCTAATAATTGACTGAAATATGATAATAGCCTGTAAAATCGTCCGTTTATGGATTTCGGTCAATTTTTGTTTGGAATTTAGAAAAACTTTCTTCTGTAAAGTTGTAGAGAATTGAATTTCCTTTAAAAAATCGCGATATTCGAATTTTCTGATGAAAGGGCTATTTATTATGAATTATTGAAGTTTCGAAGTTTCAAAATAATTGGTTTTTGAAAGTTTTAATTATTCTTATTTACAAAATCGTTTTTTTTGCTTGGTGGGCTGCATTAAACATGTGCAATGAGCTGAAATCAGATTTCAAGAGGTGGGCTTGACAATTTTGTAAATATAAATATTATTATATTCAATTTTTTGCTTTGGTGTTCGAAGCATTTTCCTATAAATAGGGTGCTTAGGTTAGAATTAAAAATCACACCAGAAACTGAAATCTTCTCTCTCTTTCTCTCTCGATATATTGAGCGTATTCTTGTGAGTATTTTAATACTTTGAGTGTTGCTATACGGTGCAAGTTCAAGTCATAGCCTATATCCGGTGTTTCAACTAGAAGTACTGTCTTTACAAGGTAAGGGATGTTATTTTATTCGAAAGTGATATTATTTCTTCAATATCATTATGTCGAAATATTGGTTAAAATTTTTTATCAAATTTAAAACTTTTCATGTCGGGGTTACTATTCATGAGTTACTATTCACGAGTTACTATTCACAGAAAAATGAAATTTTTTTCTTTTCGTCCAAAATATCTATTCTGGATACTAGCTTTGATTGTATCTATATTTTGATCATTCTTGAATTTTACTTCACTATGATTATTTATAAGGTATTTTCGGACATGGATAAATCGGAATACGAATCCTTAATATTTGTTATTTTGTTTCACTGGATTAGTTTTCTTTAAAATATTTTTCATCATTCTCAGTCCTAAATGATGATATAACTGAATATCTTTGACCTGTAGTGCAAAGATGAATGATTTCTGATGAATATCTTTGGCCCGTAGTGCAAAGATGAACAGGTGTTGAGATGAACATGACCAACTGATGAATATCTTTGGCTTGTAGTGCAAAGATGAATATTAATTGATGTTACAGGGATAAAATGTTGATGATGGACTTTTAAATTCATAGATAATCGTAGATTTCAATCTCTACGTAACTCTTCTATGAATTATTATTTTCCGCTGCGAATATTGATTTAAAACTTGTTGTCTATTGTATTCTATTAGATTTTTCCCTGTTGAAGACTAACGATAATTGGTTCTGTATTATCTTAGTCATAATATTTTTTACTGGGCTAGTTGAGCTCACCCTTTTCCTTGTTGTTCCATTTTTTTTCTCAGGAGGCGAGAATGTAGCGAGTATTAGTCGGGGTGTGGAATGATGGTTCTAGAAATGGTTCTAGTAGTCCTCACTATTCTGTAAAATAGTGTATTAATAATTGTAATGAGGACTTATTTGAGTATGAATACTGTCTAGATGACAATATTTTTATTTAAACTCACAGTATATGTGTTGTCGTATTTTGCACGACAATTGTAATAATAAAGTTGTAGTTATTTTCTGTACCATGTATTTGGTGACTCAAAATGGGTTGGGTGGAATGGACCTATTTTGGGGGGGTCACAGTTGGTATCAGAGCTTAGGGATATGATCTCTGGCGGAGATCGGGGAATAGAACTAGGAGGGGAGAGATGAGTAAATCATTCGCTAGTGTGTCCTACCTAAGCTTATTTGTTGGTCGGTCATAATATAGGGATATTATGTGATATGTTAATTTGTTAAATTAACCCTTGTTTTATGGCAGTATTTGAGAATGTCGACTGAGAATGTTAATAGTGGAGTAAATAAAACCGTGGAGACGCCTGTACTCACCAACGAGGAGAACGTGCAACAGGCTGACAATGTTCCTCCTGTGAACAACACCAATGAGCAGATGATGAACGATGGGATGTTTAGAAGCTTTTTGCAATTTATGTAAAATCAGACAAAGGAGACTCGTGTTCAAAATACAGGAGGAAATGATAGCAATTCACGGTTTGTCACAGCCAAGCAATTCAAAGAGTTGGGATCACTAGAATTTAAGGGAAAGCCAGATCCGATCATGGCGGAAACTTGGGTCAAGCAAATTACCAAGGTATTCGATGTCTTGGGATGCATGGAGGAACAGAAGGTTCCATTTGCCACCTTTATGTTCCGTGGCGAGGCAGACTACTGGTGGGAGTCTGTGAAACGGACCCAGCCTGCCGCACTCAGCATGTCTTGGGAAACGTTTCAGAAACTTTTCAACAAAAAATACTTTCCTGAAAGTATTCGCCATATGAAGGAGGTAGAGTTTATTAGACTAGAGCAGAATAACATGACGGTGTCCTAATACGAGGCGAAGTTCGCAGAGTTATCCAGGTTTGCATCTCATTTGGCAGAGAATGAAGAACGAATGACGAGGATGTTTCTGAGAGGTTTAAAACCCGAGATTCGGCAATATCTTATCTCTCATAAATTTTCTCTCTATTCAGATGTTGTCAACAGGGCTCAATTATTAGAGCGAGATAACGAGTACGGTCAATCGAGGGACCACAACCAGGATCATACCGATGACAGCAGTCATCAGAACAATGATAACCAGCGGAGAAAGAAAAATACAGACAAGAACGGCAACCACTCTGGTGGTAATCGTGGCCATGAAAATAGAAGAAGCGAGTCGGGAGGAGATTTTAAAAAGAGGAGATTCAACAATGACAATACGAAGACGTCAGCACCAGCAGCAACTGGTTCCAAGGGAGGAGAGCGACCACCGGTCATATGCTATAAGTGCGAAAAAGAAGGACATATCAGCCCAAACTGCCCATAACTGTTTAAGGTATGGTATAACTGTTAAAAAGAAGGACGTATCGCTCGAGATTGCACTGTAGCGAAACCAAGTCCAACGGGGGTGGTGACTCAAAAAATTGTCCCAGAAAAGTCAAAGTCAACGGTTCCTGGAAGAGCGTTTTTCGTGACTAGTCAGAATGCAAGGAACCCGAACGAAGTTAGCACGGGTTAGTTAATTATAAATTTTTGCGAAGTTTATACCTTATTAGATACCGATTCTATCCATTCATTTATCTCCTCTACTTGCGCTCAACGTTTAAACTTGATTCCAGAGAAGTTAGACTTTGACCTATCTGTGGAAACTCTGTTAAGAGAAACTTTCGTTACATCCACTATTTATAAATCTTGTTTGATCCAAGTTGGCACCGTCACATTACCTGTTGACCTTATCTCTTTAAAGATACTTACTTTTGATGTGATTTTAGGAATTGATTGGTTAACTACTCATCATGCCAAAATTAATTGTTTTCGTAAGGTTGTTAGTTTTCATATTCCTAAGCAACCTGTTATTCGAATTCAAGCAACCAAACCATTGAAGTCAAACTCTTTCATATCAAGCCGTAAAGTCATTCGTTTATTGAAAAAACGGATGTCAAGCTTTCTTAGCCATATCATGGACTTGAACAAAAATACGTTAGATTTGAATGATATTTCTGTTGTTAGTAAAATTTTTGACGTATTTCCTGAAGAATTTCTTGGCTTACTCCCAGAGCGTGATATTGAATTTTGTATCGACTTTGAACCCGGTACAAAACCCATTTCTAAAATCTCATATCGAATGGCTCCTATTAAACTTCAGGAGTTAAAAACCCAACTATAGAAGTTGATAACCGAGCCTCTATCTGGTGACTTCCTTTGTGGAATGCATTGAAGCCAGACTCTTCGTAGGGGACGCCATATTCGTATGGTAGTAAACTGATAGGTGTCATTGTGACGTGATATCCAAGATTGGGATATGAGGCACAGTTGAGAGCAACCTAAGTCAGTAATCGAAATACGTAGCTTTATGGTTATTATCGGAGATTCGTAAAAGGATTTTCTCGAATCGCTACTCCATTAACTCAGCTGTCTCAAAAAGATACAAACTTCGAATGGACCGAGGAATGCGAGAAGAGCTTCCAAGAATTCAACATGCGACACCGACGTTGGGTCGAGCTGTTGAAAGATTTTGATCATACCATCCAATACCATCCTAGAAAAGCAAATTAAACGTGGTAACTGACGCATTGAGTAGAAGATCATATGCAGAAACGAGTGCGATGATGTCAAGTATACGCGTAGAATCAACTTTAATCGATAAAGTTAAAGTTGCTCAAGCCACAGACCCGGAGCTGATGCGTATGAAAAAGAAAGTACAAGAAGGTGTTACTCCAGAAGCAAGAATCGATGAAGAAGGAATACTTCGAGTCCACTCCAGACTTTGTGTTCCTAACGATTCTGATTTGAAGTACAAGATCATGATGGAGGCACACAATACACCATTTGCAATCCATCCTAGAAGTACCAAGATGTATCGTGATCTTTGACATACATTTTGGTGGAACAATATGAAGAGAGAGATTGCAAAGTTTATTTCGAGGTGTTTAACTTGTCAACGTGTAAAGGCGGAGCATCAAGTGCCAAAGGGTCCATTGCAACCACTTGAGATTCTGAAATGGAAGTGGGAACACATTACCATGGATTTCGTTACGGGTATTCCCACGGTTTCTCAAGGCATAAATGTTATTTGGGTTATTGTTGAAAGATTAACCAAGTCTGCTCATTTCTTACCGATACGGGAGACTTATTCCCTTGAACGTCTTGCTAGTATGTATTTGAATGAGATTGTGAGGTTGCATGGCATGCCAGTATCAATAGTTTCAGATCGTGACCCAAGATTCACTTCAAGATTTTTGGGTTAGCTTGCAAAAAGCTATAGGCACGGATTTACGGTTCAGTTCGGCATACCATCCTCAAACGGACGGGCAATCAGAGAGGACTATTCAAACTCTTGAAGATCTATTAAGACTTTGCGTCCTAGATTTCAAAGGGAGTTGGGATAAGTACCTACAATTGGTGGAATTCTCCTACAATAACAGTTATCAGGCAAGTATAGGTGTAGCTCCATTTGAAGCATTGTATGGACGAAAGTGCCGCTCTCCAGTATGTTGAGATGAGGTGGGAGAAGCAACGTTGTTAGGACCAGAGTTGGTACGAATGACTACAGAGAAGATCCAAACGATTCGACAACGTATACAAAAGGCACATGATCGACAAAAGAGTTATATGGATCTTCATCAAAAGGACGTGGAATTTGACATTGGGGATCATGTATTATTGCGTGTATCTCCATGGAAAGGAGTTACAAGATTCGGGAAGAGAGGAAAGCTCAATCCACGATTTATTGGTCCATTTCAGATTCTTGATCGAGTAGAAAATGTGGCCTATAGACTCGCGTTACCTCCAAGCATGTCTCGTGTTCATAACGTTTTTCACATATCTATGCTTCGTAAATATGTGAAGGGCCCAAACCACGTTATTGAGTTAGAACCGGACGAGATATCCGAAGACTTAACGTACGAAGGGGTACCTGTCAAGATCTTGGATAGGAAGGATCCTACGCACGAAGGTCGTACCACAAGTTAAAGTTTTGTGGAGGAACCATGCTATTGAAGAAATGACCAGGGAGTTGGAAACGGAAATGAAAGCGAGGTATCCTCATCTTTTCGAAACTCCAGGTACGTACGTCAATTTCGAGGACGAAATTTCATAAGGGGTGAGGTTGTAAGACCCCAAATTATTAATAAATGAAATTTAATTTTCTCTATTTATTATTTTAAAATAGTAAGGGTTGAATTGATTAATTAGATTAGTTATGTGTAAAATGCGCAAATATTTCAAATAAGCAAGTGGATATAAAATATTAATTGTTGTCAAGGAATATTCGGTTGGTCGTGGAATATTCTTACTGTCGGAGAATATTCGTACGACGGCGCAGCCTTGTGTGGGCCCCATAAAGGAAAGCGATTGGATGAAGAAAACGACAAGTATGAGTTGTTTATAAATAACGGCGTAGTTGTTACCGTTAATACTGTTGGAATACCCAGTGGTTAAAATACAGTAATACGCGTTGTTGCACAGTAGCACACGGTATTGCACCAATTATTGATTCTTACATAAGAAGGCACTACCCAATAATTGTTACAGTAATTACTGTTCAATATTTTATTTTATTGATTCAATAATTGCTACGTTGATATTTTATATTACTGTTATTTCAATAATTGTCACTATGCAGTATTTTCCATTATCGGAGCAATAATTCATATTACCTTAATAATATTATTAGATAACATTATTGGCAATGTCTAGAAAGTTCTGTCTAAGGAGAGGTTTGGTCACCTAATTGCGCGTCAGTAAGGAGAAATCCTTATTGAAAAGTCCCCTCTTTCCTGGGAACGACCTGGTTGCCAGTACTGTGATTCTGTAATATTATTTGTGAATAATTAATTATTGATTTATATGATGAGAAAAATATTGATTTTATGTGGATATAGATGGAGAAATTTTTTAAATGTGACAATTGTTGAAAATTAATATTTTATCTTTTTCTGATAAAATAACTTATTTAAATATATTATTTTAATAATATATTAATGGTGATATTTTACAATGAATCTGAGATATATAAGTATATGAGGAGGAAGAGTATTTTGTGGCATTAAATGATTAACACATATTTTGTGTGTCGGTGGACCTTAATAATTGACTAAAATATGATTATAGCCTGTAAAATCGTCCGTTTATGGATTTCGGTCAATTTTTATTTGGAATTTGAAAAAACTTTCTTCTGCAAAGTTGTAGAGAATTGAATTTCCTTTAAAAAATCGCGATATTCGAATTTTCTGATGAAAGGGCTATTTATTATGAATTATTGAAGTTTCGAAGTTTCAAAATAATTGGTTTTTGAAAGTTTTAATTATTCTTATTTACAAAATCGTTTTTTTTGCTTGGTGGGCTGCATTAAACATGTGCAATGAGCTGAAATCAGATTTCAAGAGGTGGGCTTGACAATTTTGTAAATATAAATATTATTATATTAAATTTTTTGCTTTGGTGTTCGAAGCATTTTCCTATAAATAGGGTGCTTAGGTTAGAATTAAAAATCACACCAGAAACTGAAATCTTCTCTCTCTTTCTCTCTCGATATATTGAGCGTATTCTTGTGAGTATTTTAATACTTTGAGTGTTGCTATACGGTGCAAGTTCAAGTCATAGCCTATATCCGGTGTTTCAACTAGAAGTACTGTCTTTACAAGGTAAGGGATGTTATTTTATTCGAAAGTGATATTATTTCTTCAATATCATTATGTCGAAATATTGGTTAAAATTTTTTATCAAATTTAAAACTTTTCATGTCGGGGTTACTATTCATGAGTTACTATTCACGAGTTACTATTCACAGAAAAATGAAATTTTTTTCTTTTCGTCCAAAATATCTATTCTGGATACTAGCTTTGATTGTATCCATATTTTGATCATTCTTGAATTTTACTTCACTATGATTATTTATAAGGTATTTTCGGACATGGATAAATCGGAATACGAATCCTTAATATTTGTTATTTTGTTTCACTGGATTAGTTTTCTTTAAAATATTTTTCATCATTCTCAGTCCTAAATGATGATATAACTGAATATTTTTGGCCTGTAGTGCAAAGATGAATGATTTCTGATGAATATCTTTGGCCCGTAGTGCAAAGATGAACAGGTGTTGAGATGAACATGACCAACTGATGAATATCTTTGGCTTGTAGTGCAAAGATGAATATTAATTGATGTTACAGGGATAAAATGTTGATGATGGACTTTTAAATTCATAGATAATCGTAGATTTCATTCTCTACGTAACTCTTCTATGAATTATTATTTTTCGCTGCGAATATTGATTTAAAACTTGTTGTCTATTGTATTCTATTAGATTTTTCCCTGTTGAAGACTAACGATAATTGGTTCTGTATTATCTTAGTCATAATGTTCTTTACTGGGCTAGTTGAGCTCACCCTTTTCCTTGTTGTTCCATTTTTCTTCTCAGGAGGCGAGAATGTAGCGAGTACTAGTCGGGGCGTGGAATGATGGTTCTAGAAATGGTTCTAGTAGTCCTCACTATTCTGTAAAATAGTATATTAATAATTGTAATGAGGACTTATTTGAGTATGAATACTGTCTAGATGACAATATTTGTATTTAAACTCATAGTATATGTGTTGTCGTATTTTGCACGACAATTGTAATAATAAAGTTGTAGTTATTTTTTGTACCATGTATTTGGCGACTCAAAATGGGTTGGGTGGAATAGACCTATTTTAGGGGCGTCACAGTTGGTATCAGAGCTTAGGGATATGATCTCTGGCGGAGATCGGGGAATAGAACTAGGAGGGGAGAGATGAGTAAATCTTTCGCTAGTGTGTCCTACCTAAGCTTAATAATATTGTGATATTATGTGATATGTTAATTTGTTATATTAACCCTTGTTTTATGGTAGTACCCGTGAATAGTACCCTTGAACAGTAACTATGAACAGTACCCGTGAACATCAACTGTGAACAGTACCCGTGAATAGTACCCGGTCATGAAAAGTTCCAAATTTGATAAAAGTTCAGATCAATATTCCTATAAAATGATATTAGATGAAACGAAATTTCTAACCATTTCAGGAATTATAGAAGCAATACTTACCATAGTAAGTTCAAATTTAGAGAATATGAAATTAAATAATATCCCTTCCATACTATGGAGTATGAAAGAAAATAATATTTCTTACGAGTATTGAAATAAAATAATATCCTTTACCTTGGTAGAAACTGGATTCGACTGGAATATCAGATATTATTCTGAGAAAATCTTGCAGAAAAACTACGCTCAAAGTATTCTTATAATCAAGAAAATACTCACAATACTTTAGAATAAGAATTTCTGATAATGAAAATGGTGTGATTTAGGATGCAGGGTTGCCCTCCTTTTATAGTGAAATTCGGAGGAAGAATATGAGAAAGCATGCCTAACTCTACTAACCCACTCCTGCCAAACCTCTCATTTTTTTCCTTATCGGTGAGGGTCCACCCTTTTGAAAACAAGCCTGCAGGAAGAAAAAACAACCCATCCTTGAAAAAAATAACAAAGCTCCTGTATTACATTTGAAAACTAATGATTTGCAGGCAACTTTATCACCCACCATTTCCACCAACAATGTTACAAACAAGTATTCAAACACAACTTGTTTACTTCCGTTTCTAATTAACAACATGTTTATATATTATAATAATAATATTATTAAACAATTATAATATAATATAATAACATATATAAATGAATATTTTATCGGAGAAATAATTGTAATTTCACAAAAATTATGCCAAACTTTCAACAATTATTTCATGCTAAAATTCTTTCATTAATAACCACATAAATAAATAAATCACTCATTTATATCCACATCAAATAAATATTTCCTTATCATATAAATCAATAATTAATTATTCACAAATAATATTACAGAATCACAATTATGACAACCAGACCGTTCCTAGGAAAGAGGGGGCTTTCCAATAAAGATTTCTCCTTACTGGCGCGCAATTAGGTGACCAAACCTCTCCTTAGACAGAACTTTCTAGACATTGCCAATAATGTTATCTAATAATATTATTCAAATAATATGAATTATTGATCTGATAATGGAAAATACTGTGCAGCAACAATTATTGAAACAACAATAATATAAAATATCAACGCAGCAATTATTGACTCAATAAAATAAAATATTGAACAGTAATTACTGTAACAATTATTGAGTAGTGCATTCTTACGTACGAATCAATAATCTAACTATATTGTGCAATACCGTGTGCTACTGTGTAACTACGCGTATTACTGTAT
The DNA here is from genome assembly GCA_016801055.1 of Panax notoginseng. NCBI lineage: Eukaryota > Viridiplantae > Streptophyta > Magnoliopsida > Apiales > Araliaceae > Panax > Panax notoginseng. The sequence continues at coordinate 169,569,328 of CM029021.1, forward strand.
TTTAACCACCGGGTATTCCAACAGTGTTAACGGTAACAACTACGCCGTTATTTATAAAAACTCAAACTTGTCATTTTCTTCATCCGACAGTTATTCTGTTATGGGCCCCACAATTGACTGCGCTGTCGTATGGATATTCCCGACAAGAAGAATATTCCACGACCAAACGAATATTCCCCGACAACAATGATTATTTTATAACCACTTGCTTTATTTTGCTAAATTTGCACATTTCACCCATAACCAAAGTATTATATCAGTTAACACCTTATTATTCACAATAATAAATAGAGGAAATTCGATTTTATTTATAATAAGTTGGGGTCTTACAACCTCCCCTCCTTATGAAATTTCGTCCTCGAAATTGACGTACGTACCTGGTGTTTCGAAAAGGTGAGGATACATCGCTTTCATTTCTGATTCTAACTCCCAAGTCATTTCTTCAATAGCATGGTTTCTCCATAAAACCTTAACTTGTGGTATAACCTTCGAGCGTATGGCATGCTCTTTCCTATCCAAGATCTTAACAGGTACCTCTTCGTACGTTAAATCTTCGGCTATCTCGTCTGGTTCTAACGCAATAATATGGTTCGGGTCTTTCACATATTTACGAAGCATGAATATATGAAAAATATTATGAACACGAGACATACTTGGAGGTAATGCTAGTCTATAGGCCACATTTCCTATTCGGTCAAGAATCTCAAATGGACCAACAAATCTTGGATTGAACTTTCTTCTCTTTCCAAATCTTGTAACTCCCTTTCATGGTGCAACACATAACAGTACATGATCTCCAATATTAAACTCCACGTCCTTTCTATGAAGATCAGCATAACTCTTTTGTCGATCTTGTGAGGTTTGAATATGTTGTCGAATCATTTGGATCTTTTTTGTAGTCATGCGTACTAATTCTGGTCCCAACAACGTTGCTTCTCCCACCTCGTCCCAGCATACTGGAGAGCGACATTTTCTTCCATACAACGCCTCGAATGGAGCCATGCCTATACTTGCTTGATAACTGTTGTTGTAGGAGAATTCCACCAGTGGTAGGTACTTATCCCAACTCCCTTTGAAATCTAGGATACAGAGTCTTAGTAGATCTTCAAGAGTTTAAATAGTCCTCTCTGATTGTCCGTCCGTTTGAGGATGGTATGCTGAACTAAATCGTAAATACGTGCCCATAGCTTTCTGCAAGCTAACCCAAAACCGTGAAGTGAATCTTGGGTCACGATCCGAAACTATGGATACTGGCATGCCATGCAATTTCACAATCTCATTCACGTACATACTAGCAAGACGTTCAAGGGAATAAGTCTCACGTATAGGCAAGAAATGAGAAGACTTGGTTAATCTATCAACAATAACCCAAATCGCATCTATACCTTGAGAAACTTTGGGAAGACCTGTAACAAAATCCATGGTAATGTGTTCCCACTTCCATTTCGGAATCTCAAGTGGTTGCAATGGACCCTTTGGTACTTGATGCTCCGCCTTTACACGTTGACAGGTTAAACACCTCGAGATAAACTCCGCGATCTCTCTCTTCATATTATTCTACCAAAATGTATGTCGAATATCATGATACATTTTGGTACTCCCAGGATGGATTGCAAACGGGGTGTTGTGTGCCTCCATCATGATTCTATGCTTCAAGTCAAAATCGCTAGGAACACAAAGTCTGGAGTTGAATCTAAGTATTCCTTCTTCATCGATTCTTGCTTCCGGAATAACTCCTTCTTGCACTTTCTTCTTCATACGCATAACCCCAGGTCCGTAGCTTGAGCAGCTTTAACTTTATCGATTAAAGTCGGTTCTACTCTTATGTTTGATATCATCACGTGGGTCCCTGGAGTCTTTAATTCTACCTCCATCTATTGCAAGTCATACTGAATGGGCCTTTGCATTGACAATATCGCACTCGTACTCGCATATGATCTTCTACTCAATGCGTCAGCTACTACGTTCGCTTTTTCAGGATGATATTGAATAGTGTGATCGTAATCTTTCAATAGTTCAAGCCAACGTCGTTGCCGCATATTGAGTTCTTTTTGGGTGAAGAAATATTTGAAGCTTTTATGGTCCGTATAAATCTCCCCTTTCTCCCCATACAAGTAGTGTCTCCAAATTTTCAATGCGAATACGACTGCTGCCAACTCCAGATCATGAGTAGGATAATTCTTCTCATATTCTTTGAGTTGTCGTGAGGCATAGGCTATGACTTTCCCATGTTGCATGAGAATACATCCTAACCCTTTGCCTAAAGCATCGCTGTAGATAACAAATCCATCCGTACCAGATGGTATTGCCAGAACAGGTGCCGATATGAGTCTCCTCTTGAGCTCTTGGAAACTCTTCTCGCATTCCTCGCTCCATACGAATTTTGTATCTTTCCGAGTCAGCTGAGTTAACGGAGTAGCGATTCGAGAAAATCCTTCCACGAATCTCCGATAATAACCAGCTAAGCCCAGAAAGCTGCGTACTTCGATCATCGACTTCAGTTGCTCCCAACTTTGTAAGGCTTCAATCTTCGCCGGGTCAACAGATACTCCATATTTTGACACCACGTGCCCAGGGAATGCTACTTCCTTAAGCCAGAACTCGCATTTCTTCAGCTTGGCATAAAGCTTGTTTTCACGAAGCCTTTCAAGTATCAGCTTCAAATGGTGCTCATGATCTTCACGGCTTTTGGAATAAATGAGGATGTCATCAATAAAGACAACAACGAACTGATCCAAATATTCCTTGAATACTCTGTTCATCATATCCATGAAAGCAGCTGGAGCATTAGTCAATCCGAACGACATGACTAAGAATTCATAATGCCCGTACCGAGTTCTGAAGGCAGTCTTTGGAATATCCTCAGTTTTAATCTTCAGCTGATGATATCCAGAACGAAGGTCGATCTTTGAAAAGAATTGTGCTCCTTGCAACTGGTCGAACAGGTCATCAATGCGAGGTAACAGATACCTATTCTTGATGGTGACATGGTTCAATTCTCGGTAGTCAATACAAAGTCGCATACTCCTGACTTTCTTCTTTACGAATAAAACAGGAGCACCCCAAGGAGATGTACTAGGACGAATGAAACCAATGTCTAATAACTCCTGCAGTTGGACTTTTAACTCCTGAAGTTCAAAAGGAGCCATTCGATATGGGGTTTTAGTAAATGGGTTTTGTACCCGGTTCAAGGTCAATAAAGAATTCAACATCACGTTCTGGGGGTAGACCAGGAAGTTCTTCTGGAAATACATCAGGAAATTCTCTAACAACAGAAATATTATTCAAATCTGACTTGTCTTTGTTCAAATCCATAATATGGGCTAAGAAAGCTTGACATCCGTTTTTTAATAAACGAATAGCTTTGTGGCTTGATATGACAGTGACTGATTTTAGTGGTTTAGTAGTTTGAATTCGTATGACAGGTTGGCTAGGAATATGAAAACTAACAACCTTACGAAAATAATCAATTTTAGCATGATGAGTGGTTAACCAATCAATTCCTAAAATCACATCAAAAGCAAGAATTTTTAAAGAGATAAGATCAACAAGTAATGTGATAGTGCCAACTTGGATCATGCAAGATTTATAAACTGTAGATGTAACGAAGGTTTCACCCAACGGAGTTTCAACAGATAAGTCAAAGTCTAATTTCTTAAGAGTCAAGTTTAAACGTTGAACACAACTAGGTGAAATACAAGAGTGGGTGGAATCGGTATTGAATAAGGTATAAACTTTGCAAGGGTTTATGATTAGCTTACCCGCGATAACTTCATTTGGGTTCCTCACTTGTTGGGAAGTCATGACAACCGCTCTCCCTTGAACTACCCGGCTTTGACTCGTCTGGGGCAGTATTTGGTGTCATCACTACCGTTGGAATTAACTTTTCTATAGGACATATTCCACCCTCAACTGCTTCATCGTACTCCTGATTCATGATCTGAATCATCAATCTTCGATCCATATCGAATTGAGATTGACCACTCTGTACAGGGTAACTAAAAACTCGATGTTGGGTTCTTCCAATTACTGTCCAAAAAGAGAAATGTATATCATCTATTTTAGCCTTTTTGGATCGGACGTCTCTTTCTACAATATCAACATGTCGTGCGGATTTTACCCACGCATCCTTTATTCTCACTCGTTTAGTTGTTTCTTCTTTCAGCTGATCCTTGATATTTAAATTCTCAGATTCCAACCTTAATATCTTACACTCTGCCAAAACGTGATTTTGTTCGAGCATAACATATCGGGTAACACAATTTTGAATTGTTGCATCCCTTTGTTCCACGACCGCTTGCCGTTCTTCAACATGTTCTTCTAACTCATGAACACGATTTTGTAATTCTAAGTTTTGATCATAAACTTCTTCTAACCAATTCTCCTCAGGTTCCTCTTCTTCCTCGTCTTCCTCTTCTTCCTCACTTTCAACTGCTACCTCTGCAACTAGCTCGGGTGCAACTATTAGTTCCTCACTTACCACATAGATATCTCTAATTTCTTCTTCATCTGATATCACATTATCCTGGTTAGTGATTAGAAGTGTCTCCACGGTCTCATTCACTCCATTGTTAACGTTCTCAGCAGCCATTCTTAAATACTGCCATAAAACAAGGGTTAATTAAACAAATTAATATATCACATAATATCCCTATATTATGACCGACCAACAAATAAGCTTAGATAGGCCACACTAGCGAAGGATTTACTTATCTCTCCCCTCCTAGTTCTATTCTCCGATCTCCGCCAGAGACCATATCCCTAAGCTCTGATACCAACTGTGACGCCCCCAAAATAGGTATACATCACCCATTCTGAGTCGTCAAATAAATACAACTTCAGCAATTCAATTATTGTGCAAAATACGATAACACATATACTGTGAGTTTGAATACAAATATAGTCTAATAGAGATTATACAAACTCAAAAGGAGTCCTCATTACAATTATTGATACACTATTTTACAAAATAGTGAGGACTACTATTACATCTATCCTGAACCATCACTCCATACCCCGGCTAGTTCCTGCTATGTTCTCACCTCCTGGGGAAAAAAATGGAACAAAAAGGAAAAGGGTGAGCTCAACTAGCCCAGTAAAGAATATTATGACTAAGATAATATACAATAATTTATCATTAGTCTTCAACAGGGAAAAATCTGATAGAATATAATAGACAACAAGTTTTAGATCATCAAATGCAGCGGAAACAACAAGCCACTAGAAGAGTCACGTAGAGAATGAGTTCTATTATCTTCTAAGATTTAAAAGTCCATCATCAATATTTTATCCCTATAACAACAATCAATATTCATCTTTGCACTACAGGCCAAAGATATTCATTTATATCACCAGTCGGTCATGTTCATCTCAATACCTGTTCATCTTTGCACTACGGGCCAAAGATATTCATCAGTTAATCATTCATCTTTGCACTACAGGCCAAAGATGTTCATTTATATCACCATTTAAGACTGAGGATGATGAAAAATTAAAACATGAATTAAACTTTAAGAATAAGGGTCACAACAGATAATTTGGAAGAATAAAAAAAATATTTTTTTTCTTTTGTGAACAGTACCCGTGAACAGTACCCGTGAACAGTAACTGTGAATAGTACCCGTGAACAGTAACTATAAACAGTACCCGTGAATAGTACCCGTGAACAGTAACTATGAACATTACCCGTGAACAGCAAATGTGAACAGTACCCGTGAATAGTACCCGGTCATGAAAAGTTCTAAATTTGATAAAAAGTTCAGACCAATATTCCTTTGAAATGATATTAGATGAAACGAAATTTCTAACTATTTCAGGAATTATAGAAGCAATACTTACCATAGTAAGTTCAAATTTAGAGAATATGAAATTAAATAATATCCCTTCCATACTATGGAGTATGAAAGAAAATAATATTTCTTACGAGTATTGAAATAAAATAATATCCTTTACCTTGGTAGAAACTGGATTCGACTGAAATATCAGATATTATTCTGAGAAAATCTTGCAGAAAAACTACGCTCAAAGTATTCTTATACTCAAGAAAATACTCACAATACTTTAGAATAAGAATTTCTGATAATGAAAATGGTGTGATTTAGGATGGAGGGTTGCCCTCCTTTTATAGTGAAATTCGGAGGAAGAATATGAGAAAGCATGCCTAACTCTACTAACCCACTCCTGCCAAACCTCTCATTTTTTTCCTTATAGGTGAGGGTCCACCCTTTTGAAAACAAGCCTGCAGGAAGAAAAAACAACCCATCCTTGAAAAAAATAACAAAGCTCCTGTATTACATTTGAAAACTAATGATTTGCAGGCAACTTTATCACCCACCATTTCCACCAACAATGTTACAAACAAGTATTCAAACACAACTTGTTTACTTCCGTTTCTAATTAACATGTTTATATATTATAATAATAATATTATTAAACAATTATAATATAATATAATAACATATATAAATGAATATTTTATCGGAGAAATAATTATAATTCCACAAAAATTATGTCAAACTTTCAACAATTATTTCATGCTAAAATTCTTTCATTAATAACCACATAAATAAATAAATCCTTCATTTATATCCACATCAAATAAATATTTTCTTATCATATAAATCAATAATTAATTATTCACAAATAATATTACAGAATCACAATTATGACAATCAGGCCGTTCCCAGGAAAGAGGGGGCTTTTCAATAAGGATTTCTCCTTACTGGCACGCAATTAGGTGACCAAACCTCTCCTTAGACAGAACTTTCTAGACATTGCCAATAATGCTATCTAATAATATTATTCAAATAATATGAATTATTGATCTGATAATAGAAAATACTGTGCAGCAATAATTATTGAAACAACAATAATATAAAATATCAACGCAGCAATTATTGAATCAATAAAATAAAATATTGAACAGTAATTACTGTAACAATTATTGAGTAGTGCATTCTTACGTACGAATCAATAATCCAACTATATTGTGCAATACCGTGTGCTACTGTGCAACTACGCGTATTACTATATTTTAACCACCGGGTATTTCAACAGTGTTAACGGTAACAACTACGCCGTTATTTATAAAAACTCAAACTTGTCGTTTTCTTCATCCGACAGTTATTCTGTTATGGGCCTCACAATTGACTGCGCCGTCGTACGGATATTTTCGACAAGAAGAATATTCCACGACCAAACGAATATTTCCCAACAACAATGATTATTTTATAACCACTTACTTTATTTTGCAAAATTTACACATTTCACCCATAACCAAAGTATTATATCAATTAACACCTTATTATTTACAATAATAAATAGAGGAAATTCGATTTTATTTATAATAAGTTGGGGTCTTACATACATAAATTTTGAACAGTTAAAAATGAACGTATGATTTATTATGAATTTTACGAGATGACTGGTTCAGAAATTGTTGAATTTTCGGAGTTAATCATTTTGGTGGAAAATTCTAGAATTAGTGGGCCCCACTTGTGGTTGGTGAAGAAATGTGCTGAATTTTATTCAAATATGGTGGGTGAAAATAGTAGCAGGTAAAGCCATCAGGTTGCAGGTTAAGTCTGCTTCGGCGTGCTAACATTTTCCTATAAATAGAGGGCTAAGTTAGAATTGAAAATCACACCAGAAACAAGTTTTATCTCTTTCTCTCTCTAGATTATTGAGTGTATTTTGTGAGTATTTAGATACTTGATGAGTTGTTATTCATCAGTGCAAGTTTCCTTCAGCGTCATATCCGATATCCAGTCAGAAGTGCTGCTCTTTTGAGGTAAGGGATAGTAAGGGATTTTAAGGGTTGTTATATTTTTCAGTTTCGTAATTTTTCTGACCTTCAAAAATTTTGGAAAAATTTGAAATAATATTTTGATGAGTTTTCTTGATTGTGTCCAAAAATGGTGATTTTTGGATGTATAGATTAAAAGTTATGAATTTTATGAGAAAAGACTATTTTAAAAGTAACCGCTTATAACTTCTTGTGGTTAACTCCAAAATTGATGAAATTTTTATTGGGAGTACATGTATATGATAGGAGTATATTCTGTGAATTTCAGAATTTTTAGATAAAAGTACAATTTTTGATAAATGTCTAAATATTCAGCTGTTTTGACCATATGAAAAATAGTAAATGACTTTTAAAAATTCTGAGAAAAATATATGTTCACTATGGGACTATATTATACTAAATCCCAGAAAAGAAATATTTTTGGAACTGATTTGGTATTTTTCATAAAAATAGTCTAGTTATGAGTAAATGAATTAAATATGTTATGTGAAGTAAGAAATTGAAAAATAGGATTTTATGACTTGAGAATCCTATATGAGGTATATGCAAATTTTTGATGAGGGTTTTTGTTATTGGTGATGAAATCTTATGAGTTTGGCATTTTAGAATGATTAAATGCATTATTTTAATAAAGTGTAAACAATTAAAATAAATTGTTTAAAAATTTAAAAAATGTTATTCTTTCAATATCATTATACCGAAATATTGGTATGGATTTTATTGTAGAATTTCTACCTTTTGTGTCGGGGTTACTATTCATGAGTTACTATTCACGATTTACTATTCATGAGTTACGAATATTACTCTTGAGATTAAAACTATATGTTGATCATATTATTTTTATTATCATATATAACATTTTTATAACCCTAATGATGATATTGATTTCTCTTTGACTTGAGTGTAAAGATGGGTAGATTTTTGGTATGAACATGACTATGTGTTCTCTTTGGCCAGTAGTGCAAAGATGGATTGTTGACTGATATGATCATGACCATTGAATTTATAAGTGAATATCTTTAGCTTAAGTGCAAAGGTGAATTGATCAACATGGTTATAATTATTGTTTATATAAATTCTGAAATGATTATATATTTCTTTGAGATATGAATACATTTGGCCTGTAGTGCAAATATGAACTGTTGATGAATATCTTTGGCATGTAGTGCAAAGATGAATTATTGATAAATATCTTTGGTCTGTAGTGCAAAGATAAATTATTGATGAATATCTTTGCACTCAAAGATGAATTGTTGATGAATATCTTTGGCCCGCAGTGCAAAGATGACATGTTGTTGAATATCTTTGGCCTGTAGTGTAAAGATGAATTGTTGATGAATATCTTTGGCCCGTAGTGCAAAGATGACATGTTGTTGAATATATTTGGCCAGTAGTGCAAAGATGAACATGTATTGAGATAAACATGACCAACTGGTGATACAAATGAATATTTTTGGCCGTGGTGCAAAGATGAAGTTATTAGTATGATTATGAATAGGAAACGTGATTTGGTGTAACCATGATCTTTGATGTTTCAGGTAAAGATAGGTGATGAAAATTATTTTCGTCCTGGATGAGAAGAGGAATTTAGAACTACAGTTATGATTATGAGTTATTCATATGATTGTGGACCAAAATTGTTGATTGATGTTACAGGGATAAAATATTGTTGGTAGATTTTTAACATAGAGAAGATAATAGACTTTATAGTATATTTGACTCTTCTAATGGATTGCTCGTTCCGCTGTAACTATGGTTGAAATTTTTATCATCTACCATATGTTCTAAATCTCTGATTTATTATTGATGAAGGCTATTGATAATTTAATTATATTTAGTCATGATATTCTTTACTGAGCTAGTTGTGCTCACCCTTTTGCTTTACAATTCCTTTCAGGTAATAAGAGTGTAGCTGAGTCGAGCGAGGGTAACGGGAAAATAGAGCGGTGGTCTCTAGCTGTGGAGATTCTCCCGAAGCAGTATAGAAAAGTTCATTTAGTAGTTCTATTTGGTGAATCCAATAGGGTAAGGTGTACCCAACGTTGGAAGGGTATTTTGCCACTATCATACAAGATGTTTAACGACATACAACCTCGTGTCATCATAAGACAGGGTTGTGCACATCCACTTCCTGAGTATATATACGAGCACTACCTATATAATCTTGGTGTTTGTTTGAAGTATAATTCTCAATTAGAGACAGTGGAGATAATGATAAGTCAAGAGAAGACTCACCATTGGGAAGAATATGATAGTAATCTTCTCGTTTTTCTTTGGGGTCTATTGGGTCAACCAAGAATAATTCTGTGGCCATATAATATCTATCATAACCTAGAAGTATGGTCTCCCATGTACGAAGGTTTCCTTGAGCACTTCCCAAAGATTTTAGTTTCTAAAATAATTTTTGACTGTACCTTTATGTTAGGTACCTTTGTGAGGTGCTGACACATGATGGTGTCCAATGTCACATTTGGTATATATTTGTATCCAAACTCACGGTATATGTGTTGTTGTATTTTACACGACAATTGTTGTAATAAAGTTGTAGTTCTTTTCTGTACCATGTATTTGACGACTCAGAGTGGGTTGGATGGAATGGACCTATTTTGGGGTTGTCACAACTTGTAAAAATTTTTCAAAATAAAAATATTTTTATGTTTTATTTTATTTCTTTTTCTTTACCTAAATATTTATAATACGTAGGTAGAGATGAGGACGAGTTCGAATATCTCTTTTCCGATCTTCTGTGCTAAGTCCGAGAGCTTCTTGATCGTGGGTTTTTCGCTGTCAAATTAGTAGGGGCTTATATTTTCTTTGATTCTGGATGGGAGATATGATCTGATGTGGTATACTCTCACACGGGTTAAATGCAAAGTCAGCTACTGAACTTTTTTGATATTTGGGTATTGAGCCCCTTTTTTCGGTCAACGCAAAATGACCCCTGTTCTAGTCAAAAATTTGGACTTTGAACCCTGAAGCGCCACATGTACGTTGACCTGATGACGTGGCACACGTGGCGCCTACATGGCATACGTCACCAAGTATGACGTGGCATTTAATATTAAAATTTGACACTTGTCCGATGACGTGGTAGGTCTTTTAAATTTTTTTCCAAAACTTGTCTTTCCACAGACTTGAACCTGTGACCTAATATTTGTAATTTTGGTCATTTGACCACTAGAGCATCATGAGTTAATGGTTAATATGTTGCAAGGTTTAATATTTATATCAACACATGAGATTTTCCTCATATATTCATTTCTTCTCCTTCACTACATATACTACAATAACTACAACAACAATAATAATAATAGTACTAATAACAATAATAAATAATAATAATAATAACAATAACAATAATAATAATAATAATAATAATAATGGTAATAATAATAATAAAAAATAATAATAATAATAGTACTAATAACAATAATAATAAAAATAATAATAATAACAATAATAGTAATAATAATAATAATAATAATAATAATAAATCTTCAATGGCGTGGGGGGAGCGTGGGGGCGTGGGGGATAATATATTTAGAGTATGATTTTAATTTATATAAGGACCCCACACATACAACTGTTATGATTAATTGGAGTTGAAGACTTTTCCAACATTGCTTTAATTATCATCATTAACCTACACATCAATGCATTGTATTTTAGCGCAATTTACATTTTTGGGTTGTTTTTATTTTTATTTTTACTACACAAGTTATTATCTAAGTACTATATTGATAAGTTATTTTTATTGTATTATTTTATGTTGTTGTTATTATTATTATTATTATTATTATTATTGTTATTAGTACTATTATTATTATTATTATTATTATTACTATTATTATTATTATTATTATTATTATTAATATTATTATTATTGTTATTGTTATTGTTATTATTTTTATTATTATTGGTATTAGTACTATTATTATTATTAATATTAATATTATTATTATTATTATTATTATTATTATTATTATTATTATTATTGTTATTATTATTATTATTTTTATTATTATTGTTATTAGTACTATTATTATTGTAAGACTCCGAATTTTTTTTTAATAAAATGAAATTTCTTTTATTTATTATTTTGAAATAGTAAGGGTTTATTTGATTAATGTGATTAGTTATGGGTAAAATGCGCAAATATTTTTAAACAAGCAAGTAATAAAATATTCATTGTTGTCGGAGAATATTCATTTGGTCGTGGAATATTCTTGCTGTCGGGGAATATTCGTACAACGGCGCAGCCTTTTGTGGGTCCCATAACGGAAAGCGATTGCATGAAAAAAACGACAAGTATAAGTTGTTTATAAATAACGGCGTAATTGTTACCGTTAATACTGTTAGAATACCCGGTGGTTAAAATGTAAGACCCCGAATTTTATGAAATAAAAGTATTCAATTTTTCTTATAATTACAATTCAGTAAATGGTTACATTGATAAAAAGTTAAAGTTATGAGTGAAATGTGAAAATTTTTCAAAATAAGCAAGTGGCTATAAAATAATCATTGTTGTCGAAAAATATTCGTTGGTCGTGGAATATTCTTTCTGTCGGAAAATATTCGTACAACGGCGCAGCTATTTATGGGCCCCATAACAGAAAACGGTCGGATGAAGATAACGATAAAAATTAAGTTTTTATAATTAACGGCGTAGTTGTTACCGTTAACACTGTTGGAATACCCGGTGGTTAAAATACAGTAATACGTGTTATTGCACAGTAGCACATGGTATTGCACAGTATTTTTAAAATTATTAATTCTTACGTAAGAAGGCACCACTGAATAATTGTAACAGTAATTACTGTTCAATATTTTATTTTATTAATTCAATAATTGTTGCGTTGATATTTTATATTATTGTTGTTTCAATAATTGTCACTGCACCGTATCTCCATTATCAGATCAATAATTCATATTATTTGAATAATATTATTAGATAGCATTATTGGCAATGTCTAGAAAGTTCTGTCAATGAGAGGTTTGGTCACCTAATTGCGCGTCAGTAAGGAAAAATCCTTATCGAAAAGCCCTCTCTTTCTTGGGAACGGCCTGGTTGTCATTATTGTGATTCTGTAATATTATTTATGAATAATTAATTATTGATTTATATGATAAGGAAATATTTATTTGATGTAGATATAAATGATGGATTTATTTATGTGGTTATAAATGAAGGAATTAATGTTAAGGTGTTTTATCCTCATTTTGTAGGATTGGAGGTATTAAAAGATCAAATCGGTGTTCTTAAAGCTTTATTGCGTGAGTTATAATTTTGATCTAACCGTTAGATCGTTGTAATTTTTGGATATGTTATACATATATAAGTTGAGTATATATCCACAAATTTTGAACCGTTAAAAATGAACATATGATTTGTTATGAATTTTAAAGGTGTTAAAAATCATCTGTTTGTGGATTTCGGATATTTTTGGTCTGGAATTTGGAAAAACTCAAAGCTACAAAGTTGTAATTGAATTAAATAAATATTTTTCGATGATTTAATTATTAGATTAAATAATTAATTGATAAAGTTGTGGTAAATTAATTTAATTATATGCGTTATATTTATTAAATTAATGTGGAGAATTTTTATTATTCAAAGTATGTAATTATGTGAGCTTATTGAATTAAAAGAAATATTTAATAAGCCTAATATTATTTTAATTAATTTAATAATTAAATAGATAATTAATAATTTGACATAATTAATAAATGAGAAATTTAATTATGTGACTATGTGAATTAATGAGAAATTATTATATTTTATTTAAAATAAATTAAATAAGATATTTGATTTATTGTGTAAATGGGCGTGACATTATTAAACTATAGTATAAGAGAATTATCAAATTAAATGGGATTGAGTTTTTAAGAATAGCCAAACGGAGCCTTTGGGAAGTTGGGAGCAGTTAACCCACGATTGGGTTAACTGACCACAACTGCGTCAGTTCTTATATTTTCATACGTCTTCTTCTTTTATTTTCTAAGTCTGGCTAAGCTAATCACAGAGAGAAATTGAGAAATTGTTGAGGGAATTTGTGAGTTGTGTGATTGAAGAAGTAATTGAGAAAGGTTTCATCTCTACTAATCTACACTCTACACTCTGGGTAATCTATTTAACCCAATTTCAATTCACGTTGTTTATATTTTTATAAAAATGACTTTTAAGTTTCTGTTAAAGTCTCTGTAGTTGGAAAGGGTAACGATTATGTGAATATATGTGATAATATGTCATCATAGCATGTTTTACTATATATTGTATGATTCCATAATATCAGTTTTATAAAAATAAGTCGTATATTGTTGCTTCAAAATTACAGAGTATAGAAATATAGCCATATGGGTCCTTACACGCAAATTTAATACGTTAATCATATGTTGTCTCATAAATTTTACACTTGTATATAATTATGCATGTTAAAACGAAGAAAACAAAATTCGAATGGACAGATTCGGTGTTACAATGGACCCGTAGTGTCAATTTTATGCTTTATTTTAAAAAACTTTCAAAATCACCAAGAACATGAAATTACATGATTTGATTTTAGAAATTGTATGAATTAAGTTGTTAAAATCATGTTAGAAAGGTTGGGTAATGATCATATATGAATTATAATATTTGGGTATGCTTAAATTAATGTATGGACAAGAAAATTCGAAGTTATGGTCATGTTCTCTGGGTTCTTCACGAGAACATATGGGTGAACTTGTGAGATTTTTTTGGGCTAAATTGGCCTTGTTACGTGTTCGCGAACTGCAGAAACTGAGTCTGGGTAACCCCGCCCCCGGCGGGTGTTAACAAACTAAATTACCCCGCCCCGACGGGTAAAAATAAAAAAAATATATATATATATATATATATATATATATATATATAAATAAATTTAAATAAATATATGAATAAATAATAATAATTAATTAAAATATTTATCAAATAAAATAAATATTTTAATTGAGATATTTATGGAGTAAAATAAATATTCGATGAAAATTATTATTAAAATATTTATAAAATAAAATGAATATTTTAATTGAGATATTTATGGAATAAAATAAATATTCAATGAAAAATTATTATTAAAATATTTATAAAAAAAATAAATATTTTAATTGAGATATTTATGGAATAAAATAAATATTCAATGGAAATTATTATTAAAATATTTATCAAATAAAATAAATATTTTAGTTGAAATATTTATGGAATAAAATAAATATTCGATGGAAATGATTATGAAATAATTTATTCGAGTGCAATAATAATAAGAGAATGAAAATATTCTAATTTAATTAAGTAATTAAATTAGAAGGGTAATGATTTGTTAAATAAAGTAGATTTTACATTAAATAATTAAGTAAAAATGTAACTAATGAATGTCGTGAATACATATGGTATGTGTGTAGGACTTGTGGTGAACGGAAATAGTAATCGTTTAGCCTACGCACGAGGCAAGTTCCTAAACCTTGTTTTTTTTACATAAAGTAAGTTGATTATTCTATCTTGTTTATTATTGTTCAAGTCAAGATTTCATATCAGGTGCTATCATTCTTTAAAAGCACGATTTCTGTTATACAATACTTATTCAATTGTAAACATCTTGAATTTTATTATTCAAATTGAATATCAATTATTGTTGAACCTTGTAAGACTAGCGAACCCTTATTGATTCGACTAGTCCATAGTTGATGAGCGTTATAAATTTTAGAACTTTTATTGAGCTTATCCAAACCAAACTTCCTTTGATGCGGACTCCGATGTCAAACTGAGATGAACAACCCTTTAATAGGAGATTATTTACGTTTTAGCGTTAAGATATTGTGCATAGTATGGTACTAAGGACTGATCCCCCTAAGTACGAGAAGAAGAGTCCATAGTCTTATGACTGTTAAAGGTTTCAAGTATAAACACTTGACAACCTAGGATATAGTTCAAGGTCTTATGACCCTCAGAAGTTCTTTTGATTCTTGTTATTCATTTTTGATTCAAAAGCCGAGTTTTTCTTGTTTCAGAAGTTTTTGATTCACTCGCATGTTATTATTTTATTATTGTATTATTATACTTGTGGGCAATCGTGCTCACTCGTATATTGTTGCTTCAAAATTACAGAGTATAGAAATATGGCCATATGGCCCTTACACGCAATCGCTTAATACGTCAATCATATTAATGTGGGTAGGGGTAGGGGTAGAGGGTGAATGATGTATACATAATGGCTTAATATTAATTTTTTTTGGGAGTGGTGGGGGTGGGGGTGGGTGGGGTGTATGGGGGTAAGGGTAGGTGGGGTGAGTGGGGTGGTGGGGGTGGGGTGTATACATAATCACACAATATTATTTTTTTGGTGGAGGTGGGGGTGGGGTGGGTGGGTGGGTGGGTGGGGTGAGGGTAAGGGGTGTATACATAATCACGTAATATTTTTTTTAGTGGGAGTGGGGCTGGGGCTGGGGGTGGGGTGGGTTAGGTGGGGGTGGGGGTAAGGGGTATATACATAATCATATAATATAACTTTTTGGTGGGGTGGGGGGTGGGTGGAGTGGGGGTAGGGGTGGGTGGGGTAGGTGTAGGAGGTGGGGGTGGGGGTAGGGGGTGGGGGTAAGGGCGTGGGTGGGTGGGGGTGGGTAGGGGGTGGGTGTAGTGAGGGTGGGGGTGGGTGGTTGAACTTCTTCAATATGTAAATATAGGTGGAAAGAATTTTTGATTTGAATTTGGAATAAAATATGGGTCGAAAAATGGTTAACCGGGTTGGAACTATATTTCATTTTAAAAATATGGTTCCAAACTTTAACCAACCCAAATAAATAAATATAATTAACCAACCCGTTTGGTTCCAGTTAATATGGGTTGACTCGGCAGTTAACCAACTATATTGCCAGGTCTATTAAGCATACATCTTAAATAACATACATCTCTTAAATAATATAAGTTAGTGTTCTTTAATTATATACTCGTATAATTAAGGTATAATAAAGGAAGAACAAGAATTATTTAAAAAATCTCTATATTACTTTAGTAATGTAAAATCATAATTATAATATATAGAAATTCTTATACATATTAATCAATAATAATAATAATAATAATGATTATGTCTAAAATTTGGTATATCTCCACAGGAGTTGCAACTTAAGCAAGATAGTCTTTGCAGTTTTGTACAAAATAAAAAAAAATGGGAAAAAAGCAAAAAACTGGTTTTAAATTATCCTTAATATGAAGGTCCAAACCCCACAAAAATAGCAGGCGGGGCAGTTGTTTCACAGGCAGGTGCCTCATTTTACCAAGTCTATCCAAAATATTACTGAGGCGGCTGCCACCCATATTTTATAAGGCTCGAAAATAATTTACTTAATAAATTTACCTGTACACAAAATCTTATAATCATGTACTGGACTTTACATTATTGGTTTTCATAACTTAAATGGGTCAAAATATCAATCATGTAAATAGGGGTGTAAACGAGTCAAACCGAAGTAAATAGAGAGTTATTCAGATTCGATTCAAAAAGTAATTTTTTTGCTCGAATTCAAATTGTATTTAAAAAACTCAACTTAGATTCTACTCGGCTTGAATATTTATTAATCAAATTCGATTCGATTCAAATCGAATTATATTCAAATTACTCGACACATAGTAAGTAGCTTTATAACACATATAATTACATAATTGCCAATTGAACTTAGTATTTTACTTAGAAATTAAAAAATATATTTACAATTAAACTTTACAAATAAAAAAATACAATTAAAATTTAAAAATAATAATACATTATACCTATTTATTCTAATTTTAGTAAATTGTACATATAGTAAGAGAATGTATCGAATAGATACTCGAATATATATGTATCAAGTATGTATCGAATCCAATCTGAGTCTCGCTCAAATTTGTTTGAATCGCCCGAAATCAAACGAAGTGTTTGCTTAGATTTACGGCCTTACATATAAACATCATCTTAAGATGAATTACAAATACTCTATCTTATTCCAAATTTGTAGTTCAAGATACAGAAAGTGGTCTCTGAATTTTAGGAAAAGACAACATTAAAGGGAAATGGGATCTACAACTAGAATATAGCAATCAATGGACACAAGAAAATACTAGATAAAGCCTACAAGCACAGTTTCAAGAGCTCTTCTCTTCATGTAAGCTCATTTCTTCAATAGACTGCAAGTAAAAGCCACAAATAATAATGAAGATCCACCCATCAGCTATAAAAGTTGATCGCATGGATCACGGTATCCAATGTTTGAAAGACGGTAAAATTGACAGATTAAAGACAGAAACGAAGCCAAGCATGAAGAATATCAAAGCAAGCAACAACCGAGTTTTTCTTTTCTACTAGTTTGAAGTTTGGTTATTATTAGCAGATCTGACATTAACTCGGGAGCAGCAAGAAAGAAAACGCAACTAACAAAAAAAGTATAAGCACGCACTTGTAAAGATAGGCCGCTATACCCAAAATTATACACAACAAAATAATATTGATACAGAAGAAATTTCGACTCGACCTCAACTGGAACAGAAACAGAATTTCTTTAGATCATAAAAACAAATTATGCAGCAGAGAGTACAGCTGGAAATATATATATATATATATATATATATATATATGTGTGTGTGTGTGTGTGTGTGTGTGTGTGTGTGTGTGTATATATGTATGTACATATATACGTATCTATGTATGTAAATCAATTGAATTAGTTGCAGCTCAATCACCTGGATAACAGTGTCCTTGAGTCGAACATTGGTGTTCTTAAGGTCAGTTGTTACCTTGTCCACCTGGGAGATGTGAATAATTACTTCATGAGTAACTTCAGAATCTTGAAGGTTCAAAAGTAGAAGATCAAGAAATCAATTTGGTACACAAATACACTAGGATAAATACAAACACACTATTGAATGAGATATAAAATAATAACACAAAAATTTTATGTAGAAACTCAACTGGGAAAAATCACAGGGAGAGATCTCAGAAATTCACTTTGAAAATAATATGGAGATTACAAACTCTCTACTTATTTCTCTCTACCTCTCTAATGCTCTTCTTGAGCTTCCTCTTTTGTTTTTCTAAACTTGGTGTTGCTCTCTTTGTTGTGGTGTGTAGAAATGAGGAGCCAAAGCTCCCTTTTATAGGAGAAAATGACCTTGAATGTCACCCCCCTTACCACTAACTAATGGTCATTATGAATGCCATCCCCCAACTACCAACCAAAGACAATTAAAGAGTACACAACAAAACTTTTAACAATCTCCACCTTGACTTATATTATCCAAATATTGTGAACTTCATCGTGACTGTAAATGTATCCCTCCCTGGATACTCCACCACAAACTCAACATTCGACGAAATGAATTAAGTCCAAGTAATGCTTGAACTTTTATGCTGAAACCGACTTTGTGAACATATCTGTGACATTCTCCTTTGTGTGAACTTTGCGAACTGCAATGTCACCACTGTTCAGCCACTCACGAATCTTGTAATACCCAACATCTATATGTTTGGTCTTGGCATGGAACACCTGGTTCTTCGCTAAATGAATAACACTTTTACTATCACACTGTATCTAGATACTGCCCTGCTTGAAACATAGTTTTCAACTAGTCCCTTTAACCATAAAGCCTCCTTGATTGCCTCTGTCAATGCCATATACTCGGCCTCTGTTGTTGATAATGCTACCGTAGACTGCAACATTGACCTCCAACATATACATCCTCCACAAAAGGTGTATACAAACCCTGTCGTAGATCTCCTTGAATCTAGGTCTCCACCATAATCTGAATCAACAAACCCTCCAACCCCACTTCTTGCGGTATCACAATCAAACAAAAGATTGTAATTGGTTGTACATGTTAGAAAACGAAAAATTCATTTGACAGTGTTCCAATGCTCTTTCCCTGAATTTGCCATATACCTGTTTACCACACTGTCTGCATGTGAGATATCTGGCCTTGTACATACCATGGCATACATGAGACAACCCACTGCATTTGTATACGGTACTTTGGACATATACTCCACTTCATCCTCTGTCTGTGGACTCAACTGTGAAGACAACCTGAACTGTGCTACCAACGAAGTGTTAACTGGTTTAGCATTATGCATGTTAAACTTCTCCAAGACTTTTTGTACATATACTTTATGAGTTAGCCACAGTTTTCCTACCTGACGATCCCTGTGAATTTCCATACCTAGGATTTTCTTGGCTGACACAAGATCCTTTATGTCAAATTCACTGCTCAACAAATTTTTCAATTGAAGAATATCTGACTTTCTCTTTGCTGCTATCATGTCATCGACATATAATGTCAACAATACTAGACAACCATCATCAAGGGATCTAAAATATACACATGAATCATACTTCGAACGAGAGTAACCATGAGCCACCATGAAGTTGTTAAACTGCATGTACCACTAACTTGGGGACTGTTTCAATCCATAGAGACTTTCAAACTACAAATTAAGCCCTCTTTCCTGATTCAATAAACCCCTCATGTTGCTTCATGTAGATCTTTTCTTTTAAATCACCATGGAGAAAAATTATTTTCACATCAAGCTGCTCTAACTTCATATCTTGTAATGCTAAAATTGATAAGATCAACCGAATTGACGTGTGTTTCACAACTGGTGAGAAGATCTCATTGTAGTCGATTCCCTCTCTTAGAGAATCCCTTTGCCACTAACCTGGCCTTGAATCTTTCATCTTCTTTATCAGACTGAGCTTCTTTTTTTCAGAACACCCACTTGCATCCTATAACCTGCTATCCTTTTGGAAGTTGAACTAACTTCCAAGTCTGGTTCTTCTGTAAAGACTTCATCTCTTCTGCCATCGTCATCGCCCATTTATCATTATCCTCAGACTGAATAACATCCTAATAGCTAGTTGGATCTCCACTACCAGCAATCAAGGCAAAGGCAACCATGTCATCAAACTCATATCTCTACACTGGTTTGCTGACTTGCCTTTCCCGATCTCTAACAAGATTATAGGACCTTTCCTAGGGATCTGAAGGATATACGATCATCTTCAATCTCTTCAGCTTCTTTTGTCTCTACAGGAAGCTAACTCACTTGCTACAGATTCTTCATTCCCGGATTTGTTCAGCATGTGTTTCTCATTGAACACCACATCCCTGCTGACAACCTTCTTCTTGGATACTGGATTCCATATCCTGTATCCTATAACTTTATCTTCATATCCAAGGAAAATACACTCCTTTGACCTTGGATCAAGTTTGGACTGTCCCTCTTCGACCGACAGATGAACATAAACTGGACAACCAAAGATTTTCATTACAGAAAAATAAATTGGTTTTCTAGTTCATACCTCCTTGGGGATTTTGTAATCAATTCCAGCTGAAGGAGATCAATTTATCAGATAACAGGCTGTGTTGAATGCCTCAGCCCAAAAACTCTTGGGCAAACCAACATTCAACCTCATATATCTGGCATATTCCAATAGTGTTTTGTTCATTCTTTCTGCAACCTCATTTTTCTCTAGAGTTCTTTTAACTGAGAAGTGTCTGATGATACATTCATCTTGGCAGAACTGTAGGAAAGACATGTCCTTGTATTCTATGCCATTATCTGATCTAAAATACTTCAACTTCTTTCCGGTCTGATTTTCTACTTTATCTTTCCACTGCTTAAAGATTCTGAAAATCTCAGATTTCTGCTTCATAAAATACACCCACCCCTTTCTGGATTAGTCATCTATGAAGCTAACAAAATAATGAGCTCTACCCATTGATGTATGCTTGATTGGGCCCCACACATCTGAATGCACATAATCAAGTACATTCTTACTGGTGTGTGCTCCTGCCTTGAAGTTGACCCTCCGTTGTTTGCCGTACACGCAAAACTTGAAAAATTCAAAACTGCATGTTTTGACACCTTTCAGCAACTGCCTTTTGTGAAGTTCTTTCATTCCTCTTTCACTCAAACGACCAAGTCGCATGTGTCATAATTATGTGTTATCACTGTTGAAATTATCCTGCACAGAAATTGCTACTCCACCAGCAACTGTATCCCCTATCAACTTGTAGAGGGTGCCTTTTTCTGACACTTCATAATTACCATTGAACCCTTAGAAATTTTCATGACACCATCTCTGACTGAGATTCTACAACTTATAGAGTCAAGTTCTGACAACCCCGTCAAACATTTTAACTTTGATGGTGTCTATCCCAGTAACTCTGCAGACTGCATTGTTTACCACCATTGCAGGATATAAAAGTATCAAACCAATCCCTATGATGGACATATGAAAAGAACCGAAATCCATGTACCAATCTATAAGGCTGCTGTTATCTCTAACAGATAAGAGATCACATTATAAAGCTTCATTTTCTGTCACTATGTACAGCTCTCCATCGCTACACACATCTGTTTGCTCATCAACATTAGCAGAATTTTCAATCTGCTTACCTTTCTTCTTGTTTTCTTTCTTCAACAATGGACACTAATTTTTGTAGTGGTCCTTCTCGTGGCAATGATAACACTCAACTTGAGATTTATCCTTCTTGTCTGGTCTCGACTGAGACTGTTCTCGTTCCTTGCCGGAATACTTCTGATTAGGATCCCTTCCACGCCCATCTGAAAATGCAAGAAGACTGTCTCCTTGATATTTGGCAGTAGTGCCCCTGAACTTATCCTAGTTACTGACATTGTAAAAACCGTGAATTTTATGAATAAATATTAATAATGATATTAATAAGAATGTGAATATTTATTTTATATAAATATTTATGTGTCATGAGATGAGTAGCTCAATTTAATTAAATTGAATTTATGATAATTGAGAAAATGTGGGGAAATATGATGATACCTGTGAAATGCCTTGTGTGGCACGAGAATGGAAATTATGATGGTTTAATTAAATTTAAAAATGAATGAATTAAGAAGTGAATAATTACTTAATATCATATTATTAATTAATTGTTATTGTGAGTAATAGAATATTAATGAGTAAATAATTAATATAATAAGATTTATATTTATTCAATTAATTGTTGTGTGTAAGATATGTGATAATTAATAGTATTATATATAGTACCTACATTCAATTAAAAAGGAAGTGTAGTGTGACACTTTAATGTGGCTATATAATATATAAAACTATATAGTAAAAAAAAAATTGAATGAGTTGTAAGTTACATAAAGGAGGCTTATGTGACAACATGTATGTTTGAGAACATTAAAGATGTACTTTATGTAATACTACCTCCATCCCATAATAACTGTCGTTTTAGAAGAATTTTTTTTTTCCAATTTATTTATCGTTTACAACTTTCTAGGAGAATAAATTATTTATTTTCCTATATCACCCCTACCTTCTTTCATTGTCCCAAGAAATTTTTTCCTTGTATTAATAGTTTTCAACTTCCCATAAAGGGGTAGTGATGAAATTTTACACCAATTTTAATTAATAAATGATAGCACTAAATGACTTTCTTAATCCATGTGCATCAAACTAAAGCGACAATTATTATGGGATGAAGGTAGTATTAAATTAGAATAAATCAATGATTTGCAAATTAATAATTATTTCAATAAGTATAATTGGAATAAATAATGGATTGTTAATACCCAACTAAATATATTCCAACCCAATTTAAATATTATTTGGACTAACCCAATATATATGGATTATATCATTTTGTGTATATGTAACCATAACTAAACCTAGATAATAACATTGACACATTAAAAATTGAATTTGTGAGTCAAATTAGTAACCCTCATTAATAACGTTGAGGACCAATTGCTAGAGCTGTGTAGTTAAATTTCTTGTCCCAAAATATTAGTCCCATTAGCCTTCATTCCAGCCGCATAGTAGGCCATTGGCCTATCCCTAACCTTGCCCAAAATCAGAGTTGCCAATGATGGTGGTGAGAATGGCTGAAGATGTAACAGGTAAAGCTTTTCACCAACTTCTTATTGTTCAATGGCTTCTTCTACCATCTGTTAGTTCAAACCTTAGGGCAAAGTTCAGTGTTTGGTCAATAGCTTGGATATATATAGCAATCTTCCCTTCTCAATATCCAGTTGCTAGAATTTGTATCCGGAGATAGTGAGTGCTGTGAAATAGAAGAGCAATCAGAGGTTGTCAGAGTAAAAGCTAACAATTTAACCTCAAGAGGTAACATTACTGTTAAGCATGTTCTTGATTTTAAGATTTTCAAATTTTAAGAATTTACATGAATTTCTTGTTAATTAGTTTGGTAACTGTTATCCATGTGTTATTTGAGTTTATATGCATGTCTAGGAGCATTGTAGTTGATCTGAGTTGCAGCTAGAAGGATTTAGCAATGCTTGTGTTGAGACTCTGCAGAAGCAGAGCCATTTTTTTTGCCTCTGACCGAAGTGGCGCGGCCGCGCCACTTCTATAGTACAAAACTGTGCGGCCGCGCAGGCTGCCAGTCTTGGAAACTGATTTTGTTTGCCTTGTGTTGTCATGAGCATGTTATTTTGGTTTGATTATGCATGTAAATGACCCTAACATATGGATTGATGTTGTTTTGGTTATAGTAAGTCATTTTAGCTTGGTTTAGTATGTGTATTCAAGGAAAACTTAAAGATTTGGAAACTAATTTTGGTGAGGATTGTGTAGATTATATTCTGACCTTATGTACAAACATATCAAGCTCTTTTATACCTTAGCATGTGACTAATATGTTGGTTTATATTGTTAGGCGTAGTATAAACTATTCAAGCATGATTTAAAATGAGTTTTCAAGTAGAGGACTATACTAGCTATGCGTAAATGAAGTAAATACATGCAAGCATGCGTAGTAAAGATTGTTTAGCATCATTATGTGTTATAATGGGTAATAGGGTCAATCGTTTGCATAACAAACTTTCTTAGCCTTGTAGAATGGAAAATTTTTCAAATAAAACTACATGAAGTGAAAGAAATCTTGAAATGAGTATAAGGAACATAAGACCTAGTCTAACATCTGTTAATGTGTATAAGATGTATATTAGTACCCCCGCATGCTTAGATTGGAACTGAATACATGAAAACTCAAGTCTGTGTTTAACAGGGAGCAGCGCGGCCGCGCCACTCCCTAGTCTAAATTCAGCGCGATTGTACTACATGCTAGAACAGTCTGACTATTTTATTTGCAATCAGAACCTTGTAGCATGTGTACATTAACGTCTTAAGCTGTGATACATGATTAGAATGCTGTTTGAAGTGTTCAAGCATGTAATGGTGATATAGAACCAAGAATCTAAAAGCTTTTACGAGTTTTCTATGTTAAACTTCTAAAAGTAAAAACAACGTTGATGTGGTAAGAATATGATCTATTGTGTAACTAAGATAAGACTAAAAATATATGTTTAGTATCCGTGAATTACAGTTGTGTATCATGGCAGTATAAGATAGTAGGTTTACATATTGAACTTGTATAACTAATGTGTTTATACAAAAATAGGATAATATAGTTCATTGGAGTCGTATTAAGCTATAAGTTGGTAATCGACACGAAAGGCAAGTTTTCTAACTTACACGACTTTGAATATTGTGCAAGTATCTAAATCTTATCTCTTTGATGCAAGTTCCTAACCCTATTCTTTATGGAGCATTACTTAAGCTTGTGCTATTATTGGTTGTACAAGTAAACCGTTGAAAGTATGATTCATATTTTATGACATAATGCTTCGTAGTTTAAGATAAAGTTGTTTACATTCTTCGAACTTTGATTTCGGGTGTTGAATTTATAATTGTTCTTATATACTTTGAAAAAGCGGTCTATGCCATCTGATTCGGCTAGACCTAAATCATGAATTTGAAAGCTATCTAAACCAATTGAATTGGTGCGTACTCTTATAATTAACTGAGATGAACAACCCTCCTTGAAAGGGAAACTACATAATTGTCGGGAGACCGACGTGCGCACATGAGTATGATTAAATGTTATGCATAACGTAGGGTACTTTAGGCTGATCACCTGCTGTACTTGTTTCTGTTGGATTATAAGCATATTACTGTTAATTCTAGTAGAAGTTCATAGTCCTTAGTGACTCCTCAGTATTCATTATTTTGAAATCTCAAAATAATTAAACGTTGAATCATATTGATATCTTTCTGTCCTTAGCGACTATTGTTGAGAAATATCGATACTTCTTGCTATTCTTGAACTATCATTTATTGTTGTACTCTTGAGAATTTAAAACTATATTGAACACCCTTATTGCTATATTACTTCCTGAGCAAACTTGTTGCTCATTCTTGCTTTCCCTAAAAACATTTCAGTTAAGGCAGAGCAAGGCGGACCCTCGGACACTGATAAGGGCAAGGGCAAAGCTACGGAGTAGTTTCATATTTATTTGGGGATATTATGATAATGTAAAGACATAAATTGTGTTATGTATTAGTTATGTCTAAGTTATGTTTAAGTGAGTTTAAGGTATGTAAGAAATGTTTAAGTTACGAAATCTTGGGACTTGAATGATTATATTAAATAAATGTAATATATTCTGTTATTTCCGTCGCATTAGAGTATCGACTCCCATTCCGTCAGAGACCAATTAACTAAATCTGGCCAGTAGCGGTCCAGGTATAGTAATGTCCCTGGTTTTTTCCTTGAGTTATTTATGCCACAAAACATTTGTATTCAATCACAATATGGAACAATAAAAAACATAGAAAAAAATAATTTAAATAACATACCATTAAATCCTCTCCAGCAGCAACTAAATCTTCTTGTTTAATGTCAGACCATTTGACATTCCTACCATTCATTCCCAAGACTAAACATAAACATAATCCATGGATGGATATCGGAACATTGGGATATTTGTTATCCCTCAATCTCAACAAATTGCGAAAGGATGAAAAATTAAATTTATTTTTTACAGCATCAGACATCATGAAAGTTGCTGTCCAATTTACGGATAAAACAGCAGCATTGTTGATGTTAATGTGATTCCTTATTGTTTGTTTTTTTTCCCTATTCTTCGTGTTATTCCTAGAAGTGTTTTTTTCATTTTTGGATCTGTGATTGAACCCACGGATTCTAGGATAGATTTTTTCTGTATTTCTTCTCCCTATTCTTCGTGTTCTTCCTAGAAGTGTTTTTTCCATTTTTGGATCTGTGATTGAACCCACGGATTCTAGGATAGAAAAGATGAGGAATGAGGGGGAAACCCAGGAGTAGCCTTGCAAACATAGCCCAAGCCCGCGGGCCGGGCCGTCTTGCCCGTCACGGGTCGGGCTGTGGGCTGCAGCTTTTTAGCCCAGAAAAATGCGGGCCATTTTGGCCCGGCCCGTTTTTGGCCCGGCCCGGCCCGTGGCCCGTGGCTTCTTTTCTTTTTAAAATAAAATGTTTCTACTTGTGGATTGTGAGGCTTGAACACAAGACTTGTAAGTAAATAAATAAGAGTTCAAACCAACTGAACTACAACTATTTACTTTTAATGCAATCTTCAATATATTGTTTCTTTACTTTTGTTCAAGTTTTACTATTCTTAAAAAATAAAACCTAAATCGTGTCTAATTTATAATATTTATGAACTTGGGTTTTCATAAAATAACCACTCAAATTCAAGCTAATATATACAACTGACTCCAATACACAGCAATCTCAGAGCTGCAGAACCACACTCACATGGTGGTTCAAATTTATCAATATTGTAGATCTTAAGAGCCTAAATCTGACACAACTCAAAAAAGGCAGCAAACAATTATATATTAATCACCATTGCAATTTAACTATATATAATATACTTCAGACAATAATCACATCCTTCCATGCATGCAAGATTCTATCCAAATACAAAAGATCTCTAATAGCTAGGTTGAAAAAAACCCAAAATACATGGTTACAGAAAAATTACATTATTTAGATGTAAATACACTCGAAGAATTCAGATTCACATTAGGCTTAGCAGTTTTACATTTGTTTCTTTCCTCGCATTTTTCCAGCAACTAAACAGTGTTCTATACATTTCAGTAGTAGTACAGTAGTTATATGTGGTTAATTAATTAATAATACTAATTTATAATACTATTAAAATTTTAATTGATTGATATATGTAGTTAATTTGGGTAATTAATTAATCGTGTCTGTTTGAATTATTGTTTATTATAAATTATTTTATTATTTTTAATATTTATTATTATTACTATTTCTGGTGTAGCAAGATTTTGCAAATAAATAAATAAATAAATAAAGGAAGAACCCCGCGGGCCAGGCCGGGCCAGCCCAACCCGGGCCATGGGCCTCACATTATCAGCCCGCCAAAGCCCAGGCCATTTTGGCCCGGCACGCTCTCGGCCCGGCCGTTTGCGAGGTCTACCCAGGAGCGAGGAGAGGGAGGCAAAGTGAGTAGAGAAGAGGGAGGAAAATTGAGTAGTAAAACTCAAAGAAGCCCCCGAGACAAACCTAAAAAAGAAGAAAGAATAGAGGATACCTTGAACGTATTCCTTCTTCTCCGTTGTTTTCTTTTTTTTTGTTTCTGATTCCTGTTCTTTTTCTTCGTTTTTTTCTTCGTGGTCACTTGCTTTTTCCGTGGGGTTTTCAAGGTATTTGGAAGCTTTTTCCGTGGGGTTTTCAAGGTTTTTGGAAGCTTTTTCCGTGGGGTTTTCAAGGTTTTTGGAATTTTTTCAGCTGGTGGGGGTTTGAGCCGATAGGGTTTTTAGGGTTTTTTTTGAGTTTTTCAGCTGATGGAGGTTTGAGGGCGTTTTGGGTGATAATGAATATATATATATATATATATATATATATTATCATGAGAACTAGCGGGGTTTTAAAAAAATAAGGGGTTAGCCTAGAGCTACGATCTGCTACAATACGCCAGTACGAGGGATTTGTAGCCTGTCTTAATTTAGCAAAAAAAAATTGTAGTGGATTACTGTACTGGCGCATTGTAGCCGATCACATCTCTGGTCTAGCCCCTCATTTTTTTAAGACCCCACTAGTTCTCATTATATTATATTATAAATATATATATATATATATATATATATATATATATATATTCATTAACACCCAAAACCCTCCCAAACCCCCACCAGCTGAAAAAGCCCCAAAAACCCTAAAAACTCCAACCGCTCAACCCCCACCAGCTGAAAAAATCCAAAAATACTAAAAAATCCTAACAGAAAAAACAAATGGAGAACTACAGAGAAAAAAACAAAAAACAAGGAGTCACATTAACATCAACAATGCTGCTCTTTTGTCCGTTAATTGGACAGCAGCGTTCATGCTGTCTGATGCTGTAAAAAAAATTAATCCACGGATTGTGATTAGTCTTGAAAAAGAATGGTAGGAATGTCAGACGGCCTTGACATTAAACAAGAAGATTTAGTTGCTGCTGGAGAGGATTTAGTGATATGTTATTTAAATTATTTTTTTCTATGTTTTTTTTTCTTCCATGTTGTGATTATATACAAATATTTTGAGGACAGAATTATCTCAAGGAAAAATCAGGACATTACTATACCTAGACCGCTACTGCCCAGATTTAGTTAATTGGTCTCCTACGTAATGGGAATCGGTACTCTGATATAGTCCAACCCAATAGGCGTCCATGGAGGAGGAATTCTCTCAGAACAGTCCAGCCCAATGGGCGCCCATGGAAGAGGAATTCTCTCAGAACAATTCTGAATTTACAACTCATCAATTGACAATCCAATGGAAACATACCACTAAATCCTCGCCAGCAGCAACTAAATCTTCTTGTTTAATGTCAGGCCGTCTTACATTCCTACCATTCCTACCTAAGACTAACCACAATCCGTGGATGGATATCGAAACATTGGATATTTGTTCTCCCTCAATCTCAACAAATTGTGAAAGGATGATGAATTAAATTTATTTTTTACAGCATCAGACCACATGAACGATGCTATCCAATTAACGGATATAACAGCAGCATTGTTGATGTTAATGTGGCTCCTTGTTTTTTGTTTTTTTCTGTATTTCTTCTCCCTATTCTTCCTTTTCTTCTACGGAAACAAAATGGGTAGATGAGAGGAAAATTGGGTAGTAAAACTCAAAGAAACCTCGAGACAAACCCCAAAAAAGAAGAAAGAATAGAAGATACCTTGAACGTATTCCTTCTTCGTTGTTTTCTTCTTTTTTTCTGATTCCTTCTTTTTCTTCGTATTCGTCTTCGTTTTCTTCTTCATGGTCACTTGTTTTTTCCGGGTTTTTGGGGTTTTTTTCAGCTGGCTGAGCCGTTGGGATCAGAGTTTTTTGGGTTTTCAGCTGGTGGGGGTTTGAAAAGATTTTTGGTGATAATGAATATATATATATATATATATAATATTGAGAACTAACGGGGTCTTTAAAAAAATGAGTGGCTAGCCCAGAGCTGTGATCGGCTACAATGCACCAGTACGGGGATCTGCAACAATTTTTTTTTTGTTAAACTAAGCAAGCCTACAATTTTATAATTTTTAAATCAAAGCAAGCAGTCTGGCTTTGTTTAGCAAAAAAAATTGTAGCGGATCCCCGTACTGGCGCATTGTAGCCGATCACAGCTCTGAACTAGCCCCTCATTTATTTTAAGCCCCCGCTAGTTCTCATTATATTATATTATATATATATATATTACCCAAAACCCCTTCAAACCCTCACCAGCTTAAAAAACCCCCAAAAACCATGGAAACCCCAACCGCTTAAAGCCCCACCAGCTGAAAAAACCTCCAAAAATCCTGAAAACCCAACGAAAAAAACAAGTGACCATGAAGAAGAAAACGAATATGAAGAAAAAGAACAGGAATCAGAAACAAAAAAAGAGAAAACAACGGAGAAGAAGGAATACGTTCATCATCTATTATTTCTTCTTTTTTGGATTTGTCTTATGAGGTTTACTACCCAATTTTTCTCTCTTCTACCCACTTTGCCTCCCCTCTCCTCCCTCCTAGGTTTCCCCCTCCTTCCTCATCTTTTCTATCCTAGTCACAGATCCAAAAATGAAAAAAACTCTTCTAGGAAGAACAAGAAGAGAACTACAGAGGAAAAAAAACAAAAAACAAGGTGTCACATTAACATCAACAATGCTGTTGTTTTATCCGTTAATTGGACAGTAACGTTCAAGCTGTCTGATGCTGTAAAAAATAAATTTAATTTATCATCCTTTCACAATTTGTTGATTTGTTGATATTGAGGGAGAACAAATATCTCAATGTTCCGATATCCATCCACGGATTGTGGTTAGTCAGACGGCCTGTCATTAAACAAGAAGATTTAGTTGCTGCTGGGGAGGATTTAGGGGAGAATTTAGTGATATGTTATTTAAATTATTTTTTTCTATGTTTTTTTTCTTCCATATTGTGATTGAATACAAATGTTTTGTGAACACAATTACCTCAACGAAAAAGTAGGGACATTACTATATCTGCTACTAGCCAGATTTAGGTCCAGTCCAATGGGCTCCGATAGAGGAGGAATTCTCAGAACAGTCCAGCCCAATGGGCGCCCATGGAGGAGGAATTCTCTCAAAACAATTCCGAATTTACAACTCATCAATTGACAATCCAATGGTTTTGACTCTCATTGCGTGGGAGACCAATTAATTAAATCTGGCCAGTAGAAGAATAAAAAACATAGAAAAAAATAATTTAAAACATACCACTAAATCCTCGCCAGCAGCAACTAAATCTTCTTGTTTAATGTCAGGCCGTCTGACATTCCTACCATTCCTTCCCAAGACTAACCATAATCCATGGATGGATATCGGAACATTGGAAAATTTGTTATCCCTCAATTTCAACAAATTGTGAAAGGATGATAAATTAAATTTATTTTTTACATCATGAACGCTGCTGTCCAATTAACGGATAAACAGCAGTATTGTTGATGTTAATGTGGCTACTTGTTTTTGCTATTCTTCATAGAAGAGTTTTTTCCATTTTTGGATCTGTGATTGATCCTACGAATTTTAGTAGACCTGTCAAACGGGCCCAAAGCCCGCGGGCTGGGCCGGCCCGTCAAAAAGCGGGCTTTGGGTCGCATTTTTTTAGCCCGCAAAAATTCGGGTCATTTTGACCCGGCCCGTCGAAGGTCCGGCCTAGCCCGTTTGGTTTAAGACCAAAAAATAGGCATAAAACAACCTCGGCCCGCAAGGTGGCCCGCCCGCCCAAAAACGGGCTTTAGACTTACATTTTTCAACCCGTCAAAATCCGGGCCGTTTTGATCCGGCCCGGCCTGTTTGCCAGCTCTAAATTTTAGGATAGAAGACTCTAGGATAGAAAAGATGAGGAATAAGGGGGGAAACCCAGGAGGGAGGAGAGTTCGTATTTGTCTTCGTTTTGGTCACTTGTTTTTGAGCGGTATTAAAAAAAATGAGGGGCTAGCCCAAAGCTATGATCAGCTACAATGCACCAGTACGGGCCGCTATAATTTTTATTTTTTTTGCTAAACTAAGTCTGGCTGTTTGCTTTGATTTAAAAAATAATAATAAGTGTTAAAAGAAAAAAGGAAAAAAAATTACAAATACATATATATATATATATAATTACCATCATCTGGGCAGTGTTGGGCATAATCTTCCTATCATCATCATCAGATCTGGGTCGGGTCGTTGTTAAATAAAAATATTTGACTATTGTTCTATATCTAACTATTGGAATAAATAATTAATCGACTACAGACATAGGAGACTAGTCCAATAACTTATTCATCATCATCAACCAGGCTTGAACCAACGTGCGTGGGTTGAATCTAGAGAACCGGATAGCAGAGCAGTGAAAGGTGACAAAGCAAAGTCGGGCTGGATACAGAAACACCAAAAACAAAAAGAATTAAGGATGAGAGATCTAAATAAACAAGGTATAGGTTAGATCTATGTCCAGAAGATAGGAGCGAAGAGGCATAAGGCGTTCAACTGACAGAAAGAAGATCAACTTTCTTAACCCCTATCTTAGACCTATTCTATTATGTACTAACAACTGTCTCATTCTCGCGTTTATATTTTTATTTTTTATTTAATGTGTCCATGTGGGTCTCCAATTCTTTTCTCCTTAAAAATTAGAGTTATATTTTTAATTTTATCAAGTTCATAATTATATCTTATTGCTTTTCTTTTTGATAAAACATATATTATTATGTTTATTTAAAAACTTGACAAGTATAAATGTATGTCATAGCAAAAAATTCTTATAAATCCAGTACATTCACAATTCATATAATATTAAGAGTAATGTTATATACACCAAAAAATTATGCACAAACAACATAGAAAAAAGAAAAGGAGATAGAATGCAAGATTTATAATTGAATGTTTTACCCATTTTTATTAGTAATTAATACATTATACATGGGTCCAACTATTTATGCATAATATTTTGTATATAATTTGAGCACAAAATATTATTTTAATATATTAATAAATAATCTAAACTAACAAAAAGTCGTTACTTTTGCAAAATGAGACCTTTAACAAAAATCTGTGTCACAAAATAATATTTTTATAAATAATATTATAAAATGACACCGTATAATCATTAAATTTGACGCCATAATTTTTTTTGTAATCATTTTAACTGAAGACTAGCAACAAAGCATAAATCAATTGCAAAGGAAACTATGCATTAAAACCATGGATATATCATTCAGCATTGGAAATTCGTATAAGTAGTTAAAAGCACAAAGAGAGATTTAAGTTCGTTATAGAAATACAAGTCATCTAGCCGACTCCCTTTCCAACATTACAGAACCTCTATATCATGGTATCATCTACTGTCTACTGCTAGGACCGATCATTCGGTTATAATCGAACTGAATAGGCTATTCGATAATAACCAAATACCGAAATAATCATAATTTCATTATCCGAACTACTAACCGAATTTGCCAATAACCAAATTACCGAATTGTAAGGGAAAATGTACACACTAATATCACTACAGATTTCAATGTGCAGTGCTGTCAGCTGTGCCATGTGTTTGTGCGTGCATATGCATGCATAAGGGGAAGGGGAGAGAGAGATTAGCACCTCCTTTCTTTTACTTATTACAAAATGCCAAATATGTAAACCAGAATCTCAAATAAGCAAGACTACCAAAATAACCATCTAGACTTCCAATAAACAATGAAATAAGGGTAAAGTTATCTACTAGCAAAAGTCTATGAGTTTTCATGCATAGAAAAACATGAACACAAGAAGGCCATGTAAGTGTAAGGGATATAGGATAACAAAGAAACTAACAAAATCCTGAATCAAATGATTACAATGAGCAAGAATAGAATGAATCATTAAAGTGACTAAAGTATTTGTTGTTTAAAAAGTTTCAAGCATTGGCATCAAGATTTTTATCATGAGGTTGCAGCAGACATTCCAGTCACTGGTTCAGATGCAGATCACTACATGTACTGTCTATGCTTAGAGTACACTGGAAGCATAAAATTTACTGTATATCCCCAAAAGTAACAAACTAATAGTTCTCTTGCTTAGATCACAGAGTCTAGAATCTGAAAATTTTGGTAACCTTCATTAAGATTGTGATGAAACTTCCACAATTGTAAATATGATTTAAAATTATAATTTGGTGTTTAGTTACATAATCAATTGGCAATAATTTTTTACTTCAAAAAATAATATATTGAAGGTGCTCAATACATTTAAAGCACATTCATAAAACATTCTTGATGTAAGGTCGTCAGGACATTGATGTTTTAAAGCACATTAATAAAACACCCTTGATGGAACTATGTATTAAAAGAAGTGGAGTTTGTGGTATCAATTTCACATTTCACCTCCACGAGGATTAATGTAGGAGACACTTGTCCTGAGACTAGGACTAGCCACTACTTCATCTCTCCTCCCTTTGCCATATATTCTAGTGAACCTTCCATATTTCCTCCCACAGGGCCACCTGGTATGGTCATTAGGGCAGAACAGCTAAGAAGAATTGTTGTACCAAGTAAAGGCTATATATGCTTCATGTCCATAGCAATTTGGTAAATGCTGATAGTATGGTAGTTAGCAACTCTCAATGCCATTATAATGACATGGTTCACCAAGATCCAAATTTCCAAAATATTTGCATAACAATATATTTGTAGTTTTCAAATCCTCTTTATAGATTACCCATTAGTTATAGCTCCACACAATGGACTATATGATCAGAGAGGTAAGACAAAGGTCTTTATGGCAGATATTGGCGCACAAACCCTAGCTCACCTATAGTATTCTTATGCCCAACTCTTTCAAAAGGATCTTCAATCTCATAATCATCAAAGAGGTACCCAGCTCAAGCTCTACAACAACAGGTTATATCTACCACAGGCTTCTCTTGCAGTCTAGCACTACCCAAGAATGTGATGCAACCTCCATTAAAATAACCCCCATCCATGTCATTAGCAATTGAAAAACTATTATCATTCTTACATCTGGACCCATTAACCAATAAATTTCATTTATGATATTTGATACCAGGTCCGGTAATGACTCCAACCTCATAAAATTATGGATGATTTTTGAACGCCAAGGCCATTGCATTTCACAAAAACTCTTAACGAAAAAATTAATTTTGCAAATCTTGAATGAACTAAAACACGACAGGCAGTAGACAAAAAATCCTTTTGGTTGATTAAAACATAACAATTTACTGATTGAATTACCATAACATAATTGAAAAGCTAAATCAGTATCAAGAAAATCCACCCATCCTATCCAATACATATTTGAACAAAAATATGCACGCTAAATGGGTAAAGCAATATAAACACATCCTTCATTTATGCATATCATGTTAGTTTAAATTGGCAGAAAATTATTATAAGTGCATAAATCAAACAGACAAATCAACTTGAAACAGTTACCTAATCCTTCTTTCATCATCAATCATTGGGCTTGTATGATGTGTGCCTCCTAGCACCTCTTGCATTCTCGTACTCAAATTTCAACACATTGGGAATGTGAGAAGTATCCTTCATATAAAAAAACCTCCCAAGAGCACTCTCCTCGATAATGGGAAAGTATACCCTGAGCAAAGAATTGACACCCCAAAACCAAACTCCCCAACAAAAGCCCCATGGGTGGCACCAGCAAAGACATGCACAACACTGTTGTACCCTAGATAAACCCTAGAGTACAAAGTGAGCAATGCCAAAGGCCAAACCACAAGACCCACAACCCACATTTGTTGTCTACTCAAAAGCCCAATTTTCTTATAAGTTAGGAGAGTAAAGTATAACGGCGAAAAAGAACATGAACTGAGAGTGGCTAGAAGGCCACCCATGGGAATCGCATGATTCAAGAAGAGCACATGTTTCAGGGCGAACTTGTTGGACTGAGGACTTGATTAATTCATTGATGAATTGGGAAATAAGTAATCCCAGAAAAAAGAAGATGCCCTGTAGCTCTCCGCGGAACATGAAGTGACAGGAGAAGCCACAGAGGCTGATGAATACATGAACCAGTGAGACCCATGCCAAGAAATGACCCAATTGATCCCCTTTCTGGTAGCGAACATGGGTCAGGGTCACAGCTTTCAGTGGAGGGTGAGCCATGGTTCTTGGTTAGAAGGAGAAAATATGTATAACTTATAACTGAACTCTTTACCTCTTCATTGGGATTTGGAAACTCAATCTTCCTATCAATCCGACCATATCTGAGAAGGGCTTGATCCAGAATATCAATACGGTTTGTGGCCATCAAAACCTGAGCATTGTAAATGTGATGAATCAAACGAGAAATAAAACCTGAAACCTACGCCGTTTGTTACCCAGTTCCATGAAGCTAAAAAATACCTTGATCTTGTTTGATGCTTCAAATCCATCCAATTGGTTGAGAAGCTCCAACATTGTTCGCTGCACCTCACTATCACCATTGCCACTTCCAGATTCCATTCGAGCAGATCCAATACTGTCGATTTCGTCCATAAATATGATAGATGGAGCGTGTTCCCTGTGAAACATTAAATAAGCAGAAAGCAGAGAAATAAGATGTTATATAATGCTAAAACGAGAAAAAAAAACAATTAACAAAAGAACATATCAGCCAGAAGCCTTTTGAGCATATAATTCCAAAAAAAATACAATGCCACTCTTATGCTCTGTTTCTTAGATTTAAAATAGACAGAAAAAAAAAAATAGACAGAAAATTTAAGTTTTTTTTCTCATTCTTATGTTTTTGAGTTTTTTAATAAACGTTAAAGAAAAGAAATAGATAGAAAACTTGGCCACTTTTCTTGCTAAAGTTTTCTCTCCAAAATTGGCATGATTTGGACGGAAAAGAAATTAGAATAAGTAATATTTTTATAATTTCCATATTATCCTCAACTTTTAATATAATAAATTTTAAATTACAACTCATGTCCTCAATTTTAAATTTTCTATTCTTTTCCATTAAAAACTCAGAAACAACACAAAAGAAAACTTTAAGTTTTCTATTCTTTTCTTTTCTATTCTAATTTAAGTTTTTTATTCTTTTATTTTCTGTTTAAAACTCAGAAACAGAGCGTTACTTATTATGCGCTACACCATTATGTATTCAAGACAACAGAAATTGTATGTCTAGTAAAAGATCTCTTTAAATAAAAATGGTTTTTCAGGTGTCCTTTTCTACAAGATGCACTTTAGGTCAACAAACCGCAACGAAGCACGAGAAACATAATAAACTTGTTTCACATATTTTGATACCTATAACACACTATTCTGTAATATTTCAACCCGGGATTCTAGAAACCTACTTTGTCCTACCATTTTTAAGGCTTTTCTTTTGGCAGACAAAGAGCTTGGTATATTGAACTATCCAGAAAAGTGCTCAATAGATAATAAAAATGACTTGCCAGTGATTGGACCAAATCATAGTGTCAAACAAAGAGTTCAAACACACCTGGCCATAACAAAAAGTTCTCTAACCATTCGAGAGCCTTCTCCAATATATTTTTGCACCAGAGCCAGAAACCCTGATAAATGTACAATCAGTATGAGCCACTGCCCTGGCTAATAATGTCTTTCCAGTACCAGGTGGTCCATAAAGTAAGACTCCCTATAGAAAGGGCAAAAAGAACTTTTAACCACTGAGGTGGCAGTATTTTAAGTAATTAGTCATTATATTTTTAAAATATTTAATTATCCTAATGTACTTTTTAAAAATATATAATCAGGCCATTACGTCAATTTTTTATAACCGACGTTAACAAATCTGCTTGGGTCTCTTACGTGTCTTTTTTTTAAAAAATGAAAAATTACGTGGTATATCCTTACGTGGCAACAAAATAATTTTTTACTGAATTTTCTTTATAATTTTTTCTTCTCAAACAAAAAAATAAAATAATAAAATCATTATGTGGTAAAAAAAATAATTAAAATAATAATAAATTAAAATAAATATTTAATTCATTTTTTCATAATTCTTTCTTTTCCTTTTATCTTTTCCTTTCTTTTAATAATTATTTTTATTTTAAAAAATAATTCCAAATAATACAAATAATATATCAAAATTTTTGTATCAATGAGATCTATTACAACCTTATATTAATTTCTACAAAAATAAAAAATCATTAATTACGTGACAAAAAATAATTAAAATAATAATAAAATTAAAATAAATATTTTAATTCATTTTTTTTATTTGTATTCTTTTCCTTTCTTTTAATAATTATATTTATTTTAAAAATTAATACTAATATATATTTTAATGATATAAAAAAGGTAAATACATAATTAACATAAAATAGAAATTTCGATACAATTAGCAAAAATTAGTTAAACAAATGACATAAAAATTAAACTTAATTATACAATCAAAACCACATTATTTTTTTAAAATTTATTCTTTTCCTTTCTTTTAATTATTTTAATTCTATATAATACAAATAATCAAAATATTCATCTCTCAAGGATTGAATATATTATTTGTATGTCAGAAAGAAAACCTATTTGAATTTAGAGAGAGAAAGAGAAATCCCATTAGTATTTATTCTCTTTTGGTAGTTTTCATCGGTCATTAATAGCGGCTTCTGTAAGACCCCAAATTTTATGAATAAAGAATAATTTTCTCGAAATATATTTTTTAAATATTATGGTGTGGATTTGATATAATATTATAGTTGTGGGTAATATTTACAAATTTTACAAAGTAAGCAAGTGGTTATATAATATTCGATTGGTCGGAAAATATTCGTTTTAACAGGGAATATTCGTACGACGGCACAATTATTGGTGGACCCCACAACGAAAGTATTGTCGTAGTTAGAAAACGACATAATTATCTTTTCTTGAATTTTACTCCACAAAGCAGCATCATGTTGACAATTTGGACGTTATTGATTTCAGGATAAATTAACTTATAAATCTTTAAAATTTATTTTTGAATTTGTTTTATTGAATTAGTATGTCATTGTCATCACCATCATGCTTATATTGTGATGAAAGTCATTTTTGGCTTACGTGCATAGATGGACTTGGTATGATTATGACCAGGGATCATTCGGTATAATCATGACATGTAATGTTATAAATGATGTTGTAAAAGTCGTCAATGGCCTGTAGTGCATTGATGGACAGTTTTTAGTATGATTATGACCAAGGATTATTCGGTATAGTCATGATCATTGATGATTTAATGAATATCCTTGACCCGTAGTACAGGAATGATTTGATGATGTGGTTTGTAAGACCCCAATTTATTAATGAATAAAATCAAATTTCTTCTAATTATTATTGTGAATAATAAGGTGTTAATTTGATATAATATTTTGGTTATGGGTGAAATGTGCAAATTTTGCAAAATAAACAAGTGGTTATAAAATATTCATTATTATCGGGGAATATTCGTTTGGTCGTGGAATATTATTTCTGTCGAGGAATATTCGTACGACGGTACAACCATTTGTGGGCCCCATAACATAATAACTGTCGGATGAAGAAAACGACAAAATTGAGTTTTTATAAATAACGGCGTAGTTGTTACCGTTAACACTGTTGGAATACCCGGTGGTTAAAATACAGTAATAAATATATATATCCATCATTTATATCCACATAAAATAAATATTTTCTTATCATATAAATCAATAGTTAATTATTCGCAAATAATATTACAGAATCACAATTATTACTGTGCAACCACGCGTATTACTGTATTTTAACCACCAGGTATTCCAACAGTGTTAACGGTAACAATTACGTCGTTATTTATAAAAACTCAAACTTGTCGTTTTCTTCATCCGACATTTTTTCGTTATGGGGCCCACAAATGACTGCGCCATCATATAAATATTCTCCGACAGCAAGAATATTCTACGACCAAACGAATATTTCCCGACAACAATAAATATTTTATAACCACTTGCTTATTTTAAAAAATTTACACATTTCACCCATAACCAAAGCATTATATCAATTTAACACCTTATTGTTCACAATAATAAATAGAGGAAATTCAATTTTATTCATTAAAAAGTTAGGGTCTTACAGTATATACCTTATTTGATACCAGTTCTACCCATTCTTTTATTTCTCCTACTTGCGCTCAACGTTTAAATTTGACTCCGGAGAAATTAGACTTTGACTTATCTATGGAAACTCCGTTGGGAAAAACCTTCATTACATCCACTGTTTATAAGTCTTGTTTAATTCAAATCGGTAACCGCACGTTACCTGTCGATCTTATTTCTTTGAAAATACTTGCATTTGATGTGATTTTAGGGATTGATTGGTTAACTACTCATCATGCTAAAATCGATTATTTTCGTAAGGTTGTTAGCTTTCATATTCCTAACCAACCTATTATGCGAATTCAAGTAACCAAACTATTAAAATCAATCACTGTCATATCAAGCTGTAAAGCTATTCGTTTATTGAAAAACGGATGTCAAGCATTTTTAGCCCATGTCACGGATTTAAATAAAAATACGTCAGATTTGAATGATATTTCTATTGTTAATAAATTTCCTGACGTATTCCCTGAAGAACTTCCTGGCCTACCCCTAGAGCGTGAAATTGAATTTTGTATCGACCTTGAATCCGGTACAAAACCCATTTCCAAGCCCCATATCGAATGACTCCTATTGAACTTCAGGAGTTAAAAACTCAACTACAAGAATTGTTAGACATCGGTTTCATTCGTCCTAGTACGTCTCATTGAGGTGCTCTTGTTCTATTCGTGAAGAAGAAAGATGGAAGTATGCGACTTTGTATTGATTATCGGGAGTTGAATCATGTCACCATAAAAAATAGGTACCCGTTGCCTCGCATTGATGACCTGTTTGACCAGTTGTAAGGAGCCAAATTCTTTTCAAAGATTTATCTTCATTCCGGATATCATCAGTTGAAGATTAAAACTGATGACATTCCAAAGATTGCTTTTAGAACTCGGTACGGGCATTATGAATTCCTAGTCATGTCTTTTGGATTAACTAATGCTCCTGATGCCTTCATGGACATGATGAACCGAGTATTCAAGTAATATTTAGATCACTTTGTGGTCGTCTTTATTGATGACATCCTCATATACTCCAAAACCCGTGAAGACCATGAGCAACACTTGAGGCTGATACTCCAAAAGCTTCGTGAAAATAAGCTACATGCCAAGTTGAAGAAATGTGAGTTCTGGCTTGAGGAAGTTGCATTCCTTGGGCACGTGATATCAAATCATGGAATATCTATTGACCCAGCGAAGATTGAAGCAATTCAAAGCTGGGAGCAACCAAAATCAGTGACCGAAGTACGTAGTTTTCTCGGCTTAGCTGGTTATTATCGGAGATTCGTGGAAGGATTTTCTCGAATCGCTACTCCATTAACTCAGCTGACTCAAAAAGATACAAAGTTAGGTTGGAGCAAGGAATATGAGAAGAGTTTTCAAAAAGTCAAGAGGAGACTCATTTCAGAACCTGTTCTGACAATACCTGTAAGACCCCAACTTATTAATGAATAAAATCAAATTTTCTCTAAATATTATTGTGAATAATAAGGGGTTAATTTGATATAATACTTTGGTTATGGGTGAAATGTGCAAATTTTGCAAAATAAGCAAGTGGTTATAAAATATTTATTTTTGGTCGGTGAATATTCGGTTGGTCGTGGAATATTCTTGCTGTCGGGGAATATTCGTACGACGACGCAGCCTTGTGTGGGCCCCATAAAGGAAAGCGATTGGATGAAGAAA
This sequence comes from Panax notoginseng, assembly GCA_016801055.1. Taxonomy (NCBI): domain Eukaryota; kingdom Viridiplantae; phylum Streptophyta; class Magnoliopsida; order Apiales; family Araliaceae; genus Panax; species Panax notoginseng. Next base: position 169,611,220 of record CM029021.1, read on the forward strand.
ACGACAAGTATAAGTTGTTTATAAATAACGGCGTAGTTGTTACCGTTAATACTGTTGGAATACCCGGTGGTTAAAATACAGTAGCACACGGTATTGCATCAATTATTGATTCTTACGTAAGAAGGCACTACTCAATAATTGTTACAGTAGTTATTATTCAATATTTTATTTTATTGATTCAATAATTGATGCGTTGATATTTTATATTATTGTTGTTTCAATAATTGTTGTTGCACAGTATTTTCATTTATCAGATCAATAATTCATATTATTTGAATAATATTATTAGATAACATTATTGGCAATGTCTAGAAAGTTCTGTCTAAGGAGAGGTTTGGTCATCTAATTGCGCGCCAGTAAGGAGAAATCCTTATTGGAAAGCCCCCTCTTTCCTGGGAACGGCCTGGTTGTCATAAATGTGATTCTGTAATATTATTTGTGAATAATTAATTATTGATTCATATGATAAGAAAATATTTATTTTATGTGGATATAAATGAGGAATATATTTTTGTGGTTAAAAATGAAGGAGTTAATGTTGAGGTTTTTATCCGTATTTTTGTCGGAATGGAGGTATTAAAAATCAGGGTTTTTGAGATATTTTGCGGGGGTTATAATTTTTAATCCGACCGTTGGATCGTGGTAATTTTTGGATATGTTATACATATATAAGTTGAGTATATGTCCACAAATTTTGAACCGTTAAAAATGAACGTATGATTTATTACGAATTTTACATGATGACTGGTTCAGAAATTGTTGAATTTTCGGAGTTTATCATTTTGGTGGAAAATTCTAGAATTGGTGGGCCCCACTTGTGGTTGGTGAAGAAATGTGCTGAATTATATTTCAAATGTGGTAGGTGGGAATAGTAGCAGGTAAAGCCATCAGGTTGCAGGTCAAACCTACCAAAATTTTCCTATAAATAGAGGGCTAAGTTAGAATTGAAAATCACACCAGAAACAAGTTTTCTCTCTTTCTCTCTCTAGATTATTGAGTGTATTTTGTGAGTATTTAGATACTTTGAGAGTTTCTATTCATCAGAGCAAGTTTCTTTCAGCCTTATACCGGTATTCCGACCAGAAGTACTGATATTTTGAGGTAAGGGATATTATTTTCTTCTTAATGATATTATTTTCTTCAATATCATTATGCTGAAATATTGATATGAGTTTTTATCAAATTTGGAACTTTTTGTGTCGGGGGTTACTATTCACGTATACGGCACTATTCACGTATACGGCACTATTCACGAATACGGCACTATTCACCGAAAAATAAAATTTTCCCTTTTTGTCCAAGATGTCTATTATGGTTACTATCTTTGATTGTATCCATGTTTTGATCTTTATTTTTGAATTCTGCTTCACAATTGATTATTATGAAGTATTATTGATCTTGGATAAACTGTTATACGAATCCCTACTATTTGTCCTTCTGTCTCATTGGATTCGTTCTCTTTAAGATATTTTTCATCATCCTCAGTCCTAAATGATGATATTACTGAATATCTTTGGCCTGTAGTGCAAAGATGTATAATTACTTGATGAATATCTTTGGCCTGTAGTGCAAAGATGAACAGGTGTTGAGATGAACATGACCGACTGATGATACAAATGAATATCTTTGGCCTGTAGTGCAAAGATGAATATTTGGTTAAAGATGATTATTAATTGATGTTACAGGGATAAAATATTGATGATGGACTTTTAAATCTTAGAAGATAGTAGAATTCTTTCTCTACTTGACTCTTCTAATGGTTTGCTGTTTCCGCTGCAGTTGTTGATCTAAAACTTGTTGTCGATTATATTCTATCAGATTTTTCCCTGTTGAAGACTAACGATAATTTGTTGTATATTATCTTAGTCATAATATTCTTTACTGGGCTAGTTGAGCTCACCCTTTTCCTTTTTGTTCCATTTTTCTTCTCAGGAGGTGAGAACATAGCAGGATCTAGTCGGGGTATGGAGTGATGGTTCTAGAAAGATGTATTAGCAGTCCTCACTATTTCTGTAAAATAGTGTTTGAATAATTGTAATGAGGATTTATTTGAGTGTGGATATTGTCTAGAAGACAATATTTGTATTTAAACTCACAGTATGTGTTGTCGTATTTTGCACGACAATTGTATTATTGAAGTTGTAGTTTGCTTTCTGTACCATGTATTTGGCGACTCAGAATGGGTGTTGTATACCTATTCTGGGGGCGTCACAGTTGGTATCAGAGCTTAGGGATATGATCCCTGGCTGAGATGTGAGACAAGAACTAGGAGGGGAGAGACGGGGAATTCCTTCGCTAGTATGACCTGACTAAGTTTATTTGGTGTTTATTTGGTCGGTCAGAGTATAGGGATAATATATGACATGACTATTAACCCTTGTTTTATGGCAGTATTTAAGAATGGCAGCTGAGAACGTTAATAATGGAGTAAATCAGACCGTGGAGACACCTTTGATCACTACCCAGGGAACGTGCAACAGGAAGGCAATATTCCTCCTGTAAACAACGTTACCGAGCAAACGATGAATGATGGAATGTTTAGGAGCTTTTTGCAGTTCATGCAAAATCAGACGAGGGAGACTCGTGTGCAGAATACGGGTGGAAATGATAACAACGCGCGGTTTGTCACAGCTAAGCAGTTCAAAGAATTGGGACCACCAGAATTTAAGGGAAAGCCGGATCCGATCATGGCGGAAACGTGGGTCAAGCAAATTACCAAGATATTTGATGTCTTGGGATGCACGGAGGAACAGAAGGTTCCATTCGCCACATTTATGTTCCGCGGTGAGGCAGACTACTGGTGGGAGTCTGTGAAGCGTACCCAGCCTGACGCACTCAACATGTCCTGGGAAACATTTCAAAAACTGTTCAATGACAAGTACTTTCCTGAAAGTATTCGTCATATGAAGGAGGTTGAGTTTATTAGACTGGAACAAAACAACATGACGGCAGTACGAGGCGAAGTTTGCAGAGTTATCCAGGTTTGCACCTCATTTGGTCGAAAATGAGGAACGAATGACAAGGATGTTTCTGAGAGGTCTAAAACCCGAGATTCGGCAATATCTTATCTCTCATAAATTTTCTTTATATTCAGATGTTGTAAACAGGGCTCAATTATTAGAGCGAGATAATGAGTATGTGCAACCGAGGGACCACAACCAGGGTCATACCGGTGGCGGCAGTCATCGAAGCAATGAAAACCAGCAGGGAGGAAAACATTCGGACAAAAGCGGTAACCACTCTGGTGGTAATCGTGGTCGTGATAATAGAAGGAGCGAGTCGGGAGGAGATTTCAAGAAGAGAAGGTACAACAATGATAACGTGAAGACGTCAGCACAAACATCAACTGTTTCTAGGGGAGGAGAACGACCACCGGTCGTATGTTACAAATGTGGGAAAGAGGGACATATCAGCCCAAACTGCCCACAACAATCCAAGGTATGTTATAACTGTGGAAAGGAAGGTCATATAGCTCGAGAGTGTTCTGTAGCAAAACCAAGTTCAGCGGGGATGGTGACTCCAAAAGCTATCCCGGATAAGTCGAAATCAGCGGTTCCTGGAAGGGCGTTTGTCGTTACTGGCCAAAACGCGAGAAACCCGAACGAGGTGATCACGGGTAAGCTAATCTTGAATTCTTGCGAAGTTTATACTTTACTAGATACCGGTTCTACCCATTCTTTTATCTCTCCTGCTTGTGCTCAACGTTTAAACTTGACTCCGGAGAAATTGGACTTTAACTTATCTGTTGAAACTCCGTTGGGTGAAACCTTCGTTACATCTACAGTTTATAAATCTTGCATGATCCAAGTTGGCACTATCACATTACCTGTTGATCTTATCTCTTTAAAGATACTTGCTTTTGATGTGATTTTAGGAATTGATTGGTTAACCACTCATCATGCTAAAATTGATTGTTTTCGTAAGGTTGTTAGTTTTCATATTCCTAACCAACCTGTCATACGAATTCAAACTACTAAACCACTAAAATCAGTCACTGTCATATCAAGCCACAAAGCTATTCGTTTATTGAAAAACGGATGTCAAGCTTTCTTAGCCCATGTTATGGATTTGAACAAAGACAAGTCAGATTTGAATAATATTTCTATTGTTAGAGAATTTTCCGATGTATTTCCTGAAGAACTTCCCGGTCTACCCCCGGAACGAGAAATTGAATTCTTTATTGACCTTGAACCCGGTACAAAGCCCATTTCTAAAACCCCATATCGAATGGCTCCTATTGAACTTCAGGAGTTAAAAGTCCAACTACAGGAGTTGTTGGACATCGGTTTTATTCGTCCTAGTACGTCTCCTTGGGGTGCTCCTGTTTTATTCGTAAAGAAGAAAGACGGGAGTATGCGACTTTGTATTGACTATCGAGAATTGAATCATGTCACTATCAAGAATAGGTATCCGCTACCTCGCATTGATGACCTGTTTGACCAGTTGCAAGGAGCACAATTCTTTTCAAAGATCGATCTTCGTTCTGGATATCATCAGCTGAAGATTAAAACTGAGGATATTCCAAAGACTGCCTTCAGAACTCGGTACGGGCATTATGAATTCTTAGTAATGTCTTTTGGATTGACTAATGCTCCTGCTGCCTTCATGGATATGATGAACCGTGTATTCAAAGAATATTTGGATCAGTTCGTTGTTGTCTTTATTGATGACATCCTCATCTATTCCAAAAGCCGTGAAGATCATGAGCGCCATTTGAAGCTGGTACTGCAAAGGCTTCGTGAAAATAAGCTATATGCCAAACTGAAGAAATGCGAGTTCTGGCTTGAGGAAGTAGCATTCCTTGGGCACGTGGTGTCAAAACATGGAGTATCTGTCGACCCGGCGAAGATTGAAGCCATACAAAGTTGGGAGCAACCGAAGTCGGTAACCGAAGTACGTAGCTTTCTGGGCTTAGCTGGTTATTATCGGAGATTTGTGGAAGGATTTTCTCGAATCGCTACTCCGTTAACTCAGCTGACTCGGAAAGATACAAAATTCGTATGGAGTGAGGAATGCGAGAAGAGTTTCCAAGAACTCAAGAGGAGACTCATTTCGGCACCTGTTTTGACAATACCATCTGGTTCGGATGGATTTGTTATCTACAGCGATGCTTCAGGCAAAGGGTTAGGATGTGTTCTCATGCAACATGGGAAAGTCATAGCCTATGCCTCACGACAACTCAAAGAATATGAGAGGAATTATCCTACTCATGATTTGGAGTTGGCAGCAGTCGTTTTTGCGTTGAAGATCTGGAGACACTACCTGTATGGGGAGAAAGTGGAGATCTATACAGATCATAAAAGCCTCAAATATTTCTTCACCCAAAAGGAACTCAACATGCGGCAACGACGTTGGCTTGAGCTGTTGAAAGATTACGATCATACCATCCTGGAAAAGCAAACGTAGTAGCTGACGCATTGAGTAGAAGATCATATGCGGGTACGAGTGCAATGTTTTTAACACAAAGGCCCATTTTGTATGACTTGCAAAGGATGGAGATAGAGATGAAGGCTCCAAGTACCCACATGATGATATCAAATATACGAGTAGAACCGACTTTAATCGATAAAGTTAAAGCTGCTCAAGCTACGGACATGGAGCTGATGCGTATGAAGAAGAAAGTGCAAGAAGGTGCTATTCCAGAAGCAAGAATCGATGAAGAAGGAATACTTCGAGTCAACTCCAGACTTTGTGTTCCTAACGATTTTGACTTGAAGCATAGAATAATGATGGAGGCACACAACACACCGTTTGCAATCCATCCTGGGAGTACCAAAATGTATCACGATCTTCGACATACATTTTGGTGGAGCAATATGAAAAGAGAGATCGCGGAGTTTATCTCGAGGTGTTTAACTTGTCAACGTGTAAAGGCGGAGCATCAAGTGCCAAAGGGTCCATTGCAACCACTTGAGATCCCGAAATGGAAGTGGGAACACATTACTATGGATTTTGTTACGGGTCTTCCCAAGGTTTCTCAAGGCATAGATGCGATTTGGGTTATTGTTGATAGATTAACCAAGTCCGCTCATTTCTTGCCGATACGTGAGACTTATTCCCTTGAACGTCTTGCTAGTATGTACGTGAACGAGATTGTGAGATTGCATGGCATGCCAGTATCCATAGTTTCGGATCGTGACCCAAGATTCACTTCACGATTTTGGGTTAGCTTGCAGAAAGCTATGGGCACGGATTTACGATTCAGTTCAGCATACCATCCTCAAACGGACGGACAATCAGAGAGGACTATTCAAACTCTTGAAGATCTATTAAGACTTTGTGTCTTAGATCTCAAAGGGAGTTGGGATAAGTACCTACCATTGGTGGAATTCTCCTACAACAACAGTTATCAGGCGAGCATAGGTATGGCTCCATTTGAGGCGTTGTATGGAAGAAAATGTCGTTCTCCAGTATGCTGGGACGAGGTGGGTGAAGCAACATTGTTGGGACCAGAATTGGTACGCATTACTACAGAGAAGATCCAAACGATTCGACAACGTATACAAACGGCACAGGATCGACAAAAGAGTTATGCGGATCTTCATCGGAAGGACGTGGAATTTAATATTGGGGATCATGTATTGTTACGTGTTGCACCATGGAAGGGAGTTACAAGATTTGGGAAGAGAGGAAAGCTCAATCCAAGATTTGTTGGTCCATTTGAGATTCTTGAGCGAATAGGAAATGTGGCATATAGACTCGCATTACCTCCAAGCATGTCTCGTGTTCATAATGTTTTTCACATATCTATGCTTCGTAAATATGTTAAAGACCCGAACCACATTATTGAGTTAGAACCAGACGAGATAGCTGAAGATTTAACGTACGAGGAGGTACCTGTTAAGATCTTGGATAGGAAAGAGCATGTCCTACGCACGAAGGTTATACCACAAGTTAAGGTTTTGTGGAGAAACCATGCTATTGAAGAAATGACCTGGGAGTTGGAATCAGAAATGAAAGCGAGGTATCCTCACCTTTTTGAAACATCAGGTACGTACGTCAATTTCGAGGACGAAATTTCATAAGGAGGGGAGGTTGTAAGACCCCAACTTATTAATGAATAAAATCAAATTTTCTCTAAATATTATTGTGAATAATAAGGGGTTAATTTGATATAATACTTTGGTTATGGGTGAAATGTGCAAATTTTGCAAAATAAGCAAGTGGTTATAAAATATTTATTTTTGGTCGGTGAATATTCGGTTGGTCGTGGAATATTCTTGCTGTCGGGGAATATTCGTACGACGACGCAGCCTTGTGTGGGCCCCATAACGGAAAGCGATTGGATGAAGAAAACGACAAGTATAAGTTGTTTATAAATAACGGCGTAGTTGTTACCGTTAATACTGTTGGAATACCCGGTGGTTAAAATACAGTAGCACACGGTATTGCACCAATTATTGATTCTTACGTAAGAAGGCACTACTCAATAATTGTTACAGTAGTTATTATTCAATATTTTATTTTATTGATTCAATAATTGCTGCGTTGATATTTTATATTATTGTTGTTTCAATAATTGTTGCTGCACAGTATTTTCATTTATCAGATCAATAATTCATATTATTTGAATAATATTATTAGATAACATTATTGGCAATGTCTAGAAAGTTCTGTCTAAGGAGAGGTTTGGTCATCTAATTGCGCGCCAGTAAGGAGAAATCCTTATTGGAAAGCCCCCTCTTTCCTGGGAACGGCCTGGTTGTCATAAATGTGATTCTGTAATATTATTTGTGAATAATTAATTATTGATTCATATGATAAGAAAATATTTATTTTATGTGGATATAAATGAGGGATATATTTTTGTGGTTAAAAATGAAGGAGTTAATGTTGAGGTTTTTATCAGTATTTTTGTCGGAATGGAGGTATTAAAAATCAGGGTTTTTGAGATATTTTGCGGGGGTTATAATTTTTAATCCGACCGTTGGATCGTGGTAATTTTTGGATATGTTATACATATATAAGTTGAGTATATGTCCACAAATTTTGAACCGTTAAAAATGAACGTATGATTTATTACGAATTTTACAAGATGACTGGTTCAGAAATTGTTGAATTTTCGGAGTTTATCATTTTGGTGGAAAATTCTAGAATTGGTGGGCCCCACTTGTGGTTGGTGAAGAAATGTGCTGAATTATATTTCAAATGTGGTAGGTGGGAATAGTAGCAGGTAAAGCCATCAGGTTGCAGGTCAAACCTACCAAAATTTTCCTATAAATAGAGGGCTAAGTTAGAATTGAAAATCACACCAGAAACAAGTTTTCTCTCTTTCTCTCTCTAGATTATTGAGTGTATTTTGTGAGTATTTAGATACTTTGAGAGTTTCTATTCATCAGAGCAAGTTTCTTTCAGCCTTATACCGGTATTCCGACCAGAAGTACTGATATTTTGAGGTAAGGGATATTATTTTCTTCTTAATGATATTATTTTCTTCAATATCATTATGCTGAAATATTGATATGAGTTTTTATCAAATTTGGAACTTTTTGTGTCGGGGGTTACTATTCACGTATACGGCACTATTCACGTATACGGCACTATTCACGAATACGGCACTATTCACCGAAAAATAAAATTTTCCCTTTTTGTCCAAGATGTCTATTATGGTTACTATCTTTGATTGTATCCATGTTTTGATCTTTATTTTTGAATTCTGCTTCACAATTGATTATTATGAAGTATTATTGATCTTGGATAAACTGTTATACGAATCCCTACTATTTGTCCTTCTGTCTCATTGGATTCGTTCTCTTTAAGATATTTTTCATCATCCTCAGTCCTAAATGATGATATTACTGAATATCTTTGGCCTGTAGTGCAAAGATGTATAATTACTTGATGAATATCTTTGGCCTGTAGTGCAAAGATGAACAGGTGTTGAGATGAACATGACCGACTGATGATACAAATGAATATCTTTGGCCTGTAGTGCAAAGATGAATATTTGGTTAAAGATGATTATTAATTGATGTTACAGGGATAAAATATTGATGATGGACTTTTAAATCTTAGAAGATAGTAGAATTCTTTCTCTACTTGACTCTTCTAATGGTTTGCTGTTTCCGCTGCAGTTGTTGATCTAAAACTTGTTGTCGATTATATTCTATCAGATTTTTCCCTGTTGAAGACTAACGATAATTTGTTGTATATTATCTTAGTCATAATATTCTTTACTGGGCTAGTTGAGCTCACCCTTTTCCTTTTTGTTCCATTTTTCTTCTCAGGAGGTGAGAACATAGCAGGATCTAGTCGGGGTATGGAGTGATGGTTCTAGAAAGATGTATTAGCAGTCCTCACTATTTCTGTAAAATAGTGTTTGAATAATTGTAATGAGGATTTATTTGAGTGTGGATATTGTCTAGAAGACAATATTTGTATTTAAACTCACAGTATGTGTTGTCGTATTTTGCACGACAATTGTATTATTGAAGTTGTAGTTTGCTTTCTGTACCATGTATTTGGCGACTCAGAATGGGTGTTGTATACCTATTCTGGGGGCGTCACAATACCATCTGGCTCGGAGGGATTTGTCATCTACAGTGATGCTTCAGGCAAAGGGTTAGGATGTGTTCTCATGTAACATGGGAAGGCCATAGCCTATGCCTCGCGACAACTCAAAGAGTATGAGAGAAATTATCCTACTCATGATCTAGAGTTGTCAGCAGTCGTTTTTACGCTTAAGATTTGGAGGCATTACCTGTATGGAGAGAAGGTGGAGATCTATACGAATCATAAAAGCCTCAAATATTTCTTCACTCAAAAGGAACTCAACATGCGGCAACGACGTTGGCTTGAACTGTTGAAAGATTATGATCATACCATTCAATACCATCCTGAAAAAGCGAATGTAGTAGCTGACGCATTGAGTAGAAGATCATATGCGGGTACGAGTGCGATATTGTCAACGTAAAGGCCCATTTCGTATAACTTACAAATGATGAAAATAGAGTTAAAGACTCTAGGGACCTACGTGAAGATAACGAATATACGAGTAGAATCGACTTTAATCGATAAAGTTAAAGCCGCTCAAGCTACACACCCGAATCTGATGAATGTGAAAAAGAAGGTTCAAGAAGGCGTTATCTTAGCCATCGATTTAATTGGCCCATTTGAAATCCTTGATCGAGTAGGAACTGTGGCCTATAGACTCATTTTACCGCCAAGTATGTCGCGTGTTCATAACGTTTTTTTTCACGTATCGATGTTACGTAAATATGTGGATGACCCGAACCACGTTATTAAATTAGAACTAGACGAGATAGTAGAAGATTTAATGTATGAGGAGATACATGTTAAAATCTTGGATAAGAAAGATCGTATTCAACACTCAAAAGTTATACCTCAAGAGTTAGAATCTAAAACAAAGTCAAGGTATCCTCACCTCTTCGGCATACCATGTGACGCCCCCAACATAGGTATACATCACCCATCTTGAGTCACCAAATACATGGTACAAAATACAAATACAACCTTAAGCATACAACATGAGCTGTGAGTTTTAATACAAATATTGTCTTCTTAGACAGTATTCAAACTCAAAATAAGTCCTCAATACATTTATTGTCACACTATTTAACAGAATAGTGAGGACTACTAATGCTATCATCTGGACCGTCACTCCTTTCCCCGACTCGTCCTAGCTATATTCTCATTTCCTGAAGAGAACACTGAAAGAAAAGGGCGAGCTCAATTAGCCCAGTAAGAAATATTATGACTAAGATAATGCAGAATAAATTATCAATCGTCTTCAACAATGTTAAACTGATAAAATACAATAAACATCAAGTTTAACTGTAGCGGAACAAGTAATCCATTAAAAGAGTCAAGTAGAGAATAAAATCTACTATCTTTTATGATTTAAAAAGGTTTTTCTTCACTTTTATCGCTGAGACTCAGCTTAATAAATAAACCACATCATCGAATCATCCCTGCACTACGGCCAAGGATATTCATTAAATCATCAATGGTCATGACTATACCGAATAATCCCTGGTCATAATCATACCAAAACTGTCCATCAATGCACTACAGGCCACTGAGAACTTTCACCACATCATTCGTCACATTATGGTTATGATTATACCGAATAATCTCAGGTCATAATCATACCAAGCCCATTTATGCACGTAAGCCAAAGATGACTTTCATCACAATATAAGCATGAGAATGATGACAATGATATAAGCATTAATCAAACGAAAATAAGGATAAATATTAAAGACTTTAAATTTATCCAAATATTATCAAACACTTAATAAACTCATAATCTAATATTATTAATATTATAACGATGTTTTAATCACTTATTTATTTCAATTGTTTATACTTTAACAAATAATGCATTTAATCATTCAAATATGCCATACTCCTAAGATTTCATCACCAATGATCAAATTCCTTATCAAAAATCTGCATATACCCTATGTAGGATTCCCAAGCCATAAAATTCTATTTACCAATTTTGTTACTTCACATAACATATTTAACTCATAGGTTCGTAACTAAACCATTTTCATGAAAAATTACCAAATTAACTTGTTATTTTTCTATCATTTTCCCAAACATATATACATATATTTCATACACAACAAGTATTTTTTTATAATTTTTCAACTCCCTTAAGTATTTTTCAAAAATTAATTTCTAATTAATTCCTTAAGAAATTAGCTACCTCAAGTTTAACTCCAGAAATTCCCAAATCTTGGAAGGATCTTGCACATGTTAATGTGAGCTTTCAGTTTAAATTTCATGGTCATCAGAGTTATAGAACTCCGGTTATAGCGTTTTTCGTCGGAAAAACCTAAATATTGAAATAGTCATAACTTGCTTATTTTAAGTCGGAATGAGCTCATTTTTGGACAGGAGGTACTTTATACCATATATTTTCATGTCCCAAAAGGCCGGAATTTATTTCACAAGCTAAGTGGCCGAAAATAGACTTTTTAACTTCTGGGCAGTAGCCTTTTTGGTAATTTGCAGTTTTTGACTCCTTTGCTAAAATCAGTCCACACGAAAATCTACAACACCTTTTATAGTGATTCCACTTGGATAAGTTAGAAAACTCATAGATCTAACTCTAGAACTTGATCACACTCAAAAATTCGAAATATAATAGGAGATATGGTCAATTGAATTTTATACTCCATTTTTACCAAAATCTGATTTTCAACCCTTTGTGATTTCTAAGAAACTTCCATGTTTTCACATAATAACCAACATAACTCATCATGACAATGACATAATAATTCAATAAAATAAGTTCAAGAATAAGTTTAAAAGATTTATAAGTTAATTTATCCTGAACTCAATAATATCCAAATTGTCAACATGATACTGCTTTACGGAGAAAAATTCAAGAATGCTCAGAAGAATATTTTCACGAAAGATACTGGATGAAGCGCAAATATCCAGGATATTCCACTAATTTTAAGAAATATAGAAGCCAAAACTTTAACCAACTGAGTATAATAGAATGTATGAAACTGCAAATAGATTTTCACCCGCCATGCGGTAATCCACGTATACAGATCATTTCCACAATTTAATAAGGAATGAATACAAAGGATCATTCACCATGCATGTGGTAATCCACATAGACAGGTTATTTCAACAGAATAATAAAGAATGGAATAACAGAAGGATTCACCATGCGTGCGATAGACTGCACAGACAGGTTATTCCCAACAGAATAATAAATAATGAAACCAGGTCATGCATAACGCACAGACAGGATATTCCGACAGAATAATAAATAATGGAACCAGGTCCGGCGTAAACGGACATACAGTATATTCTGACAGAATAATAAATAATAGAATCAGGTCCGGCGTAAACGCACAGACAGGATATTCCGACATAATAATAAAGAACGGAATAATAGAAGAATTTCACTATGTATGCGGTACTTCGCATAAACAGGTTATTCCAACAGAATAATAAAGAATAGAATAACAACTTTTACAAGTATTGAAAGAAAATAATTCTCTTCATGAATACGAAAGAATAATACCCCTTACCTTAGAAGAAACTGGATATTAGAAAAGTGAAGTATTAAAATATTTTCTTTCTTTCTCTCTATAGTTTCTCTTTCTAGAGTTTCAGTGAATTCGTAAGAAATAATGAATGAATGAGCTTCTATTTATAGAAGAACTGAAAGTGGCTCTTGGTCTTAACGAAGGGTCAAAATGACTCTTGGTAATATTGAAGAGACAACTACTATATGCGAAGGGGCAATTAACTCTTGAAACACTGAAAGGGCAAATAACTCTTGAAAAATTGAAGGGACAAATAACTCTTAGAAAACTGAAGGAACAAATAACTCTTAGAAAATTGAAGGGACAAGTTACTATTAAAACTTTAAATCAACGATCCATATTGATTTACTATTATAATTTCAACCAAAGGTCTGAAAAATTAGCACATCTCCTCAAAGAATAATATTGTTCCCAAAAATAATTTGGACCGAAAAAAAATATATTTTTCGGGTGAATAGTACCACGTGAATAGTAACTCGTGAATAGTGACTCATGAATAGTACTCTGACACGAAAAGTGCCCCGAATACCCGATTGAACAATATACCTCCATACATCAATTATTATCGAAATAAATATCGATTCTACTAACACAAATAATTTCAACACAATGGAACTATCAAATTCATCTTTAATCAACACGAACTTATTCATCATTAATATCATAACTCACAATATTTAACAACCAGGTCGTTCTCAGGAAAGAGGGGGCTTTCCAATAAGAATTTCTCCCTATTGGCGCGCAATTAGGTGACCAAGCCTCTCCTTGACAGAACTTCTAGACATTGTAAATATTGCAATTTAATAATATGAATAACTTTGTCGTCTCAATTAATGATTTAATAATATAACATATTATGCAGATGATCCTGTGACAATAATCGAATAAATAATATGAGAGATTTGATGCAGGAATTACTATAGCAATAATTGAGTATAACTGAGTAACTTCTCACGTAAGCATCAATAATCAATACCGTGTGCTACTATGCAACTACGCTTATTACTGTACATTTACTACCGTGTAGTTCAACAGTTTTAACGGTAACACTTCCGCTGTTATTTTATATTAAGATAATTATGTCGTTTTCTTACTACGACAAAACTTCCGTTGTGGGTTCAGCAATGATTATGCCGTCGTACGGATATTTCTAACAAAAAGAATATTCTCCGACCAAATAAATATTTTATAACAACTTGCTTATTTTGTAAAATTTGTAAATATTACCCATAATTATAATATTATATCAAATCCACACCATAATATTTAAAAAATATACTTCGAGAAAATTATTATTTATTCATAAAATTTGGGGTCTCACAATCTCCCTTCCTTATGGAATAACCTGTCTACGCGGACTATAGCATGCATGGTGAATTCTTCTGTTATTCCATTCTTTATTATTCTGTTGGAATAACCTGTCTATGTGGATTACCACATGCATGGTGAATGATCCTTCATTTTCATTCCTTATTAAATTGTGGAAATGACCTGTCTACGTGGATTACCGCATGGAAAGCAAAAATCTATTTGCGGTTTCATATATTCTATTATACTCAGTTGGTTAAAGTTTTGGCTTCTATACTCCATGAAATTAGTGGAATATCCTTGATATTTGCGCTTTATCCAGTATCTTTTCATGAAAATATTCTTCTGAGCATTCTTAAATTTTACTCCACAAAGCAGTATCATGTTGACAATTTGGACATTATTGATTTCAGGATAAATTAACTTATAAATCTTTAAAATTTATTCTTGAACTTGTTTTATTGAATTATTATGTCATTGTCATCATTCTCATGCTTATATTGTGATGAAAGTCATCTTTGGCTTACGTGCATAAATGGACTTGGTATGATTATGACCATGAATCATTTGGTATAATCATGATCTGTGATGTTATAAATGATGTGGTAAAAGTCCTCAGTGGCCTGTAGTGCATTGATGGACAGTTTTTGGAATAATTATGACCAGGAATTATTCAGTATAGTCATGACCATTGATGATTTAATGAATATCCTTGGCCCGTAGTGCAGGAATGATTCGATGATGTGGTCTTACATATTTGGCGACTCAAGATGAGTTATGTATACCTATTTTGGGGGTGTCACAGCTTCTAAGAGCTACTTTGCTAGGACAAACTACCGATTTCTCTCCAGCGAACAAACGGTGTCGATCGCGGGAGATGAAGTTGTAATAGGCGAGGGAGAGCTCGTGGAAAAAGGAGGAAAAAGGGAGGCGTTTGAGGAGAGATTTGCATTGGTTCACGAGCTTAGAGTGTTTGCGCCATGAGCCGCTTTTGATGATTTTGTTGAGGGCATGTGTTAGTGTTTAGGTGAGGCGGGAATCGACTTTCGAAGAAGCCATTCCGCTTGAATTTGGGAGTACATGTAGATCTGGACTAGATAGAACTGAAATTGAGTGTGGAATACAAAATTCGATTTCACTCTCTAGGGTAGGCTAGTAAGTTCTTCGGGGAATACGTCAGGAAATTTATTAACAATAGGAATATCATTTAAATCTGACGTATTTTTATTTAAATCTGTGACATAGGCTAAGAAAGCTTGACATCCGTTTTTCAATAAATGAATTGCTTTATGGCTTGATATGACAGTGATTGACTTTAGTGGTTTGGTTACTTGAATTCGCATAACAGGTTGGTTAGGAATATGAAAGCTAACAACCTTAAGAAAATAATCAATTTTTGCATGATGAGTAGTTAACCAATCAATCCCTAAAATCACATCAAATGCAAGTATTTTTAAAGAGATAAGATTGACAGGTAACGTGAAAGTGTCGATTTGAATCAAATAGGATTTATAAATAGTGGATGTAACGAAGGTTTCTTCCAACGGAGTTTCAACAGATAGGTCAAAGTCTAATTTCTCCAGAGTTAAATTTAAACGTTGAGCGCAAGTAGGAGAAATAAAAGAATGGATAGAACCGGTATCTAATAAAGTATAGACTTCGCAAGAATTTATAATTAATTAACATGTGCTAACTTCGTTCGGGTTACTCGCTTTTTTTTAAGAAGTCACGAAAAACGCTCTTCCTGAAACCACCGACTTTGTTTTGTCCGTATCTGCCTTTGGTGCCACCGTCCCAGCTGGACTTGATTTCGCTACAGGACAAAATAGAGCTATGTGACCGTCTTTTCCATAACTAAAATATACCTTGAAAGGCAGTGAACAGTTTGGACTTATATGTCCCTCCTCTTCGCATCTGTAGCATCTAACTGGCGGTCATTCTCCTCCCCTAGAATTTGTTGCTGGCGCTGGTGCTGCTGCCGACGTCTTCCCATATCGTTAAATCTTCTCTTCTTGAATTTTTCACTTGAATCATTTCTTCTATTATCTTGGCCATGATTACCACCGAAGTGGTTACCATTTCTAGGATGATAATTTCCTCCACGTTGGTTATCATTGTTCCGATGGTCATTACCACCGGTACGATTATTATCATGTTGTTGGTCATTATCTTTTGGTTAGGTTGACTCATTATCGCGCTCCAATAACTGAGCCTTATTCACAACATCGGAATATAAACAAAGTTTGTGAGAAATTAGGTATTAACGTATCTCAAGTTTCAAACCTCTTAGAAACATCTGCGTCATTCTTTTCTTATTATCAACCAAGTGGGAAGCAAACCGGGACAACTCAGCAAACTTAGCTTCGTACTGTGACACGGTCATATTTTTTTGCTCCAGCTTGATAAACTCTATCTCCTTCATGTGACGAATACTTTTGGGAAAGTACTTGTCGTTGAACAGTTCTTGGAACTTCTCCCAAGACATCTTCAGTGCGGCAGGCTGAGTACGTTTTACTAATTCCCACCAGTAATCTACCTCTCCTCGCAACATGAAGGTGACAAAGGGAACCTTTTGCTCCTCGGAGCATCCCAAGACATCAAATGTCTTGGTGATCTTCTTTATCCACGTCTCCGCCTTAAGCGGTTTTGACTCTCCCAAAAACTCTGGTGGTCCCAACTCCTTGAACTGTTTAGCGGTGACCATCCGAGAGTTGCCAGTGTTTCCACCTGTATGTTGAACAAGAGTCTCTCTCGCCTGATGTTGCATGAATTGTAAAAAGCCTTTGAACATCCCATCGTTCATCATCTGTTCGATGCTATTGTTTACCTGAGGATTATTGCATTTCTGATGCACATTATCCTGGGTATTGATCGTTGGTGACTCAACGGTCTCATGTGTTTCATTGCTTATCTCAACATTTTCATATGCCATTTTCAAACACTGCCATAAAACAAGGGTTAATTGACATACCACATATTATTCCTATACTCTGACCGTCCAAATAAATACCAAATAAACTTAGGTAGGTCATACTAGCGAAGGAATTTTCTGTCTCTCCCCTCCTAGTTCTAGTCTCACATCTCAGCCAGGGATCATATCCCTAAGATTTGATACTAACTGTGACGCCCCCAAAATAGGTATACATCATCCATTTTGAGTCACCAAATATATGGTACATAATACAACTACAAACTTAATTATACAACCGTCGTGTAAAATACGACAAAACATAACTGAGAGTTTAAACAAGAATATTGCCTTCTAGACAATATCCACACTCAATGGAGTCCTCATTACAATTATTATCACATTATTTCACAGAATAGTGATGACTACTAATGCACCATCTCGGACCATCACTCTGTTTCCTGACTAGTCCCAACTATATTCTCATTTCCTGAAAAGAACAATGAAAGCAAAAGGGTGAGCTCAACTAGCCTAGTAAGAAATATTATGATTAAGATAATGCAGAATAAATTATTGTTAGCTTTCAACAGTGTTAAACTGATAAAATACAATAAAAATTAAGTTTAACTACAGCGGAACAAGCAATCCATTAGAAGAGTCAAGTAGAGCATGATATCTACTATCTTCTATGATTTAAAAAGTTTTTCATCAACTTTATCGCTGAGACTCAACTTAATAAATAAACTACATCATCGAATCATCCATGCACTATGGGCTAAGGATATTCATTAGTATCACGACCACGAATTATCCATGCACTACGGACCAAGGATATTCGTGTTTTTATCAATGGTCATAATCATGCCAACAACTGTCCATCAATGCACTACGGGCCAATGAGGACTTTTACCACATCATTTGTAACATTACGGTCATGATTATACCGAATAATTCCTGGTCATAATCATGCCAATAAATAGTACATCTATGCACGTAAGCCACATATGACTTTTATCATAATATAAACATGAGGATGATGACAATGATATAAGAATTCAATTGAAAGAAAGCAAAGGATAAATTTTTAAATATTTATAATTTAATTTATCCAGAATTCAATAATGTCCAAATTATCAACATGATACTGCTTTGTGGAGTAAAATTCAAGAATAATATTCATGTATCAAAAATAATCTTGGACAGAAAAGAAATTAATTTTTGTCGTAAATAGTCCCCCGTGAATAGTACCTCGGCATGAAAAATGTCTCAAATACCCGAGTGATTAATACCCGAGTAAATAGTACTCGAGTGAATAGTAACTCGGTATGAAAAGTACCTCGAATTTTTGGGTGAATAATATTCGAGTGAATAATATTCGAGTGAATAGTAACCCGGGTAAAAATATTGATATTTAATAAGAAAGTTCAGATAAATATTCCAATGAAACAAAACTGGATGAAGCGCAAAACTCAAGGATATTCCACTAATTTTAAGAATTATAGAAGCAATACTTACCATAGTAAGTTTAGATTTAAGAATATGAAAAGAAATAATATATGAAACTACAAATGAATTTTCACCCGTCATGCGGTAGACTGCGTAGACAGATCATTTCACAATTTAATAATAATTGAATACGAAGGGTTATTCACCAGGCATGCGGTAGTCCGCGTAGACAGGTTATTCTCACAAAATAATAAAGAATGGAATAACAAAATATTTCACCATGTATGCGGTAGTCCGCGTAGACAGGTATTCCTACAGAATAATAAAGAATGGAATAACAAAAGATTTCACCATACATGCGGTAGTCCGCGTAGACAGGTTATTCCAACAGAATAATAAAGAATGGAATAACAACTCTTACGAGTATTGAAAGAAAATAACTCTCTTTAAGAATACGAAAGAAATAATACCCTTACGAATACAACAAATAATATCCCTTACGAATATTGAACGAAGATAATATTTTTACGAATACGAAAAATAATATCGTAAGTGAATATGAAATAAATAACACCTCTTACCTTAATAGAAGATTGAATACTGAAGTAGGGTAGTAGCAGAATTCGTAAGAAATAATGAAAGAATAAGCTTCTATTTATAGGAAAAATGACTGAATAGTAACTAATTCATGAACGACCCAAATTAATTTACTTTTAAACGGACGGTCCATATTGATTTAGTATTAAAACTTAAAGCAACGGTCTATACTGATTTACTTTAAACCAACGATCCATATTGATTTACTATTATAACTTTCCACCAGCGGTCCATACTGATTTACTACTATATCTTTAACCAACGATCTATATTGATTTACTATTATAACTTCAACCAACGGTATGAAAAATTAGCACATCTCCTCATGGAATAATAAGTCAAACTTATAACAAACACCTCATAACAAACCCCTATATTTATATCAAAAATTAAATAAATATTTACCACAAATCACTTATCTTTAATAAACGCATTTTTAATCTATTAACAATTATTCATCATTAATATTATAACTCATAATATTTAACAACCAGATCATTCCCTAAGAAAGAGGGGACTTTCCGATAAGGATTTCTCCCTATTGACGCGCAATTAGGTGGCCAAACCTCTCCTCGACAGAACTTTATAGACATCGTTAATATTGCAAATAATAATATGAATAACTTTGTCGTCTCAATTATTGATTTACCAATAATAAATATTATGCAAATGATACTGTGACAATAATTGAATCAATAACATCAGATACTATGCAACAATTACTGTAGCAATAATTGAGTATAACTGAGTGGCTTTTTACGTAAGCATCAATAATCAATACCGTGTTCTACTATATAACCACGCGTATTATTGTTCTTTTACCACCGGGTATTTCAACAATTTAACGGTAAAACTTTCGCCGTTATTTTTATAAAAAGATATTTATGTCGTTTTCTAACTCCGACAGTTATTTTATTGTGGGGTCCACCAACGATGGTGTCGTCGTACAAATATTCTCTGACAAAAAGAATATTCCCCGACCAAACGAATATTTTCTGACACAACGAATATTTTATAACAACCTGCTTACTTTGTAAAATTTTCAAATATCATCCTTAACTTTAACCCTTTATCAATTTAACCATTTATTAAATAGAATAATAATTATAAGAAAAATGAATACTTTCATTTCATAAAATTTGGGGTCTTCCAATATACATGGGGCAAGTTAATTGAACTGTTAAAGATACCAACTTCTTCACTTAACTATTTACCACCGACTACTGAAGTATGAATTATTGTGAATCTAACCATATACATTTGTTTATAAATCTCAAGTATTCAAGTATTAAAGTCCACCAGACTTCGATTTACAAATGTATCATTGAACTGGTGTAGCAAGATTTTACAAAAAATAAATAAAGGAAGAAGCCTGCGGCCCGGCCTAACCCGGGCCACAGGCCTCACAATATTAGCCGATCAAAACTCGGGCCATTTTGGCCCGACCCGCCCGTTTGCCAGGTCTAACTACAACAAAGCTTACCTATGGCACGATTGCATCTAATGCAACTGTGGCCGTCCATAGCAGGAGTAAACGGTCTAGATTTTAAAAAAATTAGTGCCTTCTAGAGGAGAGGTTAGAGCAGGTTTCCGAGCCTCCAAAATCTGGAAGACACTAATTTTTTAAAATCTTTGTTGTTGAGATATGTTATGGATCACTTCCCATATTATGCATATGAGTCCTTCTACATGGATATGTTTATTGGACATTTTTAAATTTTTTTTTTTTGCTTGTGACTCTAAAAAATGTATATTATTTATTCCAACACAAATTTTTACAAAATATAATTTTTTAGGTGTAATTTGGATACATATACAAAAATATAGTTGTACAGTCTGTATAACCCTATTTTTGTATATGTATCCAAATTACACCTAAAACACTATATTTTGTAAAAATTCCTGTTGGAATAAATAATATACATTTTTCGAGAGTCACAAGCAAAATAAAAAATAAATAAATTGAAAATGTCCAATATTCCGGTCTGCCAAGACTTACTATATATATATATATATATATATATATATATATATATATATATATATATATATATATATATACATTCCCTCCGTCCTAAAAAATGTCCAAAGTACATATTTTACACAAATTAAGAAAACTAAAGTAGAAGAAAGATAATAAAATAAGTTTCACTTTTATCCATAGTGGACCCCATATAACTATACTAATCAATTTTTGTTTTCTAAACTTTGTAAACTATATTTAAGTATACTTTTGAGGTAATTAATCTTTAAGCATATTTAAATTTGACTTGTGTACCTTTAAACATTCTTTCGTGGACAAAAAAATTGTACTTGAAGCACACTTTTGAGGACAGAGGGAGCATATAAATATATAATAGAGATATTTTTAAGAAATTTAGGAGTACTTGTATGTAAGAACTACATAAGTTGATAGCGTACCTTATGTTGAGCAATTCCTAAACTCTAATTAATTACAAAATTCCTTTTATGTAGATATACATAAATAATACTCTATCTCTCCACAAATAGAGTCTAGTTAGACTTGAATCTTAGGGGGGTGTATTCAATTAAGATTTTTAAAGACTTTAAAAGTTTGGTTGTATTCAATCAAGACATTTAAAGAGTTTATAAAAGTTTAGTGGTATTCAATTACAACTTTTTTAATGTCTTTAAAAGTTAGGTGGTATTGAATTAAGATTTTTACAAAGTCTATAAAAGTATTTTGGTATTCAAAAAGTCATAGATTTTAAAGATTTCTATTAAATTGTAGAGTTTGACAAACTTTAAAAGAAGAATTATAACTATCAACCCATATCAAAAGTCTTATCTCAACTATAAAGATTTTTAAAGATTTTCAAATAAACACAATGGTGGATAAAACTAGTTATTAATTTGACTTTGTCTTTTATTGGGTCAAATTAGTTATTTATTTTATATGGGCTAATAAATATTAAAATGTGATGGATAAATAATTTGGTAAAATTTGGGCCATAAAAATAATTGAATTTATTATAATTTTATTATAAGAGAATTAACAAGATATATTAATAAGTAAACAAATAACTAGACCTAATCTGAATTGGTGAGGGAAAAAACAGTCGTTCGAAAGCTTCTAATAGAAAGAAGAAAAAGATCTTGTTCAATAAAGGTGATATAAAATCATAAAACTCTCATATCAATTATAAATATTATGTATTATAATATATGAAAATAAAAAATATCTGATGTGTATGTGTATGTTTTTTTTTTAGTTTTCTGACATTTTAAACGAAGAAAAACACTGTTAATGTGACGCCCCCAAAATTAGGTATACATCACCCATCTTGAGTCGTCAGATACATAGTACAGAATACAAATACAACTGATTAATACATCTGTCGTGTACAATACGACAAAACATAAACTGTGAGTTTGAATACAAATATTATCTTCTAGAGAGTATTCATACTCAAAAGGAGTTCTCATTACATTTATTAACACACCATTACATAGAATAGTGAGGACTACTAACTAATACTATCATTCGGACCATCACTCCGTACCCCGACTTGTCCCAGCTACGTTCTCATTTCCTGAAGAGAACAGTGAAAGAAAGGGTGAGCTCAACTAGCCCAGTAAGAAATATTATGACTAAGATAATGCAGAATAAATTATCATTAGCCTTCAACAATGTTAAACTGATAAAATATAATAGACATCAAGTTTAACTGTAGCGGAACAAGCAATCCATTAAAAGAGTCAAGTAGAAAATAAACTCTACTATCTTTTATGATTTAAAAAGTTTTTCAACACTGTAATCGCTGAGACTCAGCTTAATAAAATAATCCACATCATCGAATCACCCCTGCACTACGGCCAAGGATATTCGTGTATTCATTAATGGTCATGATCATGCCAACAACTGTCCATCAATGCACTACGGGCCAATGAGGATTTTTACCACATCATTTGTAACATTACGGTCATGATTATACCGAATAATCCCTGGTCATAATCATACCAAGTCCATCTATGCAATACAGGCCACAGATGACTTTCAACATTTTATAAACATGAGGATGATGACAATGATATAAGAATTCAATAAAACAAGTTCAAGAATTAATTTATCCAGGAATTAACAACGTCCAAATTGTCAACATGATACTGCATTGTGGAGTAAAATTCAAGAATGCTTAGAAGAATATTTTCTTGAAAAGATACTGGATGAAACGCAACTATCAAGGATATTCCACAAATTTCATGGAGTATAGAAGTCAAAACTTAACCAACTGAGTATAATAAAGAATGGAATAACAAAAGAAATCACCATGCATGCGATAGACTGCACAGACAGGTTATTCCAACAGAATAATAAATAATGGAACCAGGTCCGGCGTAAACGCACAGACAGGATATTCCGACAGAATAATAAATAGTGGAACCAGGTCCGGCGTAAACGCACAGACAGGATATTCCGACAGAATAATAAATAATGGAACCAGGTCCGGTGTAAAACACACAGACAGGATGTTCCAACAGAATAATAATAAAAACGGAACCAGGTCCGGTGTAAAACACACAGACAGGATGTTCCAACAGAATAATAAACAGAACCAGGTCCGGTGTAAAACACACAGACAGGATGTTCCAACAGAATAATAGAAGAATGTCACCAAGTATAGGGTAGACCGCGTATACTGGTTATTCCAACAGAATAATAACGAATGGAATAACAGAAGTTCTCTTCATGAATATAAAAGAAATAATATTCCCTACCTTAAAAGAACTGGATATTGGAAAAGTGATGTAGCAGAATACTTTTATTCTCTCTCTCTTATTCTCTCTATACTTTCTCTCTCTATAGCTTGAATGAATTCGTGAAAAATAATGAAGCCCTAGGCCTCTATTTATAGAAAAACTGAGGGTGACTCTTGGTCTTAACGAAGGGTCAAATGACTCTTGGTCTTAACGAAGGGTCAAATGACTCTTGGTAATATTGAAGGGACAACTACTATTGACGAAAGTAATTACTATTGACGACGGTAATTACTATTGACGAAGAGACTCTTAGATGATGACATATGGCCCCCCATAAAATAACCAAACTTACCACAACGTCTCAATTATTGATTTAATAATATAACATATTATACAGATGATACTATGACAATAATTTAAGAGATATGATGCAGCAATTACTGTAGCAATAATTGAGTATAGCTGAGTGACTTCTCACGTAAGCATCAATAATAAATACCGTGTGCTACTATGCAACCACGCGTATTACTGTACTTTTACTACCGAGTAGTTCAACAGTTTTAACGGTTTTAACGGTAACACCTCAGCCGTTATTTTTATAGAAAGATAATTCTGTCGTTTTCTCAATCCGACAATAATTCCGTTGTGGGGTCCACCAATGATTGTGCCGTCGTACAAATATTCCCCGACAAAAAGAATATTCTCCGACCAAACGAATATTTTATAACAACTTTTTTACTTTGCAAAATTTATAAATATTACCCACAACTATAACATTATATCAAATTAACTCCATAATATTCAAAAATGATATTTATAGAAAATTCATCTTTATTTATAAAAATTGGGGTCTTACAACCTCCCCTTCTTATGAAATTTCGCCCTCGAAATTAGGGTACGTACCTGGTATGTCGAAGAGGTAAGGATACCTTGATTTCATTTCTGATTCTAACTCCCAAGTCATTTCCTCAACATCGTGGTTTCTCCACAAAACTTTAACTTGAGGTATAACCTTGGAGCGTAGAATATGCTCCTTCTTATCCAAGATTTGAACAGGAACTTCTTCATACGTCAAATCCTCCGCTATTTCGTCCGGTTCTAACTCAATAATGTGGTTCGGGTCTTCCACATATTTGCGTAACATGGATATGTGGAAAACGTTATGAACACGAGACATACTTGGCGGTAAAGCGAGTCTATAAGCCACAGTTCCTACTCGATCGAGGATTAAAAATGGGCCGATGAATCGAGGATTTAGCTTTCCTCTCTTTCCAAATCTCGTAACTGTAAGACCCCGAATTTTATGAAATAAAAGTATTCAATTTTTCTTATAATTACTATTCAGTAAATGGTTAAATTGATAAAAGTTTAAAGTTATGGGTGAAATGTGAATATTTTTTTCAAAATAAGCAAGTGGTTATAAAATAATCATTGTTGTCGGGGAATATTCGTTTGGTCGTAGAATATTCTTTCTGTCGGGGAATATTCGTACGACGGCGCAGCTATTTGTGGGCCCCATAACGAATAACTGTCGGATGACGATAACGACAAAAATTTGAGTTTTTACAAATAACGACGTAGTTGTTACTGTTAACACTGTTGGAATACCCGGTGATTAAAATACAATAATACGCGTTATTGCACAGTAGCACACGGTATTGCACAGTATTTTTAAAATTATTGATTCTTACGTAAGAAGGCACTACTCAATAATTGTTACAGTAATTACTGTTCAATATTTTATTTTATTGATTCAATAATTGCTACGCTGAAATTTTATATTATTGTTGTTCAATAATTGTTGATGCACAGTATTTTCCTTTATCAGATCAATAATTCATATTATTTGAATAATATTATTAGATAACATTATTGGCAATGTCTAGAAAGTTCTGTCTAAGGAGAGGTTTGGTCATCTAATTGCGCGCCAGTAAGGAGAAATCCTTATTGGAAAGCCCCCTCTTTCCTGGGAACGGCCTGGTTGTCATAAATGTGATTCTGTAATATTATTTGTGAATAATTAATGATTGATTCGTATGATAAGGAAATATTTATTTTATGGGGATATAAATGAGGGATATATTTTTGTGGTTAAAAAATGAAGGAGTTAATGTTGAGATTTTTATCCGTATTTTTGTCGGAATGGAGGTATTAAAAATCAGGGTTTTTGAGATATTTTGCGGGGGTTATAATTTTTAATCCGACCGTTGGATCGTGGTAATTTTTGAATATGTTATACATATATAAGTTGAGTATATGCCCACAAATTTTGAACCGTTAAAAATGAACGTATGATTTATTATGAATTTTACGAGATGACTGGTTCAGAAATTGTTGAATTTTCGGAGTTTATCATTTTGGTGGAAAATTCTAGAATTGGTGGGCCCCACTTGTAGTTGGTGAAGAAAATGTGCTGAATTATATTTCAAATGTGGTGGGTGGGAATAGTAGCAGGTAAAGCCATCAGGTTGCAGGTCAAACCTACCAAAATTTTCCTATAAATAGAGGGCTAAGTTAGAATTGAAAATCACACCAGAAACATAAGCTTTCTCTCTTTTTTTCTCTAGATTATTGAGTGTATTTTGTGAGTATTTAGATACTTGGTGAGTTACTATTCATCAGTGCAAGTTTCCTTCAGCATCATATCCGATATCCAGTCAGAAGTACTGCTCTTTTGAGGTAAGGGATAGTAAGGGATTTTAAGGGATTTTAAGGGTTGTTATGTTTTTCAGTTTCGTAATTTTTCTGAACTTCAAAAATTCTGGAAAAATTTGAAATGATATTTTGATGAGTTTTATTGATTGTGTCCAAAAATGGTGATTTTTGGATGTATAGATTGAGAGTTATGAATTTTATGAAAAAAGACTATTTTAAAAGTAACTGCTTATAATTTCTTGTGGTTAACTCCAAAATTGATGAAATTTTTATTGGGAGTACATGTATATGATGGAAGTATACTCTGTTAATTTCAGAATTTTTGGACAAAAGTACAATTTTTGATAAATGTCTAAATATTCGGCTGTTTTGACCATATGAAAAATAGTAAATGACTTTTAAAAATTCTGAGAAAAATATATGTTCACTATGAGACTATATTATGCTAAATCCCAGAAAAGAAATATTTTTGGAACTGATTTGGTATTTTTCATGAAAATAGTCTAGTTATGAGTAAATAAATTAAATATGTTTTGTGAAGAAAGAAAATTGGAAAATATGATTTTATGGCTTGAGAATCCTATATGAGGTATATGCAGATTTTTGATGAGGGTTTTGGTTATTGATGATGAAATTGTAAGAGTTGACATTTTATGATGATTAAATGTATTAATTAGTAAAGTGTAAACAATTAAAATAAATTGTTTATAAATTTAAGTAATGTTATTCTTTCAATATCATTATACCGAAATATTGGTATGTATTTTATTGTGGAATTTCTATCTTTTGTGTCGGGATTACTATTCATGAGTTACTATTCACGATTTACTATTCATGAGTTACGAATATTACTCTTGAGATTAAAACTATATGTTGATCATATTATTTTTATCATCATATATAACATTTTTATAACCCTGATGTTGAAATTCTCTTTCACTGGAGTGTAAAGATGGGTAGATTATTGGTATGATCATGACTAGGGTTCTCTTTGGCCTGTAGTGCAAAGTTGAATTGTGACTGGTATGATCATGACCATTGAATTTATAATTGAATATCTTAAGCTTAAGTGCAAAGGTGAATTGATCAACATGGTTATAATTATTGTTTATATAAATTCTGAAATGATTATATATTTTTTTGAGATATGAATATATTTGGCCTGTAGTGCAAATATGAATTGTTGATGAATATCTTTGGCCTGTAGTGCAAAGATGAACTGTTGTTGAATATCTTTGGCCTGTAGTGCAAAGATGAACTGTTGTTGAATATCTTTGGCTTGTAGTGCAAAGATGGTTTGTTGATGAATATCTTTGGCCCGTAGTGCAAAGATGGATTTGTTAGTATGATTATAAACAAGAATTGTGATTTGGTATAACCATGATCTTTGATGTTTCAGGTAAAGACAGGTGATGAAAATATTCTTCGTCCTGGGTGCGAAGAAAAATTTATAGTCACAATTATGATTATGAGTTATTCATATGATTGTGGAAAGGAACTGTTGAGTGATGTTACATGGATAAAATATTGTTGGTGGATTTTTAACATGGAGAAGATAATAGACTTTATAGTCTATTTGACTCTTCTAATGGATTGCTCGTTCCGCTGCAACTATGGTTGAAATTTTTATCATTTACCATATGTTCTAAATCTCTGATTTATTGTTGATGAAGGCTATTGATAATTGAATTATCTTTAGTCATGATATTCTTTACTGAGCTAGTTGTGCTCACCCTTTTGCTTCACAATTCCTTTCAGGTAATAAGAGTGTAGCTGGGTCGAGCGAGGGTAACGGGAAAATAGAACGGTGGTCATCATTTAGTAGTTATATTTGGTGAAGAAAATAGGGTGAGGCGAACCCAACGTTGGAAGGGTGGTTTGCCACTATCATACAAGATGTCTAACGACATACAACCTCGTGTCATCATAAGACATGGATGTGCTCATCCACTTGCTGAGTATATCTATGGGCACTACCTATATAATCTTGGTGTTTGTTTGAAGTATAATTCTCAATTAGAGACAGTGGAGATAATGATAAGTCAAGAGAAGACTCACCATTGGGAAGAATATGATAGTAATCTTCTCGTTTTTCTTTGGGGTCTATTGGGTCAACCAAGGATAATTCTGTGGCCATATGATATCTATCATAACCTAGACGCGTGGCCTCCCATGTACGAAGTTTCCTTGAGCACTTCCCAAAGATTCTAATTTCTAAAACAGTTTTTGACTATACCTTTATGTAAGGTGTTATTGTGAGGTGATGTCCACGGTTGGAACATGAGTCACATTTAGTATATATTTGTATCCAAACTCACAGCATATGTGTTGTTGTATTTTACACGACAATTGTTGTAATAAAGTTGTAGTTATTTTCTGTACCATGTATTTGACGACTCAGAATGGGTTGGATGGAATGGACCTATTTTGGGGTCGTTACAGTTGGTATCAGAGCTATAAGTAAAGAGCCCCGAGCCTCTCGCTGGTGACTTCCTGTTGATGGGGGATGCACCGAAGCCAGACTCTCCGTAGGGGACGCCGTTCTGCGGTGGCAAACTGATAGGTATCAATGTAAGGTGCTGACATAGGTTGGTGTCCAGAGTTACATTTGGTATCAGAGCTTAGGGATATGATCTCTGGCGGAGATCGGGAAATAGAACTAGGAGGGGAGAGATGAGTAAATCATTCGCTAGTGTGTCCTACCTAAGCTTATTTGTTGGTCAGTCATAATATCGGGATATTATTTGAAATGTTAATTTGTTTAATTAACACTTGTTTTGAAGCTGTATTCTAGAATGTTATTTGAAATACAGGAGATGAGCAATGGAGAAATTATGATGACAGAGAAGATGGAATTTGAAATGAAAGGAAGGTATTCTCAACTCTTTGAAATACCAGGTACGTAAATTTCGGGGACGAAATTTCATAAGGAGGGGAGATTGTAAGACCCCGAATTTTATGAAATAAAAGTATTCAATTTTTCTTATAATTACTATTCAGTAAATGGTTAAATTGATAAAAGTTTAAAGTTATGGGTGAAATGTGAATATTTTTTTCAAAATAAGCAAGTGGTTATAAAATAATCATTGTTGTCGGGGAATATTCGTTTGGTCGTAGAATATTCTTTCTGTCGGGGAATATTCGTACGACGGCGCAGCTATTTGTGGGCCCCATAACGAATAACTGTCGGATGACGATAACGACAAAAATTTGAGTTTTTACAAATAACGACGTAGTTGTTACTGTTAACACTGTTGGAATACCCGGTGATTAAAATACAGTAATACGCGTTATTGCACAGTAGCACACGGTATTGCACAGTATTTTTAAAATTATTGATTCTTACGTAAGAAGGCACTACTCAATAATTGTTACAGTAATTACTGTTCAATATTTTATTTTATTGATTCAATAATTGCTACGTTGAAATTTTATATTATTGTTGTTCAATAATTGTTGATGCACAGTATTTTCCTTTATCAGATCAATAATTCATATTATTTGAATAATATTATTAGATAACATTATTGGCAATGTCTAGAAAGTTCTGTCTAAGGAGAGGTTTGGTCATCTAATTGCGCGCCAGTAAGGAGAAATCCTTATTGGAAAGCCCCCTCTTTCCTGGGAACGGCCTGGTTGTCATAAATGTGATTCTGTAATATTATTTGTGAATAATTAATTATTGATTCATATGATAAGGAAATATTTATTTTATGGGGATATAAATGAGGGATATATTTTTGTGGTTAAAAAATGAAGGAGTTAATGTTGAGATTTTTATCCGTATTTTTGTCGGAATGGAGGTATTAAAAATCAGGGTTTTTGAGATATTTTGCGGGGGTTATAATTTTTAATCCGACCGTTGGATCGTGGTAATTTTTGAATATGTTATACATATATAAGTTGAGTATATGCCCACAAATTTTGAACCGTTAAAAATGAACGTATGATTTATTATGAATTTTACGAGATGACTGGTTCAGAAATTGTTGAATTTTCGGAGTTTATCATTTTGGTGGAAAATTCTAGAATTGGTGGGCCCCACTTGTGGTTGGTGAAGAAATGTGCTGAATTATATTTCAAATGTGGTGGGTGGGAATAGTAGCAGGTAAAGCCATCAGGTTGCAGGTCAAACCTACCAAAATTTTCCTATAAATAGAGGGCTAAGTTAGAATTGAAAATCACACCAGAAACATAAGCTTTCTCTCTTTTTTTCTCTAGATTATTGAGTGTATTTTGTGAGTATTTAGATACTTGGTGAGTTACTATTCATCAGTGCAAGTTTCCTTCAGCATCATATCCGATATCCAGTCAGAAGTACTGCTCTTTTGAGGTAAGGGATAGTAAGGGATTTTAAGGGATTTTAAGGGTTGTTATGTTTTTCAGTTTCGTAATTTTTCTGAACTTCAAAAATTCTGGAAAAATTTGAAATGATATTTTGATGAGTTTTATTGATTGTGTCCAAAAATGGTGATTTTTGGATGTATAGATTGAGAGTTATGAATTTTATGAAAAAAGACTATTTTAAAAGTAACTGCTTATAATTTCTTGTGGTTAACTCCAAAATTGATGAAATTTTTATTGGGAGTACATGTATATGATGGAAGTATACTCTGTTAATTTCAGAATTTTTGGACAAAAGTACAATTTTTGATAAATGTCTAAATATTCGGCTGTTTTGACCATATGAAAAATAGTAAATGACTTTTAAAAATTCTGAGAAAAATATATGTTCACTATGAGACTATATTATGCTAAATCCCAGAAAAGAAATATTTTTGGAACTGATTTGGTATTTTTCATGAAAATAGTCTAGTTATGAGTAAATAAATTAAATATGTTTTGTGAATAAAGAAAATTGGAAAATAGGATTTTATGGCTTGAGAATCCTATATGAGGTATATGCAGATTTTTGATGAGGGTTTTGGTTATTGATGATGAAATTGTAAGAGTTGGCATTTTATGATGATTAAATGTATTAATTAGTAAAGTGTAAACAATTAAAATAAATTGTTTATAAATTTAAGTAATGTTATTCTTTCAATATCATTATACCGAAATATTGGTATGTATTTTATTGTGGAATTTCTATCTTTTGTGTCGGGATTACTATTCATGAGTTACTATTCACGATTTACTATTCATGAGTTACGAATATTACTCTTGAGATTAAAACTATATGTTGATCATATTATTTTTATCATCATATATAACATTTTTATAACCCTGATGTTGAAATTCTCTTTCACTGGAGTGTAAAGATGGGTAGATTATTGGTATGATCATGACTAGGGTTCTCTTTGGCCTGTAGTGCAAAGTTGAATTGTGACTGGTATGATCATGACCATTGAATTTATAATTGAATATCTTAAGCTTAAGTGCAAAGGTGAATTGATCAACATGGTTATAATTATTGTTTAT
This sequence comes from Panax notoginseng, assembly GCA_016801055.1. Lineage (NCBI taxonomy): Eukaryota > Viridiplantae > Streptophyta > Magnoliopsida > Apiales > Araliaceae > Panax > Panax notoginseng. Next base: position 169,643,314 of record CM029021.1, read on the forward strand.
ATAAATTCTGAAATGATTATATATTTTTTTGAGATATGAATATATTTGGCCTGTAGTGCAAATATGAATTGTTGATGAATATCTTTGGCCTGTAGTGCAAAGATGAACTGTTGTTGAATATCTTTGGCCTGTAGTGCAAAGATGAACTGTTGTTGAATATCTTTGGCCTGTAGTGCAAAGATGGTTTGTTGATGAATATCTTTGGCCCGTAGTGCAAAGATGGATTTGTTAGTATGATTATAAACAAGAATTGTGATTTGGTATAACCATGATCTTTGATGTTTCAGGTAAAGACAGGTGATGAAAATATTCTTCGTCCTGGGTGCGAAGAAAAATTTATAGTCACAATTATGATTATGAGTTATTCATATGATTGTGGAAAGGAACTGTTGAGTGATGTTACATGGATAAAATATTGTTGGTGGATTTTTAACATGGAGAAGATAATAGACTTTATAGTCTATTTGACTCTTCTAATGGATTGCTCGTTCCGCTGCAACTATGGTTGAAATTTTTATCATTTACCATATGTTCTAAATCTCTGATTTATTGTTGATGAAGGCTATTGATAATTGAATTATCTTTAGTCATGATATTCTTTACTGAGCTAGTTGTGCTCACCCTTTTGCTTCACAATTCCTTTCAGGTAATAAGAGTGTAGCTGGGTCGAGCGAGGGTAACGGGAAAATAGAACGGTGGTCATCATTTAGTAGTTATATTTGGTGAAGAAAATAGGGTGAGGCGAACCCAACGTTGGAAGGGTGGTTTGCCACTATCATACAAGATGTCTAACGACATACAACCTCGTGTCATCATAAGACATGGATGTCCTCATCCACTTGCTGAGTATATCTATGGGCACTACCTATATAATCTTGGTGTTTGTTTGAAGTATAATTCTCAATTAGAGACAGTGGAGATAATGATAAGTCAAGAGAAGACTCACCATTGGGAAGAATATGATAGTAATCTTCTCGTTTTTCTTTGGGGTCTATTGGGTCAACCAAGGATAATTCTGTGGCCATATGATATCTATCATAACCTAGACGCGTGGCCTCCCATATACGAAAGTTTCCTTGAGCACTTCCCAAAGATTCTAATTTCTAAAACAGTTTTTGACTATACCTTTATGTAAGGTGTTATTGTGAGGTGATGTCCACGGTTGGAACATGAGTCACATTTAGTATATATTTGTATCCAAACTCACAGCATATGTGTTGTTGTATTTTACACGACAATTGTTGTAATAAAGTTGTAGTTATTTTCTGTACCATGTATTTGACGACTCAGAATGGGTTGGATGGAATGGACCTATTTTGGGGTCGTTACAGTAACTCCTTTCCATGGAGCAACACGTAAGAACACATGATCTCCTACATCAAATTCCACGTCCTTTCGATGAAGATCAACATAACTCTTTTGTCGATCTTGTGAGGTTTTTATACGTTGTCGGATCGTTTGAATCTTTTCTGTAGTCATACGTACCAACTCCGGTCCCAACAACGTTGCTTCGCCCACCTCATCCCAGCATACTGGAGAACGACATTTTCTTCCATACAATGCTTCGAATGGAGCCATGCCAATTCTTGCTTGATAACTGCTGTTGTAGGAAAACTCCACCAATGGTAAGAACTTGTCCCAACTTCCCTTGAAGTCAAAGACACAGAGTCTTAATAGATCTTCAAGAGTTTGAATAGTCCTCTCTGATTGTCCGTCCGTCTGAGGATGATATGCTGAACTAAATCGTAACTCCGTGCCCATAGCTTTTTGTAAACTAACCCAAAATCGTGAAGTGAATCTTGGGTCTCGATAAGAAATTATGGATACTGGCATACCATGCAGTCTTACAATCTCGTTTATATACATACGAGCAAGACGTTCAAGTGTATAAGTTTCTCGTATCGGTAAGAAATGAGCAGACTTGGTCAATCTATCAACAATGACCCAAATCGCATCAATACCTTGAGAAACCCTAGGAAGACCGGTAACGAAATCCATGGTAATGTGCTCCCACTTCCATTCTGGAATTTCAAGTGGTTGCAATGGACCTTTTGGTACTTGATGCTCCGCTTTGACTCGTTGACAAGTTAGACACCTTGAGATAAACAACGCTATCTCTCTCTTCATATTGCTCCACCAAAATGTATGACGAAGATCATGATACATTTTGGTACTTCCAGGATGGATTGCAAACGGTGTGTTGTGCGCCTCCATCATGATTTCATACTTTAAATCAGGGTTGTTAGGAACACAAAGTCTGGAGTTGACTCGAAGTATTCCTTCCTCATCGATTCTTGCTTCCGGCATAACACCTTCTTGCACTTTCTTCCTCATACGCATCAGCTCCAGGTCTGTAGCTTGAGCAGCTTTAACTTTATCGATTAAAGTCGGTTCTACTCGTATATTCGCCATCATCACATGGGTCCCTGGAGTCTTCAACTCTATCTCCATCCTTTGCAAGTCACACAAAATGGGCCTTTGCGTTGTTAATATTGCACTTGTACCCGCATATGATCTTCTACTCAATGCGTCAGCTACCACGTTCGCTTTTCCAGGATGATATTGAATGGTATGATCATAATCTTTCAACAGTTCAAGCCAACGTCGTTGTCGCATGTTGAGTTCCTTTTGAGTGAAGAAATATTTGAGACTTTTATGATCCGTAAAGATCTCCACCTTCTCCCCATACAAGTAATGCCTCCAAATTTTAAGTGCAAAGACAACAGCTGCCAACTCTAGATCATGAGTAGGATAATTCCTCTCATATTCCTTGAGTTGTCTTGATGCATAGGCTATGACTTTTCCATGTTGCATGAGAACACATCCCAACCCTTTGCTCGAAGCATCACTGTAGATGACAAATCCCTCCGAGCCAGATGGTATTGTTAGAACAGGTGCTGAAATGAGTCTCCTCTTGAGTTCTTGAAAACTCTGCTCACATTCTTCGCTCCAACCGAACTTTGTATCTTTTCGAGTCAGCTGAGTTAACGGAGTAGCGATTCGAGAAAATCCTTCCACGAATCTCCGATAATAACCAGCTAGACCGAGAAAGCTACGTACTTCGGTTACTGATTTAGGTTGCTCCCAGCTTTGAATAGCTTCAATCTTTGCCGGGTCAACCGATATTCCACGACTTGATACTACGTGCCCAAGGAATGCTACCTCTTCCAGCCAGAACTCGCATTTCTTCAACTTGGCATAAAGCTTGTATTCACGAAGCTTTTGGAGTACCAGCCTCAAGTGTTGCTCATGATCTTCACGGCTTTTGGAATAAATAAGGATGTCATCAATAAAGACGACCACAAAGTGATCCAAATATTCCTTGAATACCCGGTTCATCATATCCATGAAGGCAGCAGGAGCATTAGTCAATCCAAAGGACATGACTAGGAATTCATAATGCCCGTACCGAGTTCTAAAAGCCGTCTTTGGAATATCCTCAGTTCTAACCTTCAGCTGATGATATCCAGAACGAAGATCGATCTTTGAAAAGAATTGTGCTCCTTGCAACTGGTCAAACAGATCATCAATACGTGGCAATGGGTACCTGTTTTTGATGGTGACATGATTCAACTCCCGATAATCAATACAAAGTCGCATACTTCTATCTTTCTTCTTCACGAATAGAACAGGAGCTCCCCAAGGAGAAGTACTAGGACGAATAAAGCCAATGTCTAACAATTCCTGCAGTTAGATCTTTAACTCCTGAAGTTCAATAGGAGCCATTCGATATGGGGCTTTGGAAATGGGTTTTGTACCGGGTTCAAGATCGATACAAAATTCAATTTCACGCTCTGGGGGTAGGCCAGGAAGTTCTTCAGGGAATACGTCAGGGAATTTATTAACAATAGAAATATCATTCAAAACTGACGTATTTTTGTTTAGATCTGTGACATAAGCTAAGAAAGCTTGACATCCATTTTTCAATAAACGAATAGTTTTATGGCTTGAGATGACAGCGATTGATTTTAATGGTTTGGTTGCTTGAATTCGCATAATAGGTCGATTAGGAATATGAAAACTAACAACCTTACGAAAACAATCAATTTTTGCATAATGAGTAGTTAACCAATCAATCCCTAGAATCACGTCAAATGCAAGTATTTTTAATGAAATCAGATCGATAGGTAATGTGTGGGTACCAACTTGAACCAAACAAGACTTATAAACAGTGGAGGTAATGAAGGTTTCTCCCAACGGAGTTTTCACAGATAAGTCAAAGTCTAATTTCTCCGGAATCAAATTTAATCGATGAGCGCAAGTAGGAGAAATAAAAGAATGGGTTGAACCGGTATCAAATAAAGTATAAACTTCTTTAGAGTTTATAATAAGCTTACCCGTGATGACCTCATTCGGGTTCCTTGCTCTCTGGGAGTTCACAACAAACGCTCTCCCTTGCACAACCGGTTTTGACTTTTCTGGGACGGCTTTTGGTGCCTCCATCCTAGCTGCATTTGTCTTCGGTAAACGACAAAATCGGGCTAAATGACCTTCTCTTCCACAATTATAACATGCTTTGGATGGCATCGCGCAGTTTGGACTGATGTACCCCTCCCCTCCGCATTTGAAACATATGATAGGTGGTCGTTCTCCTTCCTTAACGACAGGTGCTGGTGCTGACGTCTTTCCATCATTGTTGAATCTCCTCTTCTTGAAATGTCCATTCTTATTGTTTTGGCCCTGATTACCACCGAAGTGGTTACCATTTCTGGCCTGTTGATTCCCTCCACGCTTGTTGTCACCGCTTCGATGACTGCTCTCACTGGTATTATCATTTTGCCGGCTGCTCTCTTTTGGTTGCGTTGTCTCGTTATCGCGCTCCACCAACTGAGCCCTATTTACAACATCTGAATACAAATACAGTTTATGAGAAACAAGATGTTGACGTATCTCCGGCTTCAAACCTCTTAAAAACATCCGCGTCATTCTTTTTTCATTATCCACCAGGTGGGACGCAAACCGGGATAACTCCGCAAATTTTGTCTCGTACTGCGACACGGTCATATTATTCTGCTCCAATTTGATGAACTCCACCTCCTTCATGTGACGAATACTCTCGGGAAAGTATTTGTCGTTAAACAGATCTTGAAACTTCTCCCAAGACATCTTCAGTGCGGCAGGTTGAGTACGCTTTATCGATTCCCACCAGTAATCTGCCTCTCCTCGCAACATAAAGGCGGCAAAGGGAACCTTTTGCTCCTCGGAGCAACCCAAGACATCAAATATCTTGGTGATCTGCTTTATCCATGTTTCAGCTACAAGTGGTTTGGGTTCTCCCTTAAACTCCGGTGGTCCCAGCTCCTTAAACTGTTTAGCCGTGACCGCCTGAGAGTTTCCAGTATTTCCACCTACGTTGTGGACAGGAGCCGCTTTCACCTGTTGTTGCATGAATTGCATAAAGCCTCTGAACATTTGATCATTCATCATTTGGTCAGTGTTGTTGTTTGCATGAGAATTGACACCTTCCTGATGCAGATTATCCTGATTATTGATATGTGGTGAATCAACAGTCGTCTGTGCTCCATTGCTATTCTCAACATTCTCAGATGCCATTTTCAGATACTGTCACAAAATAAAAATTAATTGATATGTCATATATTATCCTTATATTATGACCGACCAATTAAATACCATGCAAATAAACTTAGGTATGCCATACTAGCGAAGGAATTCCCCGTCTCTCCCCTCCTAGTTCTATTCTCACATCTTAGCCAGGGATCATATCCCTAAGCTCTGATACCAACTGTGACGCCCCCAAAATTAGGTATACATCACCCATCTTGAGTCGTCAGATACATAGTACAGAATACAAATACAACTGATTAATACATCTGTCGTGTACAATACGACAAAACATAAACTGTGAGTTTGAATACAAATATTATCTTCTAGAGAGTATTCATACTCAAAAGGAGTCCTCATTACATTTATTAACACACCATTACATAGAATAGTGAGGACTACTAACTAATACTATCATTCGGACCATCACTCCGTACCCCGACTTGTCCCAGCTACGTTCTCATTTCCTGAAGAGAACAGTGAAAGAAAGGGTGAGCTCAACTAGCCCAGTAAGAAATATTATGACTAAGATAATGCAGAATAAATTATCATTAGCCTTCAACAATGTTAAACTGATAAAATATAATAGACATCAAGTTTAACTGTAGCGGAACAAGCAATCCATTAAAAGAGTCAAGTAGAAAATAAACTCTACTATCTTTTATGATTTAAAAAGTTTTTCAACACTGTAATCGCTGAGACTCAGCTTAATAAAATAATCCACATCATCGAATCACCCCTGCACTACGGCCAAGGATATTCGTGTATTCATTAATGGTCATGATCATGCCAACAACTGTCCATCAATGCACTACGGGCCAATGAGGACTTTTACCAGATCATTTGTAACATTACGGTCATGATTATACCGAATAATCTCTGGTCATAATCATACCAAGTCCATCTATGCAATACAGGCCACAGATGACTTTCAACATTTTATAAACATGGGGATGATGACAATGATATAAGAATTCAATAAAACAAGTTCAAGAATTAATTTATCCAGGAATTAACAACGTCCAAATTGTCAACATGATACTGCATTGTGGAGTAAAATTCAAGAATGCTTAGAAGAATATTTTCTTGAAAAGATACTGGATGAAACGCAACTATCAAGGATATTCCACAAATTTCATGGAGTATAGAAGTCAAAACTTAACCAACTGAGTATAATAAAGAATGGAATAACAAAAGAAATCACCATGCATGCGATAGACTGCACAGACAGGTTATTCCAACAGAATAATAAATAATGGAACCAGGTCCGGCGTAAACGCACAGACAGGATATTCCGACAGAATAATAAATAGTGGAACCAGGTCCGGCGTAAACGCACAGACAGGATATTCCGACAGAATAATAAATAATGGAACCAGGTCCGGTGTAAAACACACAGACAGGATGTTCCAACAGAATAATAATAAAAACGGAACCAGGTCCGGTGTAAAACACACAGACAGGATGTTCCAACAGAATAATAAACAGAACCAGGTCCGGTGTAAAACACACAGACAGGATGTTCCAACAGAATAATAGAAGAATGTCACCAAGTATAGGGTAGACCGCGTATACTGGTTATTCCAACAGAATAATAACGAATGGAATAACAGAAGTTCTCTTCATGAATATAAAAGAAATAATATTCCCTACCTTAAAAGAACTGGATATTGGAAAAGTGATGTAGCAGAATACTTTTATTCTCTCTCTCTTATTCTCTCTATACTTTCTCTCTCTATAGCTTGAATGAATTCGTGAAAAATAATGAAGCCCTAGGCCTCTATTTATAGAAAAACTGAGGGTGGCTCTTGGTCTTAACGAAGGGTCAAATGACTCTTGGTCTTAACGAAGGGTCAAATGACTCTTGGTAATATTGAAGGGACAACTACTATTGACGAAAGTAATTACTATTGACGACGGTAATTACTATTGACGAAGAGACTCTTAGATGATGACATATGGCCCCCCATAAAATAACCAAACTTACCACAACGTCTCAATTATTGATTTAATAATATAACATATTATACAGATGATACTATGACAATAATTTAAGAGATATGATGCAGCAATTACTGTAGCAATAATTGAGTATAGCTGAGTGACTTCTCACGTAAGCATCAATAATCAATACCGTGTGCTACTATGCAACCACGCGTATTACTGTACTTTTACTACCGAGTAGTTCAACAGTTTTAACGGTTTTAACAGTAACACCTCAGCCGTTATTTTTATAGAAAGATAATTCTGTCGTTTTCTCAATCCGACAATAATTCCGTTGTGGGGTCCACCAATGATTGTGCCGTCGTACGAATATTCCCCGACAAAAAGAATATTCTCCGACCAAACGAATATTTTATAACAACTTGCTTACTTTGCAAAATTTATAAATATTACCCACAACTATAACATTATATCAAATTAACTCCATAATATTCAAAAATGATATTTATAGAAAATTCATCTTTATTTATAAAAATTGGGGTCTTACAGTTAATTTTTGAGACATCCTTCATATTCGTCTTCAAGTGTCTTTGGTGTATCATAGTGAAATAATGTAACATGTGGTTGTATTCATGCATGATAAATTGACAGAATCGTTATATTTTCCTTATAAAAAAAGAAAAAACGCACTGCTTTGATATATGTTCGGTGCGTAGAAAAGGTCCACACAATCAAACAAAATTAGCAGCAGTTAAGATGAAAAATTAGGTTGACAGAATCATACAATCAATTTATATATATATATATATATATATATATATATATATATATATATATATATATATAGGGGTTCCATCCACAGCAACCGGTTGCTATGGAGCAACCCCTTTTTTGGCTTGCTGATTATTTTTTTTTGCTCCAGCCGAAATTCCAACATGTCAAAAAAGGGGTTGCTCCACAGCAACCGGCTGCTATGGATGGAACCCCATATATATATATATATATATATATATATATATATATGGGGTTCCATCCATAGCAGCCTGTAGTTTCTAAACTCAATGAAAAGTGAGCTTAATTTTTGTATTGCGTCTGTAGTTTCTAAAATTTTATTGGTATCCGAGTATCCAAATGTATCATGAAATGAGTAGAATAATGTGAACGCTTTCAACATATATAAAATCTCATGCCACAATAATATAATGAGATTTAGGTGCTGTTTGTTTACATCTGATTGCCTCTTAATGGAGTGCCTCTTATTCGCTAAGAGGCATGATGCTATTTGTTTATTTTTTGGCAAAAAGTACTTTTTCACCACTGTGGTTATAGTTATTTAACGAAATAGCCACTGTGCTTTTAAAATATTCAATTTTCCCACTGTACTTTTTAAAAATGTTCAATCAGGTCATTCCGTCTATTTTTTGTAACTGTCGTTAACAAATTGCTTACGTGGCTTTTAAAAAACAAAATAAAAAGTGACATGATAATTACGTGGCAATAGATTAACAAATCTGTTTTTAAAATAAAATAAAAAATGACATGGTAATAACAACATATCTATTTTTTAACAAATTCTGTTTTTAAAAAAAATCTGTTTTTAAAAAAAAGTACTTTTTAAAAAAAACGGTTTTTAAGAAAAACAATTTTTTAAAAAAATCTGTTTTTAAACAAATTCTGCTTTTAAAAAAAATTCTATTTTTTTAAAAAATCTGTTTTTTAAAAATAAATATTTTTTAAAAAAAATCCTTTTTTGAAAAATTTCTATTTTTTTTAAAAAATTATGTTTTTAAAAAAAATTTATTTTTAACAAATTTGTTTTTAATTACGTGGCAAATCTGTTTTTTAACAAATCTATTTTTAATTAAAAAATTCTGCTTTTTAACAAATCTATTTTTAAAAAATAGAATTTGTTAAAAAACAGATTTTTTAAAAAATTTGTTTTTTAAAAAAAACAGTTTTTGTAAAAAAAATAAAATTACAAATAATATATTAATTTTTTTGTATCAATGAGATCTATTACAACATTACATTAATTTCAACAAGAAAATAAAAATAAAAAATAATTAATTACGAGACAAAAAATAATTTTATTTTTTTTTAAAAAAACTATTTTTTAAAAAAACTATTTTTTAAAAAAACCAATTTTTAAAAAAAATCTGTTTTTTAACAAATTCTGCTTTTAAAAAAAATTATATTTTAAAAAAAAGTTCTGTTTTTTTAAAATAATTATTTTTTTTAAACATCCGTTTTTTAAAAAGTTTTGTTTTTTAAAAAAAAATTTGTTTTTTAAAAGCAGATTTTTTAATTAAAAAACAGATTTGCCACGCATTAAAAACAGATTTGTTAAAAACAGATTTTTTTAAAAACATAATTTTTTTACAAAATAGAAATTTTTTTAAAACGGATTTTTTAAAAAAATATAATTATTTTTAAAAAACAGATTTTTTTAGAAAAATAGAATTTTTTTTAAAAGCAGAATTTGTTTAAAAAAAGTTTTTTTTAAAAATTGTTTTTCTTTAAAACCGTTTTTTAAAAAAAATAAAATTTTTTTAAAAACAGATTTAAAAAAAAATATAATTGGTTAAAAAACAGATTTGTTGTTATTACCATGTCATTTTTTATTTTATTTAAAAAATAGATTTGTTAATCTATTGCCACATAATTACCATGTCATTTTTTATTTTGTTTTTTAAAAGCCATATAAGCAATTTGTTAACGGTAGTTACAAAAAATGGACGGAATGGCCTGATTGAACATTTTTAAAAAGTACAGTGGGCAAATTGAATATTTTAAAAGCACAGTGGCTATTTCGTTAAATCATTATAACCACAGTGGTGAAAAAGTGCTTTTTGCCTTTATTTTTTTGTTACAGCTGAATGCCTTTTAATCGGTAAGACAGAAAATAAAATCTTAATAATTAAGAGGTATCGCTTAATAAAAAAATTTTGATAATTTTTTTTATATAAATATATTCAACAATATTATGCACTCATTTTTATTAAATTAAATATTTAAAATTATTAAATAAAATTTTACCCTTTAAAATGGTAAAATAGTGTCATTAAAAAATAATTTATTTTTTAGTTATCAAATATTTTTTTAGATTCAGTCCTCATAACCATTCAGATGATCTAATTTATTAAGACATCATAATCATTCAGATCTTAATTCTCAGGTTTATTAAACATAACCTTACTCTAGTTCAGGAAAAAAGAGAGAGAAGTTGTACGCATGAGCTAATTAACAATTAATATAAGTTACAAGATATATTAGAAGTATACAAAAGTCTATCACAATCTTGATAAAAAGTTTATAAAAATCTGTTACTTATTTCATAGAGTCTATAAAAGCCATTTTAAAAAAGTCTTTAAAATCTGTAAAAGTCATTAAAATCTCACAAATTCTACAAAAGTCTGTCACTTAAAAAAGGTCTTTAAAAATCTTAATTGAATACACCCCCTTAATTAATTTGTGAAAATTTAAAATTCAATTTGTGATATGAATTTATTTTAAATTTTTAACTGTATCACATTTTAAAAATATTAGCTATTGTATTATTAATATAAAAAATTTATTTATTGATCAAAAATTTTGTGAAGTGAAACAAATTTTAGTTGTGAAAATAAAATTATATTTGCAAAATAACAATTCTCAAATTTATTAGTTCTCTTTTGGGACATCTTAGTGAATCGGTTGCCGGTAGCGGTGGGCGGTTCAGTCCAAATTTCATCTACTGTTTTGGGTAGAAGCTACCCAACCGCTATATATATGTCACCGTCTTCTCCTCCAAAAATTAATTACCTCTTTCTCTGTATCTTCCAGTTATATACAACCACAAATATTTGCACTTTCCGATTAATCGGTCATCATCGCATAGGGGGTGTGATCCCGGATTTCGATGACGATCATTGCTATTGGTAAAATTTAATTAAGCATAACGTTTTCTTATTAACATTTTTTTTAAATTTAAAATAAATAAATTATTTTATCATGGATTCGTTCTATATCCATTTCATTTAAACTTGATCATCCTGATAATTTTACTTAGAAAAAATTACGCTATGTGATGATCATGAATATAAGTATTTATATGCAAATATTCATAGAATTTTGCCCTTCTATCTCTATATATTGTTTATTAACCTTTTGTTTGTTAATTTGTTGGTTAGTTCTCCCCTCCCATATAGCTTACGGGAACACGATGATGGTAATTATGTAGTTGGTTTGATCTTCAGATGTTTTTGTGTGTTATCTATGTGTAGAGTCGGATATATTAGTAACTCAATTAAAAGTAGATTCTAAAAGTAGTAATTTTTTCTTTTAGGGATCTATATTCCTGTGAGCTTATAATTCTAATTATACAAACTGCTGAAGTTAACTTTAAAATTGTAACATATTTACTATACCGATGCTAGTGGCTGCACTGGCACTTATTGTCCTTGTTATCTACATTTTGACATGTTTTTCTATCAGTTTTCAGTTAAAGTGTAATAACTTACCATATTAACATTTAAGTCTGTATGTAGGATTCCCTGCTTCAGGGTGATTAAAGTGTTCATGAAAACTGATGGTTCATTGAAGGGTTATTTTTGCCTTTTACTTTATTTTGGTAAGTTTTGCCCAAGTCATGTAATGCTATTTGTTTGTGGCCTTCAACCTGTTTATATGAGTTTTACTCAAGTCTCTATAATTTACATATCAATATTATAACTTAGTATTGGATGCTCAAAATTACATTTGTACTAAATTATTTACAACTTCTTGATTAAGCTAAAAATCTTCAATAAAACTTAGGTTTATTACATCTAGATTCTAAGAGAATTCCTACTATAAGAACTTATTTAAAGGTAGCTAAGTAGTGTATCGCATACCCGTATTCGTACTGCGTATCAAAACGAACTACGTTCCAAGTAAAACTGGTATATTTGATCAAAAAGATTCTTTTTCTCATGCTGACTACAGAATCTTTCTTGCTTAGCCATCTCCTTTTTTCCAATGAAATATTAAAAAAATTAAAATTCTTTGTTTTGGAGTAGTTTAGCATAGTTTTTTTCTTTGCTTTGTGGTTCCGATTCTCTGGATGATCTCTGCATCATTAAGAGCCTTTGATTAGGATGATCTTCCTTGGGATTTTAAACTGATCTATTGTTTTTTTTTTGTGTATGTGTGATATAAAATATTAGTCTACAGATACTAACTATTATGCATGGTTTATGAGCTTCATATATGATAACATTCTTGTAACAGTATTTGGATGAGCAATGATGATTGAAGGGTTTCCACAGGAAGCATATTATTTAAACTGGTGAAGTTTATGATTTTGGCTCTGATCTGACTGTGCCTTTGGTTGATGTCTGAGGATATGATTTCTCAATCTCAGCAATATTATTGTTTTGTTTAGAAAAAAGTTGATTTATTGGAGGAAGGTAGATTATCTTGTTCTGTGTGCTGTATAACAATCTACATTTTGTGTTTTCCAAGAGATTAGATAATCAATTTTAGTACCTCTTAATAAACTCTTGCACAAGTGTCAGGTTTTATTTCCCAAAGTTCTCCATGAGCTTAAATGGGTGTTAGTCACATCACTGGTTGCAAATCTGACTGTTTCAAGCCTCAATCTTGATATCAACCATACTTTGAGTTATATAATTCACTGTTAGTACTGAAGCATAGGAATTAGGAAGTTCTTTAGTTTTCTTTGCGGAAGAGTATGAAAGCAGGGTGCAAGTTCCAGAAGTATTGCTTTCTTCTTTCTGAAAAACAGCATAAAAACATATATTTTATTGTTTATGGGATAATCATGTAACTTATATGTTTAATTTCATGTCTGTCTGCACCACAATTTTCTTGGTTTAAAGTTTATAGTAAGCTTATATGGAATTCCTTCTTGTTTCTGAGCAAACTTCTGTAACTTTTTATGCGAATTATAATTAATCATATTATTGAGTTATCTCATGTAGTTTTATTTGTCTCCATTATAATCCACTTCTTCGCATGAGCAACCTGATCTTTTTAGGTTTCTTTTCTCAGATGATTTTCAGTTGTTTTTTGTATTTTTGCACTTAAAATGCTCTTGCAGAAGGTGTTTTTTTCTTTCAATTTTTTTCTAACACCTTATGTTCTTTTATTAGCTCATTACCTTCAATTTATATTCATTTTTCTTATGTTAAGGTGGTTTCCTCTCTTAGTGTCTTCTTCTTTGAAGTACAAAATCGATGACATTACCATATCACATCATAATAAGACTCATGAACTTGTATGCCTTACTCCCCCAAAAAGTTGTTGGCTATTGGTTTTACTATTCACGGCTTCACGCAAAGTAAGTCTGCTCGCTAAGTCGGAAACGTGTTGGTTACCGACAAATTATGGATACTTATTTCAAAAATAAGAAAATGGTTTAAAAGAAACAATGTATGAAGCAAATATTGGCAAGAGTATTCAACGTAGTATTGTTATGTTTAAATTTCTCATACGTATATATTTTCCTTGGTTGATGTTTCTTAGTTTGCATAATATGGGTATTCATTGATCATCACGATTCATAAGTTGCAACTTTTCCAGTACAGGAAATATTGAACTGACTTGTGATAAGATAATGTTGTTTGTATATAGTCTCATTAATGATATAATGTAGATTAGCTTACTTCTCAAAATAAAATAAAATGTAAAGATCTATAATTTTGTTATTAACTTGTCCTCTCGATGCCTTCATTTTAAGGGTTTGTTGTGTCAGGGTTGTAGCTGTGTTCATGCTTAATAGATTCCAAAGAGTCTTGGATTAGTGTGTTTCAAGTGCATTTGTGCTAGAAATTCCTTCTCGTGGCTGAGAATTTATTTACTGTTGTGCAGGTTAAAACTTAAAACTGATTCAGAAATAAATTATCTTGACTTCTGTGGGTTCATATAGTTATGGGGCACAGACATGTATTCAGCACATCCCAAATGTTTGAGACAGAAAGTGATCAGAGCTGGAATCATATTGAGGAATCTTACTTGCATTTGGGTACTGAATTTCCCTTCCGCTTGCACATGTATATTTCCAACCTGTATAACTATCAACTTTCATTTACTGGTTACCAAAAAAAACTTTCATTCACTGGTTACCACTTTTGGAAAAAGAATATGGAAGATATTTCTTATGTGTATAACAACATTATAGCTTGCTTGGAACTTTGGCCTCATTTTCCAAGCATGTTTTTTTGCAATCTTGTATTTCCTTTCTCCTTGTACGAATCTTTAGATATGTTAGCTCAGGGATCAAAGTGATATGGTGCTTAAGTGGTGTAGTCATCTTTCCAACCTAAGAATAGCAGTCAAAACAAATTCTCTCTTTTAAGGATAATAAACCATCTTTGTTTCTCGATGTTCCCTCTGTAGGTACCTTGGCTAATCTGAAAATTCAATGAATTCAAGCTATTATTGTTTACAATCATTAGGATTTAGGAATCTGTTTTATGATCTAATGCTTCCTTAATTCCTCGGTGGGCATTGCAGCAGTAGCTGGTGCTGCTGAGAGTGGTTCTCTAGTTTATCCTGTGGAAAATATGTCAATAGATGGTGCAAATTTTCAATCTCACTGGAATCCTGCTCCAATAGATGGTGCAAATTTTCCTTCTCACTGGAATTCTGCTCCAAGTGTAAATGGATATTCTTCCTCAACAAACCATGTTGAAGGGCCTCATTATCAGCCAGAATCTTCCCAGCCATCTCGTGAACCTTATCTTCATCCATCTTCTGCTGGAAGCTTCTGTATGGTCCCAGAAAATCATGGTCATTATGCTTCTTCATCCAATTATGCTGGACAAACATTTCATGGAGTTGAGGGCAGTTTTGTTGATCTTTCAATGGGCAATGGGACAGGGCCATACAAGCGTAAAAGCCCTGGTGTCCCTTCTGTCGATGAGAGAGGCAGTACAAGCAGATATGTTGGAAGTTCGTCTGATCTCTCTGTGTCCTCGGAATCATGGCAGGGGAAGCCAAATTCAGAGTGTCATCCTACCCGTTGGGATTATACTACCCTCACCCACAGTTATGGGGGAAATAACCTCTCAATTGGTGGAGAAGGTATCAGGAATGTGAGAAGCAGGGGAACCCTTGACTTGGAAACTAACCTAGCTTCAACTCATCTATCAAGCAATCCTTCACACCACAATTATACAGCAAGCAGGCCTGCAGATCATTCGTGGTCAGTGGACCATTTGGGTCAGAGTTCTAATGCTCCAGCAAGGGAGTGGAACCAAACTGTTATATCTCCTGCTGCTCATGGTAGACTTCTATCCCCAGCTTGGGTAATTTATTTCTAGGTGTTGTTCTCACGCTTTGTTTCACATGATTTCTAAAGTTTTTCATTTTGCAAATTGCAGACACCACTGTCTTCAATCACGAGATGAATCACTTCATTGTAGGAACCAATAATCCTAGTGCTTCGCTTGAGATTGCGGGATGCAATAATGATTATATAGCATGCAGAAATCCTGTTCCTCAATATTTGCAAGCTACGGCGACCCAATCTGTGAGAGGAGTTCGAAGTAGTTATACTCAAAGATCTGGCCCAACTCTTAGGGCTTCTTCAAGTAACTTGAGTGCTGCACAATCAGATGAAGGGTTGCAGTTTGACGCAGAAAGTTATTCCTCCAGACATGCAAGGTCGTTTTCAAACATAGGTTGGCGCAACAGTGACCGGAATGGACGAACAAGGATATCTAGTGAAAGATGCAGACCACATTTTGATGACGCACGAGTCCGCGATCGACTAGCGTCTCAGGTACATATAAAATTCTTTTAATAACATGGCCGTTGGTTATCTCTTTAGGGATTAGCTCCCCCTCCCCCACCCCCACCCCCACCCCCACCTCCACCCCCACCCCCTCTTCTCTTCGTTTGGTTATAAATTAAATTGATCTGGTAACAGTTTTTTGAATATGGAAATCTATATCTACGTAGGGTATTATTGTTGTGGAGCGGTCGGCCCTGTACGGATCCAGAAGTTTGTTTGATCAGCATAGGGACATGAGACTCGACATAGACAATATGAGCTATGAGGTCACCAACACCCTACATATCCTATTTTCTTTTATTGTTACAATTTGTATGTCAATATTAAAGTATAGGCCTAAACAGGAACTTCTTGCTCTGGGGGAAAGAATTGGGAGTGTTAACACGGGATTGTCTGAGGATTTGATTCCAAAGTGTTTGATGGAATCAATCTATTGCTCATCGGACCAAATTCAAGAGGAAGGAAGCTGCGTGATATGTCTGGTGAGTATACCATTTGGTTGGTTTTAAATATTGTAGTAAGATGTATCAAATAGACCATAGGTTTCTGAACTAAAAATCGAAAGGAGTCTTAATGGACATTTTGTTTCTGTAGACTGAATGAAAAGGATTTGTTTGGTGCTTCTCCACATGTGTTCAGCACTTTAAATGGTCACTATGGTGTTTTTCTTCCAGTACCCTAATGCTAAGTTTGGATGATTGAAAGAATGGAATGATTTTTTAGCATGTCAAGTGCATGTGTTTAGTTGATTGTGGTGGTGGGTGATGTGGTAGGATGTCATAGTTATCGCGTACATCCATTTCATTGAAATGGATCTCATTCCTCCTCCTACATGGAATGAAAATCAAGGGAATGTAATGAATTTTCATTCCGATGGAATGGTTATCCGCCTAAATGATCATCAAATATACTATTTGTTATTTCATTTCTTCAAACCAAACGTAGCATTAATTTTTTCACTTGATTTCATTTGAGTCTCCCCGTTGAGATTTGTTATCTTGAACAATGAACTCTAACTAATGGTTGTAATCACTTGTTTGTTTGATAGGAAGAATATAAGAACATGGATGATGTTGGGATGCTGAAAGCTTGCCGCCACGATTTTCATGTTGGTTGTATCAGAAAGTGGTTATCACTGAAGAACATGTGTCCAATTTGCAAATCTTCTGCTGTGGCTGATCATGTGAAGAAGAACTAACTTATTAAATTTACTTTTGTATTCTCAGACATGATTGCCTACTGTAAATATGAAGAATTTCCCCAAAATGGAGGGCATTGAACTTGTTTCTACCTATTCTGTAAACGGAACTGTGGCAGTTCATAATCAATTTGCTACAACACTCTTAAATAAAACTGATATCGATATTAGTTTTAGTTTGCTAATTATTAGATATGCACAAACAGCTCGGTCTACCAGACTGTTGACTTCGGTCTGTCATGTCAGGCCTTTGCTGTTGGACTGTGGTCTAATCTTGCAGGTCTGGCCCAGGGCTAGGCCTAGGCCGTTTTAGTACGTATATTTTCCCTTTTTTTAATGTTAAATATTAAAAATATAAATTAATACAATTTTGTAAAAATGATGCAAGACTTTTTTAATTTATTTTATTTTAATAGTCTACTGTATACCAATATAAGTTGGATGATTAGAACAAAAATAATTATATTTTTCTTAAATTAAAGGAATATATAATTTCGTTGAAACTGAAATATAAGACAAACTGATTTCCTAAATGTATGTCCATTATACACAGTTTGTCTTCGTAGAAAATATATTTTGAATACAATCTATTGTGTGACTATAGATGCAAAATAAAATAAACTTGTTATAAATTACACTTTTAAATTTTAAATGTAAAATTAGTTTCTATTTTTTTTTTGAGTAATATGATCAGTTAAACATATATTTTATAAAGTTTAAATACACATCTTTTTCTTTATGGTCATTAAACACTTATATAGTTATATCTCAAGTATTATTTCTAATTAATTCTCTAATTGCTTCATAGAGTTATTCTTTAAATTGCTACAACAAAATACCTAAAAAATAACCAAAATCATAAATTCCCCCTTAAGAATTTAGCACATCAAAATTAATGAAGAACTTGAGTATTTACAAGAAACTAACTTATTATTAATATTTGTGAGATCCCAGATTTTATGAATAAATATTTAATTTTCTCAAAATAATTTTTTGAATATTATGGTGTGGATTTGATATAATATTATAGTTGTGGGTATTATTTATAAATTTTGTAAAGTAAGCAAGTTGTTATAAAATATTCGTTTGGTCGGAGAATATTCTTTTTGTCGGGGAATATTCGTACGACTGCACAATCATTGGTGGACCCCACAACAGAAGTATAGTCGTAGTTAGAAAACGACAAAATTATCTTTCTATAAAAATAACGGCTGAGGTATTACCGTTAAAACAGTTAAAACTGTTGAACTACCCGGTAGTAAAAGTACAGTAATACGTGTGGTTGCATAGTAGCACAAGGTATTGATTATTGATGCTTACGTGAGAAGTCACTCAGCTATACTCAATTATTTCTACAGTAATTCCTGCATCATATCTCTTAAATTATTGTCATAGTATCATCTGTATAATATGTTATATTATTAAATCAATAATTGAGACGTTGTGGTAAGTTTGGTTATTTTTATGGGGGGCTATATGTCATCATCTAAGAGTCTCTTCGTCAATAGTAATTACCGTCGTCAATAGTAATTACCGTCGTCAATAGTATTTACCTTGGTCAATAGTATTTACCTTGGTCAATAGTAATTACCTTCGTCAATAGTATTTACCTTGGTCAATAGTAATTACTTTTGTCAATAGTAGTTGTCCCTTCAATATTACCAAGAGTCATTTGACCCTTCGTTAAGACCAAGAGTCATTTGACCCTTCGTTAAGACCAAGAGCCACCCTCAGTTTTTCTATAAATAGAGGCCTAGGGCTTCATTATTTTTCACGAATTCATTCAAACTATAGAGAGAGAAAGTATAGAGAGAATAAGAGAGAGAGAGAATAAAAATATTCTGCTACTTCACTTTTTTAATATCCAGTTCTTTTAAAGTAGGAAATATTATTTCTTTTATATTCATGAAGAGAACTTCTGTTATTCCATTCTTTATTATTCTGTTGGAATAACCAGTATACGCGGTCTACCCTATACTTGGTGACATTCTTCTATTATTCTGTTGGAACATCCTGTCTGTGTGTTTTACACCGGACCTGGTTCTGTCTTTATTATTATTCTGTCGGAATATCCTGTGTAAGACCCCAAATTATTAATAAATGAAATTTAATTTCCTCTATTTATTATTCTGAAATAGTAAGTGTGACAACCCTAAAATAGGTTCATTCCACCCAACCCATTCTGAGTCGTCAAATACATGGTACAGAAAATAACTACAACTTTATTACAACAATTATCGTGCAAAATACAACAACACATATGCTGTGAGTTTGGATACAAATATATACCAAATGTGACATTGGACACCATCATGTATCAGCACCTCACAAAGGTACCTTACATAAAGGTACAGTCAAAAACTATTTTAGAAACTAGAATCTTTGGGAAGTGCTCAAGGAAACCTTCGTACATGGGAGGCCACGCGTCTAGGTTATGATAGATATCATATGGCCACAGAATTATCCTTGGTTGACCCAATAGACCCCAAAGAAAAATGAGAAGATTACTATCATATTCTTCCCAATGGTGAGTCTTCTCTTGACTTATCATTATCTCCACTGTCTCTAATTGAGAATTATACTTCAAACAAACACCAAGATTATATAGGTAGTGCTCGTATATATACTCAGCAAGTGGATGAGCACATCCCTGTCTTATGATGACACGAGGTTGTATGTCGTTAGACATCTTGTATGATAGTGGTAAACCACCCTTCCAACGTTGGGTACACCTTACCCTATTGGATTCACCAAATATAACTACTAAATGAACTTTTCTATACTGCTTCGGGAGAACATCCACAGCTAGAGACCACCGTTCTATTTCCCCGTTACCCTCGCTCGACCCAGCTACACTCTTATTACCTGAAAGGAATTGTGAAGCAAAAGGGTGAGCACAACTAGCTCAGTAAAGAATATCATGACTAAAGATAATTAAATTATCAATAGTCTTCATCAATAATAAATCAGAGATTTAGAACATATGGTAAATGATAAAAATTTCGACCATAGTTGCAGTGGAACGAGCAATCCATTAGAAGAGTCAAATAGACTATAAAGTCTATTATCTTCTCCATGTTAAAAATCCATCAATAATGTTTTATCCCTGTAACATCAATCAACAATTCTGGTCCACAATCATATGAATAACTCATAATCATAACTGTAGTTCTAAATTCCTCTTCTCATCTAGGACGAAGATAATTTTCATCACCTGAAACATCAAACATCATGGTTATACCAAATCACAGTTCCTGTTCATAATCATACTAATAACTTCATCTTTGCACTACGGGCCAAAGATATTCATCAACAAGTCATCTTTGCACTACAGGCCAAAGATATTCATCCACAGTTCATCTTTGCATTACTGGTCAAAGATATTCATCTACAATTCATCTTTGCACTACAGGCCAAAGATATTCCTCAATAATTCATATTTGCACTACAGGCCAAATATATTCATATCTCAAAGAAATATATAATCATTTCAGAATTTATATACACCATAATTATAACCATGTTAATCAATTCATCTTTACACTTAAGCTAAAGATATTCAATTGTAAATTCAATGGTCATGATCATACCAGTCACAATTCAACTTTGCACTACAGGCCAAAGAGAACCCTAGTCATGATCATACCAATAATCTACCCATCTTTACACTCCAGTGAAAGAGAAATTCAACATCAGGGTTATAAAAATGTTATATATGATAATAAAATTAATATAATCAACATATAGATTTAATCTCAAGAGTAATATTCATAAATCAACTATAATTTGGTTAGTAAAAGAAACCAATTTTGTCGTGAATAGTAACTCGTGAATAGTAACTCATGAATAGTAACTCGTGAATAGTAACTCGTAAATAGTAACACCGACTCAAAAAGGTAAAAATTCCACAATAAAATTCATACCAATACTTCGGTATAATGATATTGAAAGAATAACATTTCTTAAGCTTATAAACAATTTATTTAAATTGTTTACACTTTACTAATTAATGCATTTAATCATCATAAAATGTCAACTCTTAAGATTTCATCATCAATAACCAAAACCCTCATCAAAAATCTGCATATACCTCATATAGGATTCTCAAGTCATAAAATCCTATTTTCCAATTTTCTTACTTCACAAAACATATTTAATTTATTTTCTCATAACTTGTCTATTTTCATGAAAAATACCAAATCAGTTCCAAAAATATTTCTTTTCTGGGATTTATCAGAATATAGTCCCATATTGAACATATATTTTTCTCAGAATTTTTAAAAGTCATTTACTATTTTTCATATGGTCAAAACAGCCGAATATTTAGACATTTATCAAAAATTATACTTTTGTCCAAAAATTTTGAAATTAACAGAGTGTACTTCCATCATATACATGTACTCCCAATAAAAATTTCATCAATTTTGGAGTTAACCACAAGAAATTATAAGCAGTTACTTTTAAAATAGTCTTTTCTCATAAAATTCATAACTCTCAATCTATACATTCAAAAATCACCATTTTTGGACACAATCAATAAAACTCATCAAAATATCATTTCAAATTTTTCCAGAATTTTTGAAGTTCAGAAAAATTACGAAACTGAAAAACATAACAACCCTTAAAATCCCTTATTATCCCTTACTATCCCTTACTATCCCTTACATCAAAAGAGCAGTACTTCTGATCGGTATAAGGCTGAAGGAAACTTGCACTGATGAATAGCAACTCACCAAGTATCTAAATACTCACAAAATACACTCAATAATCTAGAGAGAGAAAGAGAGAAAACTTATGTTTCTGGTGTGATTTTCAATTCTAACTTAGCCCTCTATTTATAGGAAAATTTTGGTAGGTTTGACCTGCAACCTGATGGCTTTACCTGCTACTATTCCCACCCACCACATTTAAAATATAATTCAGCACATTTCTTCACCAACCACAAGTGGGGCCCACCAATTCTAGAATTTTCCCCCAAAAATGATTTATAACCTGATTTCCGAATCAGCCACCTCTTAAAATTCATAACAAATCATACGTTCATTTTTAACGGTTCAAAATTTATGGACATATACTCAACTTATATATGTATAACATATCCAAAAATTACCACGATCCAACGGTCGGATTAAAAATTATAACCCCCGCAAAATATCTCAAAAACCCTGATTTTTAATACCTCCATTCCGACAAAAATACTAATAAAAACCTCAATATTAACTCCTTCATTTTTAACCACAAAAATATATCCCTCGTTTATATCCACATAAAATAAATATTTCCTTATCATATGAATCAATAATTAATTATTCACAAATAATATTACAGAATCACATTTATGACAACCAGGTCGTTCCCAGGAAAGAGGGGACTTTCCAATAAGAATTTCTCCTTACTGGCGCGTAATTAGGTGACCAAACCTCTCCTTAGACAGAACTTTCTAGACATTGCCAATAATGTTATCTAATAATATTATTCAAATAATATGAATTATTGATCTGATAATAGAAAATACTGTGCAGCAACAATTATTGAAACAACAATAATATAAAATATCAACGCAGCAATTATTGAATCAATAAAATAAAATATTGAACAGTAATTACTGTAACAATTATTGAGTAGTGCCTTCTTACGTAAGAATCAATAATTTCAAAAATACTATGCAATACCGTGTGCTACTGTACAATAACGCGTATTACTGTATTTTAACCACCGGGTATTCCAACAGTGTTAACGGTAACAACTACGCCGTTATTTGTAAAAACTCAAATTTGTCATTTTCTTCACCCGACAGTTATTCTGTTATGGGGCCCACAAATGGCTGCGCCGTCGTACGAATATTTCCCTACAGAAAGAATATTCCACGACCAAACGAATATTCCCCGACAACAATGATTATTTTATAACCACTTGCTTATTTTGAAAAAAAAATCATATTTCACTCATAACTTTAAACTTTTATCAATTTAACCATTTACTGAATAGTAATTATAAGAAAAATTGAATACTTTTATTTCATAAAATTCTGGGTCTTACAATCTCCCCTCCTTATGAAATTTCGTCCTCGAAATTTACGTACCTGGTATTTCAAAGAGTTGAGAATACCTTGCTTTCATTTCAGATTCCATCTTCCCTGTCATCATGATTTCTCCATTGCTCATCTCCTGTATTTCAGATATCATTCTAGAATACAGCTTCAAAACAAAGGTTAATTGAACAAATTAACATATCACATAATATCCCGATATTATGACTGACCAACAAATACGCTTAGGTAGGACACACTAGCGAAGGATTTACTCGTCTCTCCCCTCCTAGTTGTATTCCCCGATCTCCGCCAGAGATCATATCCCTAAGCTCTGATACCACCTGTGACTCTCATGGTGCTTCAACCACAGCACCTCACAATGGTACCTATCAGCTTGCCACCGCAGAACGGCGTCCCCTACGGAGAGTCTGGCTTCGGTGCATCCCCCATCAACAGGAAGTCACCAGCGAGAGGCTTGGGGCTCTTTACTTATGGCTCTGATACCACCTGTGACAACCCCAAAATAGGTTCATTCCACCCAACCCATTCTGAGTCGTCAAATACATGGTACAGAAAACAACTACAACTTTATTACAACAATTGTCGTGCAAAATACAACAACACATATGCTGTGAGTTTGGATACAAATATATACCAAATGTGACATTGGACACCATCATGTATCAGCACCTCACAAAGGTACCTTACATAAAGGTACAGTCAAAAACTGTTTTAGAAACTAGAATCTTTGGAAAGTGCTCAAGGAAACCTTCGTACATGGGAGGCCACGCGTCTAGGTTATGATAGATATCATATGGCCACAGAATTATCCTTGGTTGACCCAATAGACCCCAAAGAAAAACGAGAAGATTACTATCATATTCTTCCCAATGGTGAGTCTTCTCTTGACTTATCATTATCTCCACTGTCTCTAATTGAGAATTATACTTCAAACAAACACCAAGATTATATAGGTAGTGCTCGTATATATACTCAGCAAGTGGATGAGCACATCCCTGTCTTATGATGACACGAGGTTGTATGTCGTTAGACATCTTGTATGATAGTGGTAAACCACCCTTCCAACGTTGGGTACACCTTACCCTATTGGATTCACCAAATATAACTACTAAATGAACTTTTCTATACTGCTTCGGGAGAACATCCACAGCTAGAGACCACCGTTCTATTTTTCCGTTACCCTCGCTCGACCCAGCTACACTCTTATTACCTGAAAGGAATTGTGAAGCAAAAGGGTGAGCACAACTAGCTCAGTAAAGAATATCATGACTAAAGATAATTAAATTATCAATAGCCTTCATCAATAATAAATCAGAGATTTAGAACATATGGTAAATGATAAAAATTTCGACCATAGTTGCAGCGGAACGAGCAATCCATTAGAAGAGTCAAATAGACTATAAAGTCTATTATCTTCTCCATGTTAAAAATCCATCAACAATGTTTTATCCCTGTAACATCAATCAACAATTCTGGTCCACAATCATATGAATAACTCATAATCATAACTGTAGTTCTAAATTCCTCTTCTCATCTAGGACGAAGATAATTTTCATCACCTGAAACATCAAACATCATGGTTATACCAAATCACAGTTCCTGTTCATAATCATACTAATAACTTCATCTTTGCACTACGGGCCAAAGATATTCATCAACAAGTCATCTTTGCACTACAGGCCAAAGATATTCATCCACAGTTCATCTTTGCATTACTGGCCAAAGATATTCATCTACAATTCATCTTTGCACTACAGGCCAAAGATATTTCTCAACAATTCATATTTGCACTACAGGCCAAATATATTCATATCTCAAAGAAATATATAATCATTTCAGAATTTATATACACCATAATTATAACCATGTTAATCAATTCATCTTTACACTTAAGCTAAAGATATTCAATTGTAAATTCAATGGTCATGATCATACCAGTCACAATTCAACTTTGCACTACAGGCCAAAGAGAACCCTAGTCATGATCATACCAATAATCTACCCATCTTTACACTCCAGTGAAAGAGAAATTCAACATCAGGGTTATAAAAATGTTATATATGATAATAAAATTAATATAATCAACATATAGATTTAATCTCAAGAGTAATATTCATAAATCAACTATAATTTGGTTAGTAAAAGAAACCAATTTTGTCGTGAATAGTAACTCGTGAATAGTAACTCATGAATAGTAACTCGTGAATAGTAACTCGTAAATAGTAACACCGACTCAAAAAGGTAAAAATTCCACAATAAAATTCATACCAATACTTCGGTATAATGATATTGAAATAATAACATTTCTTAAGCTTATAAACAATTTATTTAAATTGTTTACACTTTACTAATTAATGCATTTAATCATCATAAAATGTCAACTCTTAAGATTTCATCATCAATAACCAAAACCCTCATCAAAAATCTGCATATACCTCATATAGGATTCTCAAGTCATAAAATCCTATTTTCCAATTTTCTTACTTCACAAAACATATTTAATTTATTTTCTCATAACCTGTCCATTTTCATGAAAAATACCAAATCAGTTCCAAAAATATTTCTTTTCTGGGATTTATCAGAATATAGTCCCATATTGAACATATATTTTTCTCAGAATTTTTAAAAGTCATTTACTATTTTTCATATGGTCAAAATAGCCGAATATTTAGACATTTATCAAAAATTGTACTTTTGTCCAAAAATTCTGAAATTAACAGAGTGTACTTCCATCATATACATGTACTCCCAATAAAAATTTTATCAATTTTGGAGTTAACCACAAGAAATTATAAGCAGTTACTTTTAAAATAGTCTTTTCTCATAAAATTCATAACTCTCAATCTATACATTCAAAAATCACCATTTTTGGACACAATCAATAAAACTCATCAAAATATCATTTCAAATTTTTCCAGAATTTTTGAAGTTCAGAAAAATTACGAAACTGAAAAACATAACAACCCTTAAAATCCCTTATTATCCCTTACTATCCCTTACTATCCCTTACCTCAAAAGAGCAGTACTTCTGATCGGTATAAGGCTGAAAGAAACTTGCACTGATGAATAGCAACTCACCAAGTATCTAAATACTCACAAAATACACTCAATAATCTAGAGAGAGAAAGAGAGAAAGCTTATGTTTCTGGTGTGATTTTCAATTCTAACTTAGCCCTCTATTTATAGGAAAATTTTGGTAGGTTTGACCTGCAACCTGATGGCTTTACCTGCTACTATTCCCACCCACCACATTTAAAATATAATTCAGCACATTTCTTCACCAACCACAAGTAGGGCCCACCAATTCTAGAATTTTCCACCAAAAATGATTTATAACCTGATTTTCGAATCAGCCACCTCTTAAAATTCATAACAAATCATACGTTCATTTTTAATGGTTCAAAATTTATGGACATATACTCAACTTATATATGTATAACATATCCAAAAATTACCACGATCCAACGGTCGGATTAAAAATTATAACCCCCGCAAAATATCTCAAAAACCCTGATTTTTAATAACTCCATTCCGACAAAAATACTAATAAAAACCTCAATATTAACTCCTTCATTTTTAACCACAAAAATATATTCCTCGTTTATATCCACATAAAATAAATATTTCCTTATCATATGAATCAATAATTAATTATTCACAAATAATATTACAGAATCACATTTATGACAACCAGGTCGTTCCCAGGAAAGAGGGGGCTTTCCAATAAGAATTTCTCCTTACTGGCGCGCAATTAGGTGACCAAACCTCTCCTTAGACAGAACTTTCTAGACATTGCCAATAATGTTATCTAATAATATTATTCAAATAATATGAATTATTGATCTGATAATAGAAAATACTGTGCAGCAACAATTATTGAAACAATAATAATATAAAATATCAACGCAGCAATTATTGAATCAATAAAATAAAATATTAAACAGTAATTACTGTAACAATTATTGAGTAGTGCCTTCTTACGTAAGAATCAATAATTTCAAAAATACTATGCAATACCGTGTGCTACTGTGCAATAACGCGTAATTATAAGAAAAATTGAATACTTTTATTTCATAAAATTCGGGGTCTTACAGTAAGGGTTAATTTGATTAATGTGGTTAGTTATGGGTAAAATGCGCAAATATTTTAAATAAGCAAGTGGTTATAAAATATTCATTGTTGTCGGGGAATATTCATTTGGTCGTAGAATATTCTTCCTGTCGGGGAATATTCGTACGACGGCGCAGTCTTTTGTGGGCCCCATAACAGAAAGCGATTGGATGAAGAAAACGATAAAAACAAGTTGTTTATAAATAACGTCGTAGTTGTTACCGTTAATACTGTTGGAATACCTGGTGGTTAAAACGCAGTAATACGCGTTGTTGCACAGTAGCACACGATATTGCACCAATTATTGATTCTTACGTAAGAAGGCACTACTCAATAATTGTTACTGTTCAATATTGTATTTTATTGATTCAATAATTGCTGCATTGATATTTTATATTACTGTTGTTTTAATAATTGTCACTACACAGTATCTTCTATTATCGGAGTAATAATTCATATTATCTGAATAATATTATTAGATAACATTATTGACAATGTCTAGAAAGTTCTGTCTAAAGAGAGGTTTAGTCATCTAATTGCGCGCCAGTAAGGAGATATCCTTATTGGAAAGCCCCTCTTTCCTGGGAACGGCCTGGTTGCCAGTACTGTGATTCTGTAATATTATTTGTGTATAATTAATTATTGTTTTATATGATGAGGAAAATATTGATTTTATGTGGATATAGATGGAGAAAATTTTTAATGTGACAATTGTTGAAAATTAATATTTTATTAAAATAATTCATTTAAATATATTATTTTAATAATATATTGATGGTGATATTTTTACAATGAATGTGGGATATATGAGTATATAAGGAGGAAGAGTATTTTTGTGGCATTAAATGATTAACACATATTTTGTGTGTTGGTGGATACAATTCTTGACCGAAAATTTATTATTGACGGTAAAATCGCCCGTTTATGGATTTCGGTCAATTTCTGTTTAGAATTTGGAAAAACTTTCTTCTGCAAAGTTTTAGAGAATTGAATTTCCTATAAAAACTCGCGAAATTCGAATTTTCTGATAAAAGGGCTATTTATTATGAATTATTGAAGTTCTGAAGTTCCGAAATAATTAATTTTTAAAAGTTTTATTTATTAGTTTGAAGAAAAACGTTTTTTGTATTTTGTTGGACATCATTAACATGTGTGGCTGGTGTTTTTGACCAAAGGTGGGCTAAGGAAAATTTTTATAATTATATTAATATTATATTCAATTTTCTGCTTTGGTGTTCTAAGTATTCTCCTATAAATAGGGTGCTTAGGTTAGAATTGAAAATCACACCAGAAACACAAGTTTCTCTCTCTTTCTCTCTCTATATTAGTGAGCGTATTCTTGTGAGTATTCTAATACTTTGAGTATAGCTATACGGTGCAAGTTCAAGTCATAACCTATATCCGGTATTTCAACTAGAAGTACTGTTTTTGCTGAGGTAAGGGATGCTATTTCTTTTTAAATGATATTATTTTCTTCAATATCATTATGCCGAAGTATTAATCTGAATTTTTTATCAAATTTGGAACTTTTCATGTCGGGGTTACTATTCATGAGTTACTATTCACGAGTTACTATTCACCGAAAAATAAAATTTTTTTCTTTTCGTCCAAAATATCTATTTTGGGTACTAGCTTTGATTGTATCCATGTTTTGATCAGTCTTGAATTTTACTCCACTATGATTATTTATGAGGTATTTTTGGACATGGAATAGCTGAAATACGAATCCTTAATATTTATTATTTTGTTTCACTGGATTCGTTTCCTTTAAAATATTTTTCATCATCCTCAGTCCTAAGTGATGATATAATTGACTATCTTTGGCCTGTAGTGCAAAGATTGATGATTTCGGATGAATATCTTTGGCCTGTAGTGCAAAGATTGATGATTTTATGATGAATATCTTTGGCCCGTAGTGCAAAGATGAGCAGGTGTTGAGGTGAACATGACCAACTGATGAATATCTTTGGCCTGTAGTGTAAAGATGAATATTTGATTCCAGATATATATTGATTGATGTTACAGGGATAAAATATCGACGATGAACTTTTAAATTCATATATAGAAGATAGTAGTTTGCATTCTCTACTTAACTCTTCTAATGAATTGATGTTTTCGCTGCAGTTGTTGATTTAAAATTTGTTGTCTATTGTATTCTATTAGATTTTTTCCTGTTGAAGACTAACGATAATTTGTTGTATATTATCTTAGTCATAATATTCTTTACTGGGCTAGTTGAGCTCATCCTTTTCCTTGTTGTTCCATTTTCTTCTCAGGAGGCGAGAATGTAGCGAGTACTAGTCGGGGTATGGAATGATGGTTCAAGACAGTTATTTTAGTAGTCCTCACTATTTTGTAAAATAGTGTATCAATAAGTATAATGAGTACTTAATTGGGTATGAATACTGTCTAGATGACAATATTTGTATTTAAACTCATATTATATGTGTTGTCGTATTTTGCACGACAAATGTATTAATAAAGTTGTAGTTGTTTCTGTACCATGTATTTGGCGACTCAGAATGGGTTGGGTGGAATGAACCTATTTTGGGGGCGTCACAGTTGGTATTAGAGCTTAGGGATATGATCTCTGGCGGAGATCGGGGAATAGAACTAGGAGGGGAGAGACGAGTAAATCCTTCGCTAGTGTGTCCTACCTAAGCTTATTTGTTGGTTGGTCATAATAAAGGGATATTATGTGATTTGTTAATTTGTTAAATAAACCCTTGTTTTATGGCAGTATTTGAGAATGTCGATTGAGAATGTTAACAGTGGAGTAAATGAGACGGTGGAGATGCCTATACTCACCAACGAGTGAGAATGAGTGATGCATGGGTAAAAGCCGCACGACGCGTTGATATTGTGGAAAGAGATGCCCGATCTAATAAGAGAAGATTTAACGATAACGGGAAGACATCGGCAACATCACCAGCACCAACAACAAATTCTAGGGGGGGTGAACGACCGCCAGTTAGATGCTACAGATGCGGAGATGAGGGACATATAAGGTCAAACTGTTCAAAGCCTTCGAAGGTATGTTTTAGTTGTGGAAAAGACGGTCACATAGCTCGATTTTGTCCTGTAGCGAAATAAAATCCAGCTGGGACGGCGGCACCAAAGGTGGATACAAACAAAATAAAATCGATGGTTTCAGGAAGAGCGTTTTTCGTGACTGGTCAGAATGCGAGGAACCCGAACGAAGTTAGCACGGGTTAGTTAATTATAAATTTTTGCGAAGTCTATACCTTATTAGATACCGGTTCTACCCATTCTTTTATCTCTCTTGCTTGTGCTCAACGTTTAAACTTGATTCCGGAGAAGTTAGACTTTGATTTATCTGTGAAAACTCCGTTAGGAGAAACTTTCGTTACATCCACTGTTTATAAATCTTGTTTGATCCAAGTTGGCACCATCACATTACCTGTTGATCTTATCTCTTTAAAGATTCTTGCTTTTGATGTGATTTTAAGGTTAACTACTCATCATGCCAAAATTAATTGCTTTCGTAAGGTTGCTAGTTTTCATATTCCTAAGCAACCTGATAATTGAATTCAAGCAATCAAACCATTGAAGTCAAACTCTTTCATATCAAACCGTAAAGTCATTCGTTTATTGAAAAACGGATGTCAAACTTTCTTAGCCATGTCATGAATTTGAACAAAAATACGTCAGATTTGAATGATATTTCTGTTATTAGTAAAATTTTTGACGTATTTCCTGAAGAATTTCTTGGCTTACTCCCAGAGCGTGATATTGAATTTTGTATCGACTTTGAACCCGGTACAAAACCCATTTCTAAAATCTCATATCGAATGGCTCCTATTGAACTTCAGGAGTTAAAAACCCAACTATAGAAGTTGATAACCGAGCCTCTATCTGGTGACTTCCTTTGTGGAATGCACTGAAGCCAGACTCTCCGTAGGGGATACCATATTCGTGTGGTAGTAAACTGATAGGTGTCATTGTGACGTGCTATCCAAGATTGGGATATGAGTCACAGTTGAGAGCAACCTAAGTCAGTAATCGAAATACGTAGCTTTCTAATTATTATCGGAGATTCGTAAAAGGATTTTCTCGAATCGCTACTCCATTAACTCAGCTGACTCGAAAAGATACAAACTTCGAATGGACCGAGGAATGCGAGAAGAGCTTCCAAGAATTCAACATGCGACACCGACGTTGGCTCAAGCTGTTGAAAGATTTCGATCACACCATCCAATACTATCCTGAAAAAGTGAACGTGGTAGCTGACGCATTGATCGTATGCGAGTACGAGTGCGATATTGTTGAACACAAAGACCTATTTTGTATAATTTATAAATGATAGAGATAGAGTTAATGACTCTAGGGACCCACGTGATGATATACGAGTAAAATCGACTTTAATCGATAACGTTAAAGCCGCTCAAGCTACAGACCTGAAGCTGATGAATATAAAGAAGAAGGTGCAAAAATGTGTTATTCTAGAAGTAAGAGTCGATGAAGAGAAGAAAGCTCAAGCCTTCGATTTATTTGAAATCCTTGATCGAGTAGGAACTGTGGCCTATAGACTCGCCTTAACGCTAAGTATGTCACGTGTTCATAACGTTATTCACGTATCGATGTTACGTAAATATGTGGACGACCCGAACCACGTTATTGAGTTAGAACCGAACGAGATAGCCGAAGACTTAACGTACGAGGAGGTACCTGTCAAGATCTTGGATAGGAAGGAGCATGTCCTACGCACGAAGGTCATACCACACGTTAAAGTTTTGTGGAGAAACCATGCTATTGAGGAAATGACCTGGGAGTTGGAAACAGAAATGAAAGCGAGGTATCCTTATCTTTTCGAAACTCCAGGTACGTATGTCAATTTCGAGGACGAAATTTCATAAGGAGGGGAGGTTGTAAGACTCCAAATTATTAATAAATGAAATTTAATTTCCTCTATTTATTATTCTGAAATAGTAAGGGTTAATTTGATTAATGTGGTTAGTTATGGGTATAATGCGCAAATATTTTAAATAAGCAAGTGGTTATAAAATATTCATTGTTGTCGGGGAATATTCATTTGGTCGTAGAATATTCTTCCTGTCGGGGAATATTCGTACGACGGCGCAGTCTTTTGTGGGCCCCATAACAGAAAGCGATTGGATGAAGAAAACGACAAAAATAAGTTGTTTATAAATAACGGCGTAGTTGTTACCGTTAATACTGTTGGAATACCTGGTGGTTAAAACGCAGTAATACGCGTTGTTGCACAGTAGCACACGGTATTGCACCAATTATTGATTCTTACGTAAGAAGGCACTACTCAATAATTGTTACTGTTCAATATTGTATTTTATTGATTCAATAATTGCCGCGTTGATATTTTATATTACTGTTGTTTTAATAATTGTCACTACACAGTATTTTCTATTATCGGAGCAATAATACATATTATCTGAATAATATTATTAGATAACATTATTGGCAATGTCTAAAAAGTTCTGTCTAAGGAGAGATTTGGTCATCTAATTGTGCGCCAGTAAGGAGAGATCCTTATTGGAAAGCCCCCTCTTTCCTGGGAACGGCCTGGTTGCCAGTACTGTGGTTCTGTAATATTATTTGTGTATAATTAATTATTAATTTATATGATGGGGAAAATATTGATTTTATGTGGATATAGATGGAGAAAATTTTTAATGTGACAATTGTTGAAAATTAATATTTTATTAAAATAATTCATTTAAATATATTATTTTAATAATATATTGAT
Organism: Panax notoginseng; assembly: GCA_016801055.1. Lineage (NCBI taxonomy): Eukaryota > Viridiplantae > Streptophyta > Magnoliopsida > Apiales > Araliaceae > Panax > Panax notoginseng. The sequence continues at coordinate 169,676,699 of CM029021.1, forward strand.
GGTGATATTTTTACAATGAATGTGGAATATATGAGTATATAAGGAGGAAGAGTATTTTTGTGGCATTAAATGATTAACACATATTTTGTGTGTTGGTGGATACAATTCTTGACCGAAAATTTATTATTGATGGTAAAATCGCCCATTTGTGGATTTCGGTCAATTTCTATTTAGAATTTAGAAAAACTTTCTTCTGCAAAGTTGTAGAGAATTGAATTTCCTATAAAAACTCGCGAGATTCGAATTTTCTGATAAAATGACTATTTATTATGAATTATTGAAGTTCTGAAGTTCCGAAATAATTGATTTTTGAAAGTTTTATTTATTAGTTTGAAGAAAAACGTTTTTTGTATTTTGTTGGACATCATTAACATGTGTGGCTGGTGTTTTTGACCAAAGGTGGGCTAAGAAAAATTTGTATAATTATATTAATATTATATTCAATTTTCTGCTTTGGTGTTCTAAGCATTCTCCTATAAATAGGGTGCTTAGGTTAGAATTGAAAATCACACCAGAAACACAAGTTTCTCTCTCTTTCTCTCTCTATATTAGTGAGCGTATTCTTCTAAGTATTCTAATACTTTGAGTATTGCTATACGGTGCAAGTTCAAGTCATAACCTATATCCGGTATTTCAACTAGAAGTACTGTTTTTGCTGAGGTAAGGGATGTTATTTCTTCTTAAATGATATTATTTTCTTCAATATCATTATGCCGAAGTATTGATCTGAACTTTTTATCAAATTTAGAACTTTTCATGTCGGGGTTACTATTCATGAGTTACTATTCACGAGTTACTATTCACGAGTTACTATTCACCGAAAAATAAACTTTTCTTCTTTTCGTCCAAAATATCTATTTTGGGTACTAGCTTTGATTGTATCCATGTTTTAATCAGTCTTGAATTTTACTCCACTATGATTATTTATGAGGTATTTTTGGACATGGAATAGCTGAAATACGAATCCTTAATATTTATTATTTTGTTTCACTGGATTTGTTTCCTTTAAAATATTTTTCATCATCCTCAGTCCTAAATGATGATATAATTGAATATATTTGGCCTGTAGTGCAAAGATTGATGATTTCGGATGAATATCTTTGGCCTGTAGTGCAAGAATTGATGATTTTATGATGAATATCTTTGGCCCGTAGTGCAAAGATGAGCAGGTGTTGAGGTGAACATGACCAACTGATGAATATCTTTGGCCTGTAGTGTAAAGATGAATATTTGATTCCAGATATATATTGATTGATGTTACAGGGATAAAATATCGACGATGAACTTTTAAATTCATATATAGAAGATAGTAGTTTGCATTCTCTACTTAACTCTTCTAATGAATTGATGTTTCCGCTGCAGTTGTTGATTTAAAATTTGTTGTCTATTGTACTCTATTAGATTTTTTCCTGTTGAAGACTAACGATAATTTGTTGTATATTATCTTAGTCATAATATTCTTTACTGGGCTAGTTGAACTCATCCTTTTCCTTGTTGTTCCATTTTCTTCTCAGGAGGCGAGAATGTAGCGAGTACTAGTCGGGGTATGGAATGATGGTTCAAGACAGTTATTTTAGTAGTCCTCACTATTTTGTAAAATAGTGTATCAATAAGTATAATGAGTACTTAATTGGGTATGAATACTGTCTAGATGACAATATTTGTATTTAAACTCACAGTATATGTGTTGTCGTATTTTGCACGACAAATGTATTAATAAAGTTGTAGTTATTTCTGTACCATGTATTTGGCGACTCAGAATGGGTTGGGTGGAATGGACCTATTTTGGGGGCGTCACAGTTGGTATTAGAGCTTAGGGATATGATCTCTGGCGGAGATCGGGGAATAGAACTAGGAGGGGAGAGACGAGTAAATCCTTCGCTAGTGTGTCCTACCTAAGCTTATTTGTTGGTTGGTCATAATAAAGGGATATTATGTGATTTGTTAATTTGTTAAATAAACCCTTGTTTTATGGCAGTATTTGAGAATGTCGATTGAGAATGTTAACAGTGGAGTAAATGAGACGGTGGAGATGCCTATACTCACCAACGAGTGAGAATGAGTGATGCATGGGTAAAAGCCGCACGACGCGTTGATATTGTGGAAAGAGATGCCCGATCTAATAAGAGAAGATTTAACGATAACGGGAAGACATCGGCAACATCACCAGCACCAACAACAAATTCTAGGGGGGGAGAACGACCGCCAGTTAGATGCTACAGATGCGGAGATGAGGGACATATAAGGTCAAACTGTTCAAAGCCTTCGAAGGTATGTTTTAGTTGTGGAAAAGACGGTCACATAGCTCGATTTTGTCCTGTAGCGAAATAAAATCCAGTTGGGACGGCGGCACCAAAGGTGGATACAGACAAAATAAAATCGATGGTTTCAGGAAGAGCGTTTTTCGTGACTGGTCAGAATGCGAGGAACCCGAACGAAGTTAGCACGGGTTAGTTAATTATAAATTTTTGCGAAGTCTATACCTTATTAGATACCGGTTCTACCCATTCTTTTATCTCTCTTGCTTGTGCTCAACGTTTAAACTTGATTCCGGAGAAGTTAGACTTTGATTTATCTGTGAAAACTCCGTTAGGAGAAACTTTCGTTACATCCACTGTTTATAAATCTTGTTTGATCCAAGTTGGCACCATCACATTACCTGTTGATCTTATCTCTTTAAAGATTCTTGCTTTTGATGTGATTTTAAGGTTAACTACTCATCATGCCAAAATTAATTGCTTTCGTAAGGTTGCTAGTTTTCATATTCCTAAGCAACCTGATAATTGAATTCAAGCAATCAAACCATTGAAGTCAAACTCTTTCATATCAAACCGTAAAGTCATTCGTTTATTGAAAAACGGATGTCAAGCTTTCTTAGCCATGTCATGAATTTGAACAAAAATACGTCAGATTTGAATGATATTTCTGTTATTAGTAAAATTTTTGACGTATTTCCTGAAGAATTTCTTGGCTTACTCCCAGAGCGTGATATTGAATTTTGTATCGACTTTGAACCCGGTACAAAACTCATTTCTAAAATCTCATATCGAATGGCTCCTATTGAACTTCAGGAGTTAAAAATCCAACTATAGAAGTTGATAACCGAGCCTCTATCTGGTGACTTCCTTTGTGGAATGCACTGAAGCCAGACTCTCCGTAGGGGATACCATATTCGTGTGGTAGTAAACTGATAGGTGTCATTGTGACGTGCTATCCAAGATTGGGATATGAGTCACAGTTGAGAGCAACCTAAGTCAGTAATCGAAATACGTAGCTTTCTAGTTATTATCGGAGATTCGTAAAAGGATTTTCTCGAATCGCTACTCCATTAACTCAGCTGACTCGAAAAGATACAAACTTCGAATGGACCGAGGAATGCGAGAAGAGCTTCCAAGAATTCAACATGCGACACCGACGTTGGCTCAAGCTGTTGAAAGATTTCGATCACACCATCCAATACTATCCTGAAAAAGCGAACGTGGTAGCTGACGCATTGATCGTATGCGAGTACGAGTGCGATATTGTTGAACACAAAGACCTATTTTGTATAATTTATAAATGATAGAGATAGAGTTAATGACTCTAGGGACCCACGTGATGATATACGAGTAAAATCGACTTTAATCGATAACGTTAAAGCCGCTCAAGCTACAGACCTGAAGCTGATGAATATAAAGAAGAAGGTGCAAGAATGTGTTATTCTAGAAGTAAGAGTCGATGAAGAGAAGAAAGCTCAAGCCTTCGATTTATTTGAAATCCTCGATCGAGTAGGAACTGTGGCCTATAGACTCGCCTTAACGCTAAGTATGTCACGTGTTCATAACGTTATTCACGTATCGATGTTACGTAAATATGTGGACGACCCGAACCACGTTATTGAGTTAGAACCGAACGAGATAGCCGAAGACTTAACGTACGAGGAGGTACCTGTCAAGATCTTGGATAGGAAGGAGCATGTCCTACGCACGAAGGTCATACCACACGTTAAAGTTTTGTGGAGAAACCATGCTATTGAGGAAATGACCTGGGAGTTGGAAACAGAAATGAAAGCGAGGTATCCTTATCTTTTCGAAACTCCAGGTACGTATGTCAATTTCGAGGACGAAATTTCATAAGGAGGGGAGGTTGTAAGACTCCAAATTATTAATAAATGAAATTTAATTTCCTCTATTTATTATTCTGAAATAGTAAGGGTTAATTTGATTAATGTGGTTAGTTATGGGTATAATGCGCAAATATTTTAAATAAGCAAGTGGTTATAAAATATTCATTGTTGTCGGGGAATATTCATTTGGTCGTAGAATATTCTTCCTGTCGGGGAATATTCGTACGACGGCGCAGTCTTTTGTGGGCCCCATAACAGAAAGCGATTGGATGAAGAAAACGACAAAAATAAGTTGTTTATAAATAACGGCGTAGTTGTTACCGTTAATACTGTTGGAATACCTGGTGGTTAAAACGCAGTAATACGCGTTATTGCACAGTAGCACACGGTATTGCACCAATTATTGATTCTTACGTAAGAAGGCACTACTCAATAATTGTTACTGTTCAATATTATATTTTATTGATTCAATAATTGCCGCGTTGATATTTTATATTACTGTTGTTTTAATAATTGTCACTACACAGTATTTTCTATTATCGGAGCAATAATACATATTATCTGAATAATATTATTAGATAACATTATTGACAATGTCTAGAAAGTTCTGTCTAAAGAGAGATTTGGTCATCTAATTGTGCGCCAGTAAGGAGAGATCCTTATTGGACAGCCCCCTCTTTCCTGGGAACGGTCTGGTTGCCAGTACTGTGGTTCTGTAATATTATTTGTGTATAATTAATTATTGATTTATATGATGAGGAAAATATTAATTTTATGTGGATATAGATGGAGAAAATTTTTAATGTGACAATTGTTGAAAATTAATATTTTATCTTTTTCTGATAAAATAATTCATTTAAATATATTATTTTAATAATATATTGATGGTGATATTTTTACAATGAATGTGGAATATATGAGTATATGAGGAGGAAGAGTATTTTTATGGCATTAAATGATTAACACATGTTTTGTGTGTTGGTGGACACAATTCTTGATCGAAAATTTATTATTGACTGTAAAATCGTCCGTTTATGGATTTCGGTCAATTTCTGTTTAGAATTTGGAAAAACTTTCTTCTGCAAAGTTGTAGAGAATTGAATTTCCTATAAAAATTAGCGAGATTTGAATTTTCTGATAAAAGGGCTATTTATTATGAATTATTAAAGTTCTGAAGTTCCGAAATAATTGGTTTTTGAAAGTTTTAATTATTCTTATTTACAAAATCATTTTTTTTGCTTGGTGGGCTGCATTAAACATGTGCAATGAGCTGAAATCAGATTTCAAGAGGTGGGCTTGATAATTTTGTAAATATAAATATTATTATATTCAATTTTCTGCTTTGGTGTTCTAAGCATTTTCCTATAAATAGGGTGCTTAGGTTAGAATTGAAAATCACACCAGAAACACAAGTTTCTCTCTATTTCTCTCTCTATATTAGTGAGCGTATTCTTGTGAGTATTCTAATACTTTGAGTATTGCTATACGGTGCAAGTCAAGTCATAACCTATATCCGGTGTTTCAACTAGAAGTACTATTTTTGCTGAGGTAAGGGATGCTATTTCTTCTTAAATGATATTATTTTCTTCAATATCATTGTGCCGAAGTATTGATCTGAACTTTTTATCAAATTTGGAACTTTTCATGTCGGGGTTACTATTCATGAGTTACTATTCATGAGTTACTATTCACGAGTTACTATTCACGAGTTACTATTCACCGAAAAATGAAATTTCCTTCTTTTCGTCCAAAATATCTATTCTGAATACTAGCTTTGATTGTATCCATGTTTTGATCATTCTTGAATTTTACTCCACTATGATTATTTATGAGGTATTTTTGGACATGGAATAGTTGAAATACGAATCCTTAATATTTATTATTTTGTTTCACTGGATTCGTTTCTTTTAAAATATTTTTCATCATCCTCAGTCCTAAATGATGATATAATTGAATATCTTTGGCCTGTAGTGCAAAGATTAATGATTTCTGATGAATATCTTTGGCCCGTAGTGCAAAGATGAACAGGTGTTGAGGTGAACATGACCAACTGATGAATATCTTTGGCCTGTAGTGCAAAGATGACTATTTGATTCAAGATATTTATTGATTGATGTTACAGGGATAAAATGTTGATGATGGGCTTTTAAATTCATAGATAATCGTAGATTTCATTCTCTGCGTGACTCTTCTATGAATTTTTAATTTCCGCTGCGAATATTGATTTAAAACTTGTTGTCTATTGTATTCTATTTAATTTTTCCCTGTTGAAGACTAACGATAATTTGTTGTATATTATCTTAGTCATAATATTCTTTACTGGGCTAGTTGAGCTCACCCTTTTTCTTGTTGTTCCATTTTTCTTCTCAGGAGGCGAGAATGTAGCGAGTACTAGTCGGGGTATGGAATGATGGTTCAAGACAGTTATTTTAGTAGTCCTCACTATTTTGTAAAATAGTGTATCAATAAGTATAATGAGTACTTAATTGGGTATGAATACTGTCTAGATGACAATATTTGTATTTAAACTCACAGTATATGTGTTGTCGTATTTTACACGACAATAAAGTTGTAGTTATTTTCTGTACCATGTATTTGGCGACTCAGAATGGGTTGGATGGATTGGACCTATTTTGGGGGCGTCACAATGAATACTCTCTAGAAGATAATATTTTTATTCAAACTCACAGTTTATGTTTTGTCGTACTGTACACGACAGTTGTATTAGTAAGTTGTATTTGTATTCTGTACTATGTATCTGACGACCCAAGATGGGTGATGTATACCTAATTTTGGGGGCGTCACAATATTTAATATTAAAAGTTAGTTTATTGATGTATTAATTAATGTTAATATTTAACATTAAAAGTAGCAAAGAATATTCATAAAATTTTAATGTTAAATATTAGTATTTACAATAAACTAACTTATTATTATTTAATCAACTAACTTATTATTAATATTAAATATACTAACTAGTTCTATTAATTAAATATGTCTATTAATTAAATGTATTTACAAGCAATAAAGAATGAATAATTAAAACTTTATTGATGTATTAATTAAAACTAATGTATTACAACTTATAATAATAAATAAGTAAAAAATTATACTTCATTAATGAATAATTATAACTTTAAAATTTATAAACAAACTAATCTAAGGTGACTTTGACCAAGGCGATCCCTGTGTAAGACCTCAACTTTTAATAAATAAAACTTAATTTTTTTTACAAATATTATTCTAAACAGTAAGCTATTAAATTGATAAAAAAAAGTTAAAATTAAGGATGATATATGCAAATTATAAAAACAAAAAGAATGTTGAGGAATATTCAGTAAAGTATAACGACACCGAAACTGACAATCATTTGTGGACCCCACCACAAAATAATTTTTGGATACAGAAAACGACATAAATAATATTTTTAATAAAAAATTATCGACGGAACTGTTACCTTTAACTGTTAAAATACCCAAAAATAAAGAAACAATAGTATTCCACAGTAACACATGGCATTCCATAGTATTTCATATTATTGAATTAATAATTGTCACATCAACAAATGTAAAATATTTCATATTATTGAACTAATAATTATCACAGTAACAAATGCACAATATTCCATATTATTGAACAAAAAATTGTCACCGTAGTAAGGATAGTAATGAAAAATTACGTAATTAAAAGTCACGGATATTAAATAATTAGACAAACACATTATTTGAAGAACAATGATATTTGTGATAGTAATACTTTAAGTCAATAATGCAAAATATGGATAATATAATAATAATTTTGAATATTAAAGAAAAAAATGTAATCTTGAAATGTGAAAAAACGTGGATAATTAATACGTGGTATATTAAAGGTAATCTTGAAATGTAAAAAATTTGGATAATTAATGTGGTAGATTAAAAGTAATCTCGAAATGTGAAAAAAATGTGGATAATTAATATGTGGTAAATTAAATGTAATCTTAAAATGTGATTTTTTTTGAATAATTAATGTGTGGTAGATTAAAAGATAATTTTGAAATGTGAAAAGTGTGGTTAATTGATGGATGTTGTAGATTAAAGATAATCTTGAAATGTGAAAAATGTGGTAGATGTTGGTTAAGTTTTAGCTATAAATAAGGGGCTTACCATAAGAAGTTTCATAACTTTTTTGATTATCCTTCCTTCTACTCTCTAAAAATTAATTAGTGCAAGTGTCTCTTTGAGTGTGCTAAGGCTACTTTAAGTATTGGTGAATATCAATAAGAGTACAAGAATTGTTCAGGTTGATTAACTACATAAAAAGTAGTATATAGTTACGTACTAAGGTAAGTGATGTCATTTTCTTTCATGTTAAGGTAAGCGATATCATTTTCTTTATGCTAAGGTAAGAGATATCATTTTCTTTCATACTCTCAAAATTATGATAATAAATTATTATTCATTTTTATAGTCTTATTATTAAACGGTAAAAAAAAATCTTGAAATGATTAGAATTTTTTTAATAGTTGACGATTCATCTAATATCTTTTGACATGAAGCTTTCCGTTGAATTTTAATCGTATATTTGAACTGTGAACTTTAAATATTATTTTGAACTCGAATCGATATTCTGGATATTGTGTTAACAATTTGGATATTATTAAATTATGGACAAATTAAATTACAAATCTCTAATGTTTATTTTTATCTTATTATTTATGTTCATCCTTTATATCATTGTTATTTGTACTAATCATTAGAGTTTAAGTTGTTGTGAATGTTTTTGGCCAAAGTGCAAAGACAATATGATTATTGAGTTTCTTTAGCCTGTGTGGCAAAGACACATGGGAAAAGTTTTCTTTGGCCTGTTGTAAAGAGGAACTGTTGATTGACATGATTATGACCATTGGCGTTACAGTTGAATGTCTTTTACCTGAGTGCATAGATAATATGATTGTTAAATGTCTTTATCCTGTGTGGTAAGGACACGTGGTGAAAATTTTGTTTGACCTGGGTGTATAGAGGAACAGTTGATTGACATGATCATTACCATTGGTGTTATAGTTGATGAATTTTTAAATTGGAGAAGATAATAGACATTATAGTCTATTTGACTTCTCTAATGTATTGCTCATTCTACTGTAGTTGTTTGTTGAAAACTTATGATTGCCTATCATTTTCTAAATCTTTGATTTATCATTGTTGAAAGCTAAAATAACTTATTTTTCGTTATCTTAATCATAATAATTTTTACTGGGCTATTTGAACTCATCTTTTTATTTTATATTTCCTATTAAAAAATGAGTGTGTAGTTGAGACTAGTGGGGAGAACATGATAGTGGAATGATGGTTCGAATTAATAGTTATAATAATCCTCACAATATTATAAAATAGTGTAATAATAATTGTAGGGAGAGTTTAGTGTATATATTGTTGTGCTATACACACTGGCGGAACCAGGGGGGCCAGGGGGGGCACCTGCCCCCGGTAGACTGCTGCTGGCTACAGTACTATTTGGGCTAAGCAGTAGAATAATAGTTAAGGTTTAGAGAGAAAAAAAATGGTATTTACATACATTTTATATCTTTTCTGTATTTTTTTTCTTATAGGTCCTACATCTCAATGCGAGTGAGAAATATAAATTTGAATTGTCTAAATAATGACAAAATGTTTGCAAATAAAAATCATAAAGAGGCGATTTTGTTTTGTTCAATATAAAATTATTATGAACTTTTTAAAATCAAATTAAGATATTTTTAAACTCTAAATTAATATAATTTTTTTAATTTTAAAAATTCTGAGGCACATACTCTCAATGGTCAAAATCAATTAAAAGTCGCATGAAAACACAATTTCTTTCTTATTTGATGCATTAGAAACTCCAAATTAACCTTTAATTAATATGTAATCAAGAAATCTTTGTGAAGAGATTCAATCAAATATGCTCATTTCTATATTCCCACAATTTTTACGAACACATTGAATTATTATATTTTTCCAACAATTGAAAACGAGCAAATTTTGAGACGTTTTCAAACTATACAGACTCGCATGATACAGTTACCTACTCTTATTCGTATAACTAAATAAGCACTTCAAGTGTCAATAAATAAATTTTTTTTACTCGTATATTTTGACCCCCCTATGAAAACCTTCTGGTTCCGCCACTGGCTATACACTGTATTATAATAATCAAAAAAAAAAAATTATATATGATGTTTATATTTTGGCAATTTTAATAAGTTTGTGTAAACTCGAATTTAAGGGCTATTATACCCGGACCGAACCAAGGTCAAGCTATATGCCGCAGAACTTTTGTGCACCCCTACCAACTATAGGAAAAGGCGGCTTGCTCAATGTTAGATGTTAGAAGAGATTAATTGTAGAAAACAAGATTTTCTAGTTTATATAAAAAAATTAAATGGAGCACTAAGATGTAAGCATAAAACAATTAAATGGAGCACTAAGATGTAAGCATAAAACTAATGTTTTTTAATATATATCATTTTTGTTTAATTTAAGTATTTAACCTTTTATTTATTTGAAGCACATGTTGCATCACAAAGGCTAGTATAAATTAAATGGATGCGTATCTTTTTGCCTCAGTTTTTATGAGACGATCAAAATGATCTTTCTCACTTTGATGATTAAATAATAATTATAAAAATAAGAGATAAAATGATATAGTTAATTATAATTATTTAATTCATTATAAGTATTGTAAAAAATTAATTAGTTAATATATCATTTTGTATCTATTTTTTTTATTCATGTATTTGTTCTTGCTTTTGACTAAGATGTTCGATTTAATCAATCAATTTTAAATGTATTCCCGTATTTGCAAGTATCCTATTGAACAATAATAGGTGGCTGTGATTCTCAAAATTAAACTTTATAGTGTTGCACAATGTAAATTAAAGGAAGTGCCATATTCATGTGGACATATTTTGGAACTATTTATTTTATTTATAATTTTTTTACAGGTAAAAAAGCCCGTGTAAAACACAAGTTTAATTTTTATTAATATTTTTGAAGTATTCTTTTGATAGTTAAAATATAATCTTTATATATTTTAGTATTTGTGATAACACGCTTGCGTGCGTTGGTTATTGCCCGGATCGTTTTTAGCACAGTTGATAGTTTGAAACTCTCTTGACACCTCAACCCAACGTCTATATGGAGACCAGAACCTTGATACAATTGAACAAGCAATGAAAGTTGCGTTGTATGGAACACCAATGACGCCTAAACCCCATGTTTATATTAAAATACGAACATCGGCGCAATCGACGATTGATACAGTAGAAGACGCTACACACAACTATGTATTATTATATGAGAAGTCAAATTGAATCTCAAAGAATAAACTAAGAAATTACTTAGGAATTCTTCAAAGAACCAAAGAAGATAATAAAACTCACAAGTATATTGAATAATGAATAATGTTTTTGATTACAACAACTTGGACCTCTATTTATACTACTCAAAATAATTCAAATCCTAATAACAATAGTAACAAATTATTCTAATCCTAATAGGAATTACAAACCAATGTGGAATAGAAATCCTTTGTTTTCACAAACCAATAGAAACTTATTTAGAATGCAAATCTTTCTAAAAGAATCCTAGTTATAATAGAATTATGAAAAGATCTGAAAAATCCCTAATATTTTAGGAAACAAAATTTTGTTTAATATTTTAGGAAACAAAATCTTGTTTTCTAATTTCTGTATTTAGACTTGTATCAAATTGACCTAAACTTGTGTCTCATGCTCATTAGTCTTCTCTTTGGGTTTCCTTGCATTAGCTTCAGCCCAAACATCTTGCATTAATCCATTGAGGCCTTGTTTGAACCTTTTAGTTCTACCCTTGCTTATCCCCACGTCTTTTTAGTCTTGTTTGAATCAGTTCATGTCATGTTCTCATCATTCCCCTCCTCTTGAAAATGATTTATCCTCAAAGCATCACCCACGTCAAACGGACTTAGATCAGTAACGTTAAATGTGGTACTAACATTATACTCACTTGACAAATCTAATTTATAGGCATTGTCATTGATACGCTCGAGAACTTGAAATAGACTATCTCCCCTCGGAAGCAATTTCGAAAGTCTTTGAGCCGTGAATCATTCTTTTTGCATATGTAACCACACCCAATCTCCAAGCTGAAAGATCACTTGACATCGTCCTTGTTCACGTGCTTAATGTACTGTTCCGTCATCTTTTTCAATGTTGTGTTGAGCTTTTTCATGAATCTGCTTAACAAGATCAACCTATTTCTTTTTATCCATGTTAGTATATTCAGAAACAGGTAATGGTGATAAATCTAACGGCGCAAAGGGATTAAAATCATATACAATTTCAAATGGAGAAAAATTAGTAGCTAAATGAACTCAACATGTGATAAACATTCTTCTTATTGCTTGATATTCTTTTTAATGTCGTAACAATACCGACAAAGTTCTATTTACTACTTTAGTTTGATCGTCAGTTTGTGGATGACAAATAATTAAAAATAATAATTTAGTACCCAATATACACTACAAGGTCTTCCAAAAATAACTTACAAACTTTGTATTTGTATCAGAAACAATAATTTTAGGCATACCATGCAAACGCACACTCCCTAAATAACAAATCAGCTACATACAGTCAACATTTCATGTAACCTACGAAGTATAATTATTTTTAATTTGTTATGGGTTTATAGTCCATACGTTGAACTAATATAAAATTTATTATATTAGTATTTTTATAAGAAAATAATATTTTCATAATAAAATTTGAAAGGTTTAGACGACTAATAAAGTCTTTTAAAAATATCAAAAATTTATTGTGAAAATAAAAATTATATCATTTTAAAGTTTGAACTGATTACCCTTGAGGTTAGAGCATTGACCGGTGATTACCCTTTAGGTTGAGAGCTCGGACACCATTGACAACGTGAAGCAGAGGCTAATATTTGGTGGAAAGCAGCTTGAGGATGGGCTACCCTCCATCTGGTCCTCCGTCTCCGAGGTGGCTGGCTGATGTAGCAGATGGGGAAAAAAATTTGTATAATTCCTTTGGTTTAGTTTGCGTATTGTAGTTGTAGTTGGGCATTTGTCTTTTATTTCTATCCATGAATTTTGCTATTTACTATTATTAAAGATACAATCTTTGCGGTTTGTTTCGTTATGTTTAGTCTTTCTTTGGATGTTTTGGCTTCATTGTTTGAAAATCTTCTCATGGTTTAACTTACATTATAACATGATTATTAGAATTAAGATCACACACAACACAGAGATTTAAGGTTTCCCAATTTGGGTACTTCACAGCCAGCTTGTTGTTTTATTGATGATTTCAATTACGTAGGCGACTTGTTATTTTATTGATGATTTCAATTACGTATGCTTTTACAATAAAGAGTATTCATAAGTACTAATTATATTCCAACCCTAGTTGACATTATAGCTCAATACCAATAATGTCTTTCCAAAAACGACCCATTAAAACTTAGTCTGCCGACCAGCTCGCCCCGCACCGCTTCCACTTGCGCCCCCCGCGCCAGTACTCCAGAACTTGTATCCCGCGTAGCGCGCCCCGCGCTACTGCTGCAGAAACTCTGTACCGTACAGCGGGGGCTTCGCTCTCCCGCACCCCCCAACCTTTGGTTCAACCTTGACGGGCTAGTGCTAGCTTCACAAGTCGCAACAATGATAAATCCTGTGAAAAGGTGTGTTGGTTAATTGGATCATAAAGCCCCTTCTGCACTATTAAAATTTGAAATTAGATCATAAAGTACGGTTTATTGACTTGTTGGAAGCAGTTTAAAAGGTTGGATTCAGATACTTTTAACTGCATACAATGTACTGATTTCTTAGTCCCAAATTGTGTAGTTAATTTTTTGAAGAGAACTGGTACATCTCTCTAGCTGTTCTGTGAAGACACCTAGTCATAGATTTTCCTCGAGGTTGCTTCTGTTTCTTTCTTAGCTGCACTTCAATCTTTGTACTTGTTTAGTTCTTTATTGTTGAACTTGAGTATTTTCTGGTCCCGGAGTGGATTTACATTCCTAGGCATCAATCAAGTTAAATGCCAAAAACTGGTGTTATAGGTAGAATATGATAGAGATCGATCCATGAGATGTCATCGTCTTGGATGATTTGCTATTTAGTTATTTATTTATCAGTTTTTATTTATTTATTTAATTCGTGAACTTGTTATTTATTGGTTTATTTCTGTATGAGGTTATTTATTTGGAGGCTCAATTGTTAATGGATTTAGGATTATTGGAGTTTTTTATATTATAAATATGTAAATCATCACAGATTATTGGACACACTTTGATGTTGAAATTCCTAATTATTGGTTGCGATCAATATTTTTCCTACTTATTATGGTTGGGTTCTCCTGCGGTTGGATCACCCTAATTCTTTTAATTTTCCTTTCAATTAATTATTTGTTCGTCAATTTCCTTCCTACATTAGAGGTTGATTAAACATCAACTTCAGCTCTTTGCAGGAATTTCTTGGTCCGATTACCTTAGTAAGTAGTAACTACCGCAAATGATCCTTCATAAGCCTTTTGAGTTCTTCCCCCCACCACATGGCATGGCCTTTCTTCTTGTAGCCAGCTTGTGATGCTGCAAGACTTTTGCTACCAGCTTAGAATGTGCAGTCCTCTTTTGTTAATGATTGCTATAACCCTAACTTGGACAACCATTAAATAGAAGCTGTTTAGGAGGTGTTCGGCTTTAGCTATCTGTAGATTGTGTCCTGAATCTTGGCTTCAGCTATCTGCAGATTGTGTTCTGAATCCTTGGAAAAATAGCAAAGCATGATAGTTTAAATGATTTTTGAATAAACAAACTGTGAATTGGAGGGCCTTATTCCAGGGATTGGAAACTATAGTCATCGAATTGTTCCTGTTCCAGTGGCAAGGTTATTCCTTATGAGAGGTTATTCCTAGTGAGATCGAGCCAAAATGATTTAAGAATAATTATATTTAACCATTATATCATTATCATTACTTGGGAAACTGTACTAGGTTGAGATGTTCTGTAAATTGAGCCAATATCTGAAACATACAAAGTGAAATATTTTCCTTACATACAAAAAAAATAATAAGCTTGCTATACACCTCGAAGGTCTCAGCAATCTTGGTAAAGATTGTTATCTTTATACATGTAGGGCTTGAATATTGCCTCTGAATCAATTTACAACAACAATCAATGCAAGATTACTTGGGAGGGTGACCTATATCACCATTTCTCTGCCACACTGATCATTGTGAATTTACTCTGGGGGGTGATAATGTTTCTATTTTCCTGAACTTCTGTTGAATGAGAACTCTTTAGAGTCTATATCAATTTGATGCTGAAAAGTAGGAGCTTCTGCACCTGTACCTAAGTGTGCTTCTTGAGCCTCTCTCTGCTCTCTAGGTGCTTCAGGGACTTCTTTGTGCAAATTTTCATGGTTTAGTGAGAATGATGCCGAGCCATTGGCTTGGAAATGAACATTATTGAAGTTAGCAAACTTCGGGGATGAGTGGACACTGTCGACTTCACTTTCGCCATAGGGCGCTGGAGTGCTTGGCTTACTCGGTGATGGTATCACTGAACCTGCCTGCCGATTCTTTTTTATGTTCTTTTTTGCGCCTTGCTGCCAGTTATGCAGAGCCTTAGCTACTCTCTCGTTGAAGATTGTTGGCTTCATGGTTGAGCCCATCTGTTTGGTGTAGAAGGAAGTTGCGGGGGCAAAAGAATGAAACTCTTAAGAATATGAAAAATATCCAGGAATTTTTTTGTAATGTATTGTGAATGTTTTACCTGTGTCACTAGAGCATAGAGAGGAAGGGTAACATAGCTGCAAAGTATCTGTACGATTACCCTGATGTTAAATATCACAACCATAAACCGGTATTAGTAACGCTACTTGTATTACTATTGCTAAACACCTTAAAAACTTAGCTATGCAGAAATTGTTGTCAACAGTTGAGGATCTTGGTCAGTATATTATAGGATAGAAGATACAGAAAATAGAGATTACCCCATTGATATTCTGATGATTACATCTTCTGTTTTCTCATGGAAGCAAGAACCTGATCCAAATTCGTACTGCAAACAATGTGGTAAATAAATCAATTATCATTCTTTTGCCAACAAGAAAACCACGAAAAAGGTAACATGTGGTCGACACGGTGCTTACCCAAGCCCAGGCAAAGAAGGCAAACTGAAATGCATTCTGCAGGAGTAAAGAAAGGAAAGATCACCAACCAGAATCAGCAACAAACAAAAATGAGATTTATATATTGTTGTTATGATGTTGCTAGTGTATTTAGAAAGCAGGAAATTACCTGAAAGAGAACAAAGTGGATGAGGTAGAGGAGGAGGCCAGGACGGTTGAACCAGAAGAGGTTATCAGCTGGCTGAACCACCGGGCTGCCCTGAACCACCTCTCCCCTCTCTTGTATCCTTATTCCCATCTTGGTTATGATTACCTGTAGCTTTGTCCCCACTACTAGTACAATCTGCATCAGAAAAACATCTCAACCCTTGGATCACCAACCTTTGTGCATATGACACTAATCAGAGAGAGTAGGAAAGACATAAAGAATGAGACTCGGATGAAGCTTACAATCAGTGGGATAAAGGGCAGCCACAAATAAGATCGCCAACCTGTGCACAAAATCATATTATTATTAGAAACTGAGAGCATCAGGACAAAGATAACTGCATTGTAGTATGGTGGATAATGATACTGCCATATCTATATATATTCAAAATGCTAAGGCCATGTTTGGAAAACCAAGGCAGTTGAGGATAGGATTTGCTTACTATTTGTGTAAAATAGTAGGAACAGTACCGCTAGAAACCAGATTGGTGGGCTGCAATCATAAAGCTGAATTGACCAACTTTGAACATAGGAATTTATAAGAGTAGTTCATTTTTTACTTGCTCAATGAACTGATTCCTCACCTAATTCCCACAACTACTTTGAAATCTTCTTCAAGTGATCTCTCGATGTACTTCTGGAAATCAAAATTAGTTTGACTTTGTGGAGCTAAATGTGCCTGAAAATGTCAATTTATATGTTTGAGAAAACTTAGTCTTCATATGCGCGGCGTCTTGGATATAATTCTTGTTCATTAATTATTCAAGACTTACGATGATAAATCCATGGCGCAGTGTCAAATAGTCGATCTTTGGAACTGATCTGCCAAATTGTCTGAAAAAACAAACCTGCAATATTTTGCGAAGATTAATAAGGGGATTCCCAGTCATACCTTCCTAAGGCAAGGGCAACTGTATTTGGGTGTATTTTACTATTGTTTATGTCAACTTATCCGAAATAGAGCTTGCTTAAAATTCTAGCATATTTCCAATTTTCATAATGGGATAATTCAGTGGCAAAGAACTGTGACTTCAGAGAGTAGTAGCTAAAACAAGGAAGTTGTGAACACTCTTGTTGCCTTAGTCTTACCATCCAAATTAGTATAGGTGAACGACACCAGTAATTCAAGTGCCTTCTCCCAAAGGTTGTATCTCTTGCAAACCTAAATCTCTCTGGATCTACAAAACATACCATTTCATTCCACTTGTTATTAGCGAACAGGATTCAGAATAATGGCCATAGTGATGCTTAGCTTGTTTTCAAGATGAATGAGGAGCTAGCTTAAATTACTAGTTGTGAAACTTACCTTGTGCACATTGATACTCCATCGTTTTTGTTTCCAGTTCCCACGCCTTCCACTTGTGCATCTGCAAGATATCCGCTGTGCCAAAGTTATATGCAGCATATGCAGAACAGAAAGTGAGAGAAAGAGAGAGAGATTAATACCTTAGCTCTGCCTAAAGCCAGTGTAATTATACAATAAAGTACGTGAAAAACTGCCAACGCAAAGATGAATATGTGCAACTGGTGCATACCATCCTCAGATAGAAATGGAACTTTACCCTGCAAAAGTGCACCCAAACACTCTCAAACTGCACAATTCTTTCTTTTTAACATTTAATATACTACTATTACTACTACTACAACTAATTTGAAGATTCAGATATTTCAACCGGAAGCATGCATGAAAGTGCTAAATGGTATTGGAATCTCACGAAGAAATAAATATATATGTAAATTTAATGACAATGATTTTAAAGTTACAGTTTTTATGAGTAAAAGAAGAATGGTCATGCCTTGGCAGCACATTTGTCTTCATAAGCTGCAGTGGCTAGAGAACGACGATGAAATGAAAGAAGCCTTCTTTTATGCTGCTGATTCTCATCGTAATCTTTCTGTGCTGCTTCTTCAAACTTTCTAGCACATGGAAGCCATGAATTTCCAATAGCCTTTGAGATACATATTTCTGATATGGTTCCTTTTCCCACTGTTAGAAGTAATGATATAAACCCCAAAAGCATAAGTTCTGTTTAAGAGTCAAAGATAAGTTCAGTTATAAAATTAAATGACCATATATATGTATAATATGTTTTATGATATCACAAGTATAAATATAAATTTTGACAAACCTGATTTTATTTTCTCAAGTGCTTCGTATAGTGCGCTCTTGTTCTTCCTCTGCAACCACTGTAAAATATAGAAAGATTAAATTTAAGATTATTTGTAAAACATTCAACACAATACATTTGAATATATATTTGCTATTCTCTCTCTCTCTCTCTCTCTATATATATATATATATTTTTGACCTTTCCAACAAAATGAATGATTTGTTCAATGAAAATCGATATAGAAACAAGCACAAGGCAAACAACTGCAACTGCCCACGTTGGTGTTTCCTCCAAAGATCTACCCCCTCCTGCTGCCATCCTTCCTATGAATAAATATTTCTTCCACAATACATTAACCCTTCTAAAAAAAGTGTTGCTAACTTGGCAATAAAAAGTTGCGATTTGTTGTGTGTTTTGGGGGGAAACTTTTTCAGTATTTATATATAGACTTTTAGTTAGATAAATAGGAAGATGAAAGGAGGCAAACAGAGACACTTTTGACTACTGACTGAGTCGACTGTGATGAGTGCTTGTATAGAGCATATTATATAATAATAATAATGTCTTAATTGGGCATATGTATAAATAAAGGTTTATATTGTTACATTCTTTTAGTTGGTCGCATCTGTCACTAAATTCTTTACTTGTCTGTTCTATAGATTAGTATAATTATAAGCCTATAACAAGTGTTGAACTTTACTTCTTTTTTTTTAAAAATTATAAAATTGACCTCTTTTTGGAAGGCTAGTTCTGCTTATTTGATTCGATTTTTTTTTAATTTTTTACTTTACTTGGTCCAAAAATTTAAATAATAATATTTATAATATGCAAAAATCTTTGTAAATAATTGTATCACTAGAACCGAGCTAAAAGAAATATTTATTTCATTATGTATTGAAAAAAAATGAGTAAAAAATATAATAGAAGGGATATGTGCGTGTGCTTGTTTATGTATTTTACGTGGTCTTACATCAATGTTTACAAAGAATAATCTCATTGATACTTCATTTATAATTGGGCTAATAGTAAAACTGTTCTCTCAAGTTTGATCCAAAATTAATTTGTCCATTAAAATTTGGGAATCGTCAATCAATAAATATTTTAAAATCACAAATATATTCCTTTTGACCAGCTCCAATCAATTTTGATCGGAAAATTAAAATGTGATTGTCATGCGAGTATTTTCACATTTCAACACATTTTAAATCTGTATTATTAAATGGGTAGTATACAATTCATTTGACACGGCGAGTATTCTAATTCGGATAAATGGTACTACAAATAGGAAAATAAAGTGAATGAAACCATCAAATGGGTACTCTCGGATTGTAGTGTCCGATGTTTCGAGGTTTGGAGTTTGGAGCTCGCCGGGTACATTAGAGAAATCGATCTTTATAACCTCCTCTGTTGTTGTTGTCGTCGTTGTCAGGAACACTATCTACCGCTGAGATCCTTGAGGGCTAATAAAGATATTCTCCGCCACGGATCAATTTATGCACTATTCTCGATCTACACCTTGTTTTAGTTTCTCTGTCTCTTTCTATGGCTCATATACATACACCCCAAATTAGAGAATGATTCCCGAACCCCCTTTCTGGTCTTACTAAATCCATTGGATATGATTAATTATATGGATTTTTGTTCTCCCAAAATCTACGGGTCAGTACTCTCTTCGTCCCATAATATATGCTGATTTTATTTATCTTAAATTATTTGACGTTTTAAAAAATCTAAGAGAATTGATTATAATTTTTTTAAAATTATCTTTCATGAAAAAATATTATACTCCCTCCGTTTTTAAAAAATTATCGTTTTAGAAGAAAAAATTTATTCTAAAATGTTTGTCGTTTACAATTTTCTAAGAGAATAAATTATTTACTTTCCTATATTACCTATACCTTCTCTCATTGTCCTAAAAAATTTTCTTCCTGTATTAATAGTTTTCAATTTCTCATAGAAGGATAGTGATGAAATTTCAAATAAATTTTAATTGTTAAATAGTAGTATTAAATGACTTTCTTAATCCATGTGTAAAAACTTTAAACAACAATGTTTTAGGAATAGAGGGAGTAGATGAGAGAGAAGATGAGATAAGTATGGTAATAAATGAGATTTTAATGGTATTACAGAATATTGATACTACTATATTTAATGCTTTTTAATCATTTACTTAATTTTTATGTACAATTTTAAAAGTCATATATTATGGAACTGAAGAAGTTTATATTATCCCATCATCGCGACTTAATCTCAAAGATTGGGCAACGAGTATTCATCGGGTACCGTACCGGATCAGATATCGTCTTTACTCAAAAATGGATACCGATACTAAATTATCGGTTTATCGGATCGATTTGGACCAGTTTGATATCGGATAAAACCAATTTTGTACCGAAATTTCATAATTCTATCGTACTCTTGGCAAATATTAGCTTTCAAAAAAATTAATAAATTAAAGTTTCATAAATAGCATTCTCGTTAAATGAAATGAAATTATTATTAGTAATGTATAGGACAACCTTTAAGATTCAAACATCAAAAATTTCAACTCTTACATCTATTAAACTAGTTAAGAAAGTTTTACCATCTTTAAAACAGATTACATAAAATATACAACAATTTCATAAGCATCAAACTTTAAGATTTATATCAAATAATTACCGGTTGATAAGGTTGACACTTGACAGTGCTAAAATCAGCTTATATCTTTTATCACTTGTTTCCATGCATGGCTGGTAATTGAACCACTATTTGGAAAACTAGTCTCTTTAATTCTTATTTTGTCTCAGTGGCTGGTTGAACATCTACTTGCAACCATCACCATTAAGAAACGTGCTTAATCGCGATGTGATTTGCGAATGACGCCAAAGTATATAGTTCTTTTGCATGTTTCATTGATTTTAGATTTGTTTTGCATGCATGTTAACTTATATATGTTCAAATTATTAATAATAAATATCAAAATTAATTTAGAATTTATATCAAATAATTATATTTAACCGGTATATCGGTAGGTTCGGTACGGTATGTACCGAATCTCCAAAATACCTTCCCGATATACCGGTACCGAATAACCGATATATATCGGGTACTTGTATTGGTCCCGGTTCGGCCAGTTCGAACCGGTTCGATTAACCGAAAATCAAAAAAATAAAAAAAAATGCTCAACCCCTAGGTCAAAGTGTTGTAGATCTGATGATGCATGTATCAGATTAAGATTTTAGAGATGTGAATAGTTGGACACAGATGTTCTGGTCGTTGGATTTGAAGATCAACATTTGGTACTTTTTTGTTTTGTTTTCTTATTTTGTTGTGGTTTGGGTATCTGAAGATGATGAACAAGGGTTTGTGTTTTTTTCTTTTTAGTCAAAGAGGAACAACAATCTGGGTTTCTATATTTGAAGATGAATAATGTTTTTTATTTTGTTTTTTTATATTTCTAATTTCTACTATTATTTTTTTTTAAAATACTTGTATTTGAAAAAGAGTAATTATATTTGGATGTTATTTCAAGTATATAACTCGAAATACATATTCAACTCATATAAGAATGGCACGTGGCAATCTCATGCCAAAAAATGACAGGACTTACAAAAGGGAATGACATTGTTGTTTTAAAATACTTTGAGGTATTGATTGACGATAATTTTCAGTCAATATATATGTGATCTGTAGTCATTTATTTTTAAACAAAATTTATAGTCATTATAATAATAGTAGTAAGTTAATCTCTATATAAAATAAATTACAAATCATTTTATTTAAAAGACAATTCGTGGTTCACACCGAAGTCTTAACTAGTCAGAGATATATAAAAGGATGTGGGACGAAATTTGGATGTTGGTTTAATTGATGCATGGATAGACAGATTTTCATTGAGTAAAGTCCATTTCCAAATACATGAACTCCAATAAATAACATTAAAATAGTTCAAGGAAAAATATAATATAGGGTTGGATAATTATATATTGAAAATAGCCTTTTCAATCATTTCGCGACTCTTATCTATAATCATATACAGAGCCGGTCCTGGGTTTTTCAAGGCCCAGGACAAAAAATTTCAAGTGTGTCCCCTTTATACAAATTAAATTAAAAAATAAAAAAATTATCTACTAATTATTTTTATTAAAATTATAAAAATTTACAAAAGATAAGGAAGAACACTTTAAAATGTCCTCGAAGCAAAGAATCATCAAATGTACCTATAAAATAAAAATATCAATGAAATCGGTAAAACTAATGAAATACCCACTGCAGTTGGCAAGTTTTACTGATTACACAATTGAACTTTTAATTTTTCAAATTACTCCACTAAACTAATTATTATTTTGAAATTGGGTTATTCCATTAAAAAAAATAATCGGACGTTAATTTTTTATTTACAAAACTAATGAATTACCCACTGTAGTTGGCACGTTTTACTGATTACACAATTGAACTTTTAATTTTTCAAATTACCCAATTAAACTAATTAAAAAATGATTGTTTTAAATATTTTTAAAAATAATTATTATTTTTAGTAAAAAATATTGAAAACTTTAATTTTTTTTCCATAAAATAAGTAAAGTTTCATAAAATATAGATTTAAAAAAAATTAAAGTTTTATGAAACGTTACTGATTTAAAAAAAAATATCTCTTTTTTCCTTTTGAAAATAAAGTTTATTTTTTTTAATCTATATTTTATAAAATTTTACTCATTTTTTTAAAATATGAAGAATTTTCCAATTTTTTTCTTGAAAATAATATTTAATTACAAAAATTATTAATTTCTTTTTTGAAAAAATTGAATCAATTTTTTTATTTATCATTTACTATTTTTTTTATTTCTATTTTTAGTTTTTTTTAAAAAAATTTTAATATTAAGAATGGGTCATTCTGTTAAAAAATTAAGTAGACATTAATATAATTTAAAATCACTTTAATTTGTTTGAATCTATATTTATGAAACTCTACTCATTTTATGAAAAAAAAAAGTTTCTAATATTTTTTACTTAAAATAATAATAATTTTTTAAAATATTTAAATTAATTATTTTTATTGGTTTGATGAGGTAATTTAAAAAATTAAAAGTTCAATGGTGTA
Organism: Panax notoginseng; assembly: GCA_016801055.1. Classification (NCBI taxonomy): domain Eukaryota; kingdom Viridiplantae; phylum Streptophyta; class Magnoliopsida; order Apiales; family Araliaceae; genus Panax; species Panax notoginseng. Next base: position 169,700,349 of record CM029021.1, read on the forward strand.
ATCAGTAAAATGTGCCAACTATAGTGGGTAATTCATTAGTTTTATAGATAAAAAATTAACGTCCGTTTATTTTTTTTTAACGAAATGACCCAATTTCAAAATAATAATTAGTTTAGTGGTGTAATTTGAAAAATTAAAAGTTCAATGATATAATCAGTAAAACCTACCAACTACAGTGGATATTTCTTTAGTTTTGTCCAATAAAATCTAAACTACAAAACATCATTTAAAATATCTTCTTGTTGCACTTTTAGATGCAAAATTATCAATTATACTATCATAATTAATGTTTTCTAACATATTATTTTTAATACATAATATCGTTAATCTTTTTATTATTATTATTTTTTTATACATATAAATACATAAGTTTATAAATATTTTTAGGCCCCTCACAACTGTGGGCCCTGGGCGGTTGCTCCGGTGGCCCTTGCCCAGGGCCGGCTATGATCATATACTAATAAAATAATATCAATTTTAAATTAATTCACTACAGTCCACAATAATATTATTGGCTTAAGTACCTAACTATATACAAGATCTTCAAATCCACACCATATCATTAAATAAATTTTGTTGTTGAACTTTTAAATCAGAGACAATTATATAGTACCTAACTATATATAATTAAGATCTTATGTATCTTTGGCTTGTGCAAAGTTACTAAATATTGTGATTAGATCGTTGTTTGGCTTATGCAAAGCTACTAAATATTGTGATTAGGAAATTGATTTAAACAATTAATCTTCTTTAACATACATAGTTTCCTTTCCTTTACGACCACAAATACAACTAGTACACCACAAGTCACTCAAATTACGACTCCTTTACTTGTGGCCTGCATCTTGATATGACTGAATAGCCCATTCCCCCACAAATTACTCCCTCAGTCCTCACAACTAGGGGTGAGCATGATGCGGTTTGATGCGGTTTGAAGTCGAAATCGCATCCGAAACCGCTTAGGTGCGGTTTGATAAATCCAAAATCGCACATGAAATCGCTTGTGATTGGTGCGGTGCGGTTTTAAAAGTGCGGTGCGGTTTCATTTGGTGCGGTTTCGGTTCCAAAACTAATTAAAACAACAATTGATATAAAATAAACTCTCTGTTTTCGAAATTGATATAAGTTCGTTAATGTAGACAAATACAACAATGAAAACTATAAACTATCTAAAATATAAATTTTTCCTGCAACAACTTTTTCATTACATGGAAACTGTGGAATATTTTCTAAATCAAAATATAAAATGAGCAATTAACCTCTGTGCATGTCTTTTAATTCTTGAATGCAGGAGTAGGTGGGGGACTTTTCTCAGTCTTATCAACACTTATATGAATGCCAAAAAGTTATGTTCCATGATGTTTGCACACCCATACATACATAAATAAAATAAGGGGAAAATGTCATCAATGAGAGGAAAATAAGTACGTACAATAAATAAATAAAAAACTAGTATAGTAATTTTGAGTTGATTTCATTGCACAATGCCCACCTTCATCATTAAGAAGTACATAATGTTATGTAAAATTAAACCACCAAGTACTACTACGGTTGGACGAGAGATACTAATTAAGCTACACAAGATAGTGCCAAACTCACTTCTCCCAAATTCTGTAGCATGCGCGGTGAATGGTGCATACATACATACATACACACATACACACATATGGTGCGGTTTCGGTTTTATGGTTGCGGTTTTGGCTCGTAACCAAACCGGAACCATAAATTTGGTTATTCAACCAACTTAAAACCGCAACATACGCCGGAACCGTTGGTGCGATTTTAATTGGTGTTGTTTGTGCGATTTTTGGTGCGGTTTCGGTTCCAATTTGGTTACTTGCTCAGCCCTACTCACAATCACAGTTTAAGATCATATAATTTTTCTTGTCTTTACAAGTTACAACAATAATTATGGATCCGGATCCTCTATGAGAATTTCTCTATCTTGTGAGGATTTTGTTGTGGGGTTGACAACACATCAAAAAGGAGATCCAATGGCTCACAATTCTTTTTTTTTTGTCAGTGTATCAAAACGAAGTCGTTTTGATATGATTTTTTTTTTACAAATTGACAAAAAATTAGAAGTCACCAAACGCCGTTTATTTTTACATATAATTATTTTAAATTTCTTGATTATTCTGCATATGATTTTTTTTATATTTAATAACTTAGGTTGCTAGTAATATTAGGATAACTACAAACTTGGCTCAAAAAATGAATAAATATATCGGTTATAATTATCGTTAATGCTTTCAATGCGGCTTTAGTTATTTTTCGTTTATTATTGTTTTTGTTTGTTAATTTATATTATTATTTATTACTCATAATTTGTATTTATCTGTTCCATAAAAAGAGTTACTCTCATCATTGAAAATATTATTATTATTTACTCTAACCATTGGGCCGGTTAGGTCAACCAAGAAAATATTCTAGACTTATCAATTATTATTATTGACATATTTCTTTATATCTTTTTTATTATTAATAATAATCGTTTTACTTTACCTCTCTTAATCCACTGCTCAACGGAGACAATCACCATTACAACTCAAATACTCTTTTAAATGTACTATTTTTATTTTACTTCGTTTGTTTGGTAAAAGTAAACTGCGTTTGGTGGCTTTCATTTTTCTGTCAACTTGTAAAAAAAAATTCTTATCAAAACGACGTCGTTTTGATACACAGACAAAAAAAGAGTTGTGAGTCATTGGATCTCCTTTTTAATGTGTTGTCAATTCCACAGCAAAACCCTCACAAGATCCTCATAGAGAAATACTCCGGATCCAATAATTATATAAAATAAAAGTTAAATATGTTATTTAGTAGAGTTTATTAATATATATATATATATATATATATATATATATATATATATATATATATATATATATAGGGAGAGGATCAAGAGTATAACTCTTAAGTAATAGAACTCCCTTAAATAATAGAATTGTATCAAAACGACGTAGTTTTGATAAGATGCGGTGGTATTTTTGTAAATACGCGGTGGCATGGTATTTACAAAAATGCCACCGCGTCTTATCAAAACTACGTTGTTTTGATACAATTCTATTATTTAAGGGAGTTCTACTACTTAAGAGTTCTACTCTTGATCCTTTCTGTATATATATATATATATATATATATATATATATAAAAGAAATTATTATTTTATATAATTTTGTGGGATTATTAATGATAAATTTGAAAAAAATTCTACCCTATTAATTTCGTCTACTTCTTTTATCTTCTTAAATTATGTGAAAAAAATGTATTTAAAACATTATTTTGAGAACGGACGGAATAGTTTATTACTTGTAACTAAATAGAAAATTAATTAAGGGGTGTGGTCGATATTAACAGGACATCTCAGAATTGTTGAGCATAGAACAAAATTAATATTTGTATTCTAATAGTAAATTGCCCTTGACTTTTGATGATTGTAGGGATAAACACGATGGGAAATTTGTTGAAAACACAAAGTTTGCTTTGCTATGTGCTCAACAATTTATATAATATCAACCTCAGGAAATTAAGCTAATTAATGGTTTGTATGGAAATCCAAGATAAATAAATATGGAGGAGCACTGACAAGGCATCCATATTGAAAGGACGTTAATACTTCTCTCAGACACTAATCAGGTGGTTAATCAATTCTCATCCAATCAATTTTTAGGTATTTATTTAAGTAATTGGCATAGGCGATAAGCTCTTGAAATGCACATCATTTCCCACTTACTTCTTGCTATCTGGTCGGCGTTTTTAACTAATGGCATGGTATAATATATATATATATATATATATATATATATATATATATATAGATCACTTGGGTATAACTAATGGTGCCTCAGCCTCACCACAAATGTTATCCTATATATCTCCATTAATTCTCTGGTCAATTTGGTGCCTCAGGAACTACGTCTATATATATATATATATATATATATATATATATATATATATATATATATATGAAAGTGTCCACTGGGTTAAGGTGCTAATTATAATTGATAACTATTTTAGAAAGAGATAGTTGAAAAAATAATAACTCCAAATTTTATGATTTTTAAAATATATTAAATTTAGACCCCAACTGATAAAATTTGGTGCGCGATTAGCTTTTAAAACTCTAAAATGCTTCACTAATTTGAAATTTGGATGATTCTAAACAATTTATTATACTTCTATTTTGTTTTTCTATCTATTTATTGGTTTGTTGAGAAATACTACACTCAAATATACCATATACCCGAAGATATTACTCCCTTCTTCTTTTTCACTCGTCATTTTAGAGAGTGAAATTTATTTTTTTTACTTGTCGTTTGTAGATTTCAAAACTTGTTTTAGCTTTCATCTTAAATACCATTTTGGTCAATCACACTAAACATTAAGATTTGTTTCTCTTTTATCTTTTCCTATAAATTTTAAAAGGATAGTATTGAGATTTTATAACTATTTTGATTAATTTGACAAAACATGCATTAATTTTATTTCTTAATCTTTATATTTTTTCTTGAAAGGACAAGTAAAAAAGAATACTTGCTTTAATTGCTAACTACTTGGGTTAGCTCAACAAACCTTCTTAATCATCATTAAGTCTCAGAACCTAAATTTCATATATTAAAAATATTGAGGGACCTGATAGGCTGATCCTATTTTAAATGAAAAACTTTGTAATTATTCCAGTATTATTTATTTTACAAATTAAATTCCAATAATTAATTGGTAATTAGGGGTGACAAAAGTAGTGAACTGGATGGCTAATGCAAAAGCATTTCTAGATTTTCTTTAAATTTGTATAAAAATTTATTTATATATATATATATATATAGAGAGAGAGAGAGAGAGAGAGAGAGGGGGCACAGGCGTGATAAAATAACCAAAAAGGTCAAACATAGTGGCTTAGTGGGGCTTTATATTTCCTTCTCCGCATTTCCACTTACAAATGCAAAAGCATTCCTATATAAAGACTTGAGTGCTTCTTATACTAAACACACAAATTAAGAGAGCTAGCTAAGAAATTAAGCCAACCAGATATATGGCCCATTTTAGCTCAATTTCACCCTTCATCTTTCTGTTATTATCGTTACTGCTTTATTCTGGTAAGTTCTCTTGCGTTATTTCTAGTCTAGAGCTAGCTAGTAATTGCCTAATATTTTATTCTGATATATATATATATATATATATATATATATATATATATATATATATATATATGGCATAATCGACTTAAACTTTTGTTATTCTTGTCCGCTAGAAGTTCTAGCGGGATCGATCAGAGTTGCACAAATTTAGAAACTTGCATTGTGGATGTGCACAGTGAATTATTATTAATGATACTGAAAATTTTAGCTTTGATTCTCAATATATTTATAATTTCTTGAATTATGAAGGTAAGTGTGATCTACAACTAAACTACTATTCGGAGAGCTGCCCAAAAGCTGAAGAGATCATCAGGGACGAAGTTGTGAAGCTGTACCATAAACATGGAAACACAGCTGTTTCTTGGATAAGAAATCTTTTCCATGACTGCATTGTTAAAGTAATTAATTATATTAAATATAATTATCTAGTAAAATATTAGTAATCGCATATATATATATATATATATATATATATATATATATATATATTAGTTAGTTAGTTAGTTAGTTTTATGTAGGGAAAACATGACTTTCCTCAACCCAGCTTGTTTGAATAGTATTTGACCCTAGACGACTGGTCCAAATCTATTTTCTCATCTCCTATCCCATCTCATCTCACGTATTTTATGCTGTTAGATGTAACTTATATAATTTAATAATCTTTAAAAATAGATAAAAATGACATGATACCAATGAGACAATTAATAACAAGCACAGCTGATTTGATACCTTAATAATGACAGTTTTGTCATTATTTCATTATCAAAATTATGCCGTTCTGAGTAGTTAGTTAGTTCTCACAATTACCAACTGGTTGTCGTAAATGTCCACGAGGATAACCTCACTTTTCCTTTGATATATATATATATATATATATATATATATATATATATATATATATATACACACACACACACACACAGTACTCTAGTTAGTATTTAATGTATTTACTTTTGATGAACCAAATGATCTTGGTAGCTATACTTACTAGTTTTTGGTAATATAGTCTTGTGATGCATCTCTATTGTTGGAGAGTAGTACATTAAATGGGATAGAATCAGAGAAGAAATCGACAAGGAGCTTCGGGATGAGAAATTTTAAGTACGTTAACACCATCAAAGACGCCGTGGAGAGTGAATGCCCATCCACTGTTTCTTGTGCTGATATTGTTGCTCTTTCTGCCAGAGATGGTGTTGTCATGGTATATTAATTAATTAATTAATTATTACTCTTCTCTATTTAATTAATCTACGTACTATTTGCATTTTTATATTAATTAATTTGATGCATGATGCTTTTTAATATATATATTATATATATATAGTTAGGAGGACCACGTATTGAAATGAAAACTGGACGGAAAGATAGCAAAGAAAGTTACGTGAATGAAGTTGATAAATTTATACCGAACCACAATGATTCAATGTCAATTGTGCTTTCCAGCTTTCAATCAGTTGGCGTGGATGTTGAAGGAACAGTAGCTCTGTTAGGTAATTAATTTTTTATTTTCTTTTTAGTTAGCCTGCCTAATAGTAAATTGATTTTGAGTTAAATATATTAATAAATTCAAGTATATATGCCGATCCGGATCCAGGTGCACATTCAGTAGGGCGGGTTCATTGCATGAATGTTGTGGACAGACTATACCCAACTGTTGATCCTACCTTGGATCCTGACTATGCTGAATACCTGAAAGGCCGGTGCCCAAATCCACAACCTGACCCTTCGCTAGTGGAATATGCGAGGAATGACCGGGATACGCCAATGGTTCTTGATAACAAGTACTACAACAACATTTTGAGGCACAAGGGACTGTTGTCGGTTGATCAGCAACTGCTCTCTGATCCTACTACGTATCCGTTTGTTGAAAACATGGCTGCCGATAATGCCTACTTCCATGACCAATTCTCCCGCGCCCTCCTCGTTTTGTCGGAGAATAATCCACTTGCAGAAGACCAAGGAGAGATCAGAAAAGATTGTAGCTATGTCAATTAATTCATGGAATGGGATCACTTTGTTCGACAACACAAAAACAACTACTACTACTATTAAACTCATGTTTTTGTGCAAGTTAATTAGTATTAAATTTGTATACTAGCTACAAAGACATGTACGTATTTATGCTAGCTTTTCTATGGGCTCGAAAAAGTTATTATCATAATGGGCTTTTTCAAGGAAATGTTAATGCCCATCAGTTTGGTGAACTACGTACAGGCCATCGTATCTAATTGTTTCTTTTGCTATATATGAAAAGTTTAGCAGAAACCCAGTACTTCTTTCCAACAAACAACACCAATTTGCTATTTCTTGGTCATCTTTACCGCCACAAATCCATCCACTTAATTACAATTAATTAAGGATATTACTAATGATATCTTAAAACTTTAGATACACATTAAATTATCCCACGTGTTCTGTTCTCATCATATGTCATATGTGACTGCAATATTATACAAACTTTAACATAAATTATAGACCAAGATTCAAACAGTCCACATAAATTATACATACACAACTCATTTGAATTGGTTACAATAATAAGGTCATGGTCAATACTAATGTGAAATCACTCTACAATCGTAGATTGTATAATTTTAAAAGTTACACTGATGTGTATATCTATTTTTTCCATATATATATATATATATATATATACAACTACCTCTAGGCTCTAGCATGTTATTAGGTCCCTACAGCATAATATATATACCAACAACCTCTAGCATGTTATTAGGTCCCTACTACATAAAATTTGTGCGTGCAAGCGGCCTAGGAAGGACGGGATTGAAGACAGGATATTGGTCCTCTTGTCTCTCTTTCTTTCTGCATGTACTGCAACGGACATTAAATAAAATTAAAAAGGAGGATGAAATTATATGGTACCTGATGAAAAAAAAAAAAGACTTTTCAAAAAAATATTTCACATTTACCCGGACTCTCCCACGATATCCGATTGTCCTCGGTCCTCTCCAAAATAAATATCTTTGATCAACCATACAAAATTTGATTTTTTTTATAAAAAAATAATAATTATGATTACCTACCTTAGCTCAAAATATATACAACCTATATGTATTAAAGTAATTAAATACTACTCCTTTCATTTTCCTAAATATTGATATCATAGTTGATAATTATAACTGAATTAGCAAAAGTTGCATTTTCAAGAGATAACCCAATAACAGAAAGAAGGGGTGCCAATTGAGCGCCACACAACCCACTATATGGAAAATGTGTGGTAATGTTTTCATGAAAGTGAAAAAAGAAGACACAAAAAAGTGTGCGTAATAGATCACTTGCGGCGAAATGCAATGAATCCACCAAGCACAATGGAGGCTAACATTCGTTAGGGCTGAGCAAGTAACTAAATTAAAATCGAAATCGTACCAAAAATCGTAAGAATCGCACCAATTAAAATTGCACCAACGGTTCTGGCGTATGTGGCGATTTTAGATAGGTTGAATAACCAAATTTACGGTTCAGATTTGGTTACTAGCCAAAACCGCACACAAAATCGAAACCGCATCATGTGTGTGTATATGTAAGACCCCAACTTTTATAAATAAAGATGAATTTTCTATAAATATCATTTTTAAATATTATGGAGTTAATTTGATATAATGTTATAGTTGTGGGTAATATTTATAAATTTTGTAAAGTACGCAAGTTGTTATATAATATTCGATTGGTCGGGGAATATTCGTTTTAACAGGAAATATTCGTACAACGGCACAATCATTGGTGGACCCCACAACGGAATTATTGTCGGATTGAGAAAACGACAAAAATATTTTATTAAAAATAACGGCGGAAGTTTTACCATTGATACTGTTGAACTACTCGGTAGTAAAAGTACAGTAATACGTGTGGTTGCATAGTAGCACACGGTATTAATTATTAATACTTATGTGAGAAGTCACTCAGTTTGATTCAATTATTGTCAGTTAATAATATGAATTATTTAGCGATAATGAAGTTTTGTTTTATTCGTATTATTAACGTAATAAAACAGAAACATCTTTTTATATAAAATAGAATACTTTATTAAAGTTATTCTATAAATATAATATATTATATTTTATTTAAAAGATTTTTTTTTAAATATGGACCGTCAGATTAAAGTAATCAATCTGGACCGTTCATGGATTAGTTACTATGCATTCCATTTTTCTATAAATAGCAGCTCATTCTTTCATTATTTCTTACGAATTCACTGAACTCTAGAGAAACTATAAAGAGAGAGAAGAAAAGTATTCTGCTACTTAACTACTTCCTTATTTCAGTTCTTCTTTAAAACGGTAAGGGGTGTTATTCTTTCTTATTCATGAAGAGAACTGTTGTTATTCCATTTCTTATTATTCTGTTGGAATAACCTATATACGCGGTCTACCCTATACTTGGTGACATTCTTCTATTATTCTGTTGGAACATCATGTCTGTGTATTTTACACCGGACCTGGTTCCGTCTTTATTATTATTCTGTTGGAACATCCTGTCTGTGTGTTTTACACCGGACCTGGTTCCGTCTTTATTATTATTCTGTTAGAATATCATGTCTGTGCGTTTTACGCTGGATCTGATTCCATTAATTATTATTCTGTTGGAATAACCTGTCTGTGCGGTCTATTGCATGCATGGTGATTTCTTTTGTTATTCCATTCTTTATTATACTCCGTTGGTTAAGTTTTGACTTCTATATTTCATGAAATTTGTGAAATATCCTTGATAATTGCGTTTCATCAAGTATCTTTTCATGAAAATATTCTTCTAAGCATTCTTGAATTTTACTCCACAAAGCAGTATCATGTTGACAATTTGGACGTTGTTAATTCTTGGATAAATTAATTCTTGAACTTGTTTTATTGAATTCTTATATCATTGTCATCATCCTCATGTTTATAAAATGTTGAAAGTCATCTGTGGCATGTAGTGCATAGATGGACTTGGTATGATTATGACTAGGGATTATTCGGTATAATCATGACCGTAATGTTACAAATGATGTGGTAAAAGTCCTCATTGGCCCGTAGTGCATTGATGGACAGTTGTTAATATGATCATGACCATTAATGAATGCATGAATATCCTTGACCGTAGTGCAGGGGTGATTCGATGATGTGGATTATTTTATTAAGCTGGATCCCAGCGATAACAGTGTTGAAAAACCTTTTAAATCGTAGAAGATAGTAGATTTTATTTTCTACTTGACTCTTTTAATGGATTTTTTTTTCGCTGCAGTTAAACTTGATGTTCGTTATATTTTCTCAGTTTAACACTGATGAAGGCTAATGATAATTTATTCTGTATTATCTTAGTCATAATATTTCTTACTGGGCTAGTTGAGCTCACCCTTTCTTTCACTGTTCTCTTCAGGAAATGAGAATATAGCTGAGACGAGTCGGGGAACGGAGTGATGGACCAGATGATAGTATTAGTAGTCCTCACTATTCTATTAAATAGTGTGACAATAATTGTAATGAGGACTCCTTTTGAGTTTGTATAGTCTCTAGTAGACAATAATTGTATTCAAACTCACAGTTATATTTGGTCGTATTGTACACGACAGTTGTATTAGTAAGTTGTATTTGTTTTCTGTACCATGTATTTGACGACCCAAGATGGGTGATGTATACCTAATTTTGGGGGCGTCACAGTTTGTATCAGAGCTTAGGGATATGATTCCTGGCTAAGATGTAAGAATAGAACTAGGAGGGGAGAGACGGGGAATTCCTTCGCTAGTATGACCTAAGTTTATTTGCATTGTATTTAATTGGTCGGTCAGAATATAAGGATAATATATGACATATCAATTAACTTTTATTTTGTGACAGTATCTGAAAATGGCATCTGAGAATGTTGAGAATAGCAATGGAGCACATGCAACTGTTGATTCACCACATATCAATAATTAGGATAATGTGCATCAGGAAGGTGACAATCCTCATGCAAACAACAACACTGACCAGATGATGAATGATGGAATGTTCAGAAGCTTTATGCAGTTCATACAGCAGCAGGCGAGAGCGGCTCCTGTCCAAAATATAGGTGAAAACACTGAAAACTCTCGGACGGTCACCGCTAAACAGTTCAAAGAGTTGGGACCACCGGAGTTTAAGGGAGAGCCAAAACCACTTATAGCAGAAACATGGATAAAGCAGATCACCAAGATATTTGATGTCTTGGGATACACCGAGGAGAAAAGGGTTCCCTTTGCCGCCTTTATGTTGCGAGGAGAGGCAGATTACTGGTGGGAATCGATTAAGCGTACTCAACCTGCCGCACTGAAGATGTCTTGGGAGAAGTTCCAAAAGCTGTTCAATGACAAATACTTTCCCGAAAGTGTTCGTCACATGAAGGAGGTGGAGTTCATCAAATTGGAGCAGAATAATATGACTGTGTCGAAGTATGAGGCAAAATTTGCTGAGTTGTCCCGGTTTGCATCCCACTTGGTGGATAATGAAGAGCGAATGACGCGAATATTTTTGCGAGGTTTGAAACCTGAGATACGTCAACATCTTATTTCTCATAAACTGTGTTTGTATTCAGATGTTGTGAATATGGCTCAGTTAGTGGAGCGCGATAACGAGTCAATGCAACCAAAAGAGAGCAGTTGGCAAAATGATAATACCAGTGAGGGCAGTCATCGAAGCGGTGACAACAAGCGTGGAGGGAATCAACATGCCAAAAATGGTAACCACTTCGGTGATAATCAGTGCCAAAACAATAAGAATGGTCATTTCAAGAAGAGGAGATTCAACAATGATGGAAAGACGTTAGCACCAGCACCCGTTGTTAAGGAAGGAGAATGACCACCTATCATATGTTTCAAATGCGGAGAGGAGGGGCACATCAGTCCAAACTGCGCGATGCCGTCTAAAGCATGTTATAATTGTGGAAGAGAAGGTCATTTAGCTCGATTTTGTCGTTTACCAAAAATAAGTTCAGCCAGGATGGAGACACCAAAGGCCGTCCCAAAAAAGTCAAAACCGGTAGTGCAAGGGAGAGCGTTTGTTGTGACCTCCCTAAAATAGGTCCATTCCACCCAACCCATTCTGAGTCGCCAAATGCATGGTACAGAAAAAAACTACAACTTTATTACAACAATTATCGTGCAAAATACAACAACACATATGCTGTGAGTTTGGATACAAATATATACCAAATGTGACTCATGTTCCAACCGTGGACATCACCTCACAATAACACCTTACATAAAGGTATAGTCAAAAACTGTTTTAGAAATTAGAATCTTTGGGAAGTGCTCAAGGAAACCTTCGTACATGGGAGGCCACGCATCTAGGTTATGATAGATATCATATGGCCACAGAATTATCCTTGGTTGACCCAATAGACCCCAAAGAAAAACGAGAAGATTACTATCATATTCTTCCCAATGGTGAGTCTTCTCTTGACTTATCATTATCTCCACTGTCTCTAATTGAGAATTATACTTCAAACAAACACCAAGATTATATAGGTAGTGCCCATAGATATACTCAGCAAGTGGATGAGCACATCCCTGTCTTATGATGACACGAGGTTGTATGTCGTTAGACATCTTGTATGATAGTGGTAAACCACCCTTCCAACGTTGGGTACACCTTACCCTATTGGATTCACCAAATATAACTACTAAATGAACTTTTCTATACTGCTTCGGGAGAACATCCACAGCTAGAGACCACCGTTCTATTTCCCCGTTACCCTCGCTCGACCCAGCTACACTCTTATTACCTGAAAGGAATTGTGAAGCAAAAGGGTGAGCACAACTAGCTCAGTAAAGAATATCATGACTAAAGATAAATAAATTATCAATAGTCTTCATCAATAATAAATCAGAGATTTAGAACATATGGTAGATGATAAAAAATTTTAACCATAGTTGCAGCGGAACATGCAATCCATTAGAAGAGTCAAATAGACCATAAAGTCTATTATCTTCTCCACATTAAAAGTCTACCAATAATGTTTTATCCCTGTAACATTAATCAACAGTTCCTTTTCACAATTATATGAATAACTCATAATCATAATTGTGACTCTAAATTTTTCTTCGCACCCAGGACGAAGAATATTATCATCACCTGTCTTTACCTGAAACGTCAAAGATCACGGTTATACCAAATCACAGTTCCTGTTCATAATCATGCTAATAAATCCATCTTCGCACTACGGCCAAAGATATTCATCAATAAACCATCTTTGCACTACGGGCCAAAGATATTCAACAACAGTTCATCTTCGCACTACATGCCAAAGATATTCATCAATAATTCATCTTTGCACTACAGGCCAAAGATAATCTACAACATGTCATCTTTGCACTACAGGCCAAAGATATTCATCTACAATTCATCTTTGCACTATAGGCCAAAGATATTCATCAACAGTTCATATTTGCACTACAGGCCAAATATATTTATATCTCAAAGAAATATATAATCATTTCAGAATTTATATAAACAATAATTATAACCATGTTGATCAATTCACCTTTGCACTTAAGCTTAAGATATTCAATTATAAATTCAATGGTCATGATCATACCAGTCAACAATTCAACTTTGCACTACTGGCCAAAGAGAACCCATAGTCATGATCATACCAATAATTTACCCATCTTTACACTCAAGCGAAAGAGAATTTTAACATCAAGGTTATAAAAATGTTATATATGATAATAAAAATAATATGATCAACATATAGATTTAATCTCAAGAGTAATATTCATAAATCAACTATAATTTGGTTAGAAAAAGAAACCAATTTTGTCGTGAATAGTAACTTGTGAATAGTAACTCATGAATAGTAACTCGTGAATAGTAACTCGTGAATAGTAACTCGTGAATAGTAACCTCGACTCAAAAAGATAGAAATTCTACAATAAAATCTATACCAATATTTCGGTATAATGATATTGAAAGAATAACATTTCTTAAGCTTATAAACAATTTATTTAAATTGTTTACACCTTACTAATTAATGCATTTAATCATCATAAAATGTCAACTCTTATAATTTCATCATCAATAACCAAAACCCTCATTAAAAATCTACATATACCTCATATAGGATTCTCAAGCCATAAAATCCTATTTTCCAATTTTCTTTCTTCACAAAACATATTTAATTCATTTACTCATAACTAGACTATTTTCATGAAAAATACCAAATCAGTTCTAAAAATATTTCTTTTCTGGGATTTAGCATAATATAGTCCCATAGTGAACATATATTTTTCTCAGAATTTTTAAAAGTCATTTACTATTTTTCATATGGCCAAAATAGCCGAATATTTAGACATTTATCAAAAATTGTACTTTTGTCTAAAAATTCTAAAATTCACAGAGTATACTCCTATCATATACATGTACTCCCAATAAAAATTTCATCAATTTTGGGGTTAACCACAAGGAATTATAAGCGGTTACTTTTAAAATAGTCTTTTCTCATAAAATTCATAACTCTCAATCTATACATCCAAAAATCACCATTTTTGGACACAATCAATAAAACTCATCAAAATATCATTTCAAATTTTTCCAGAATTTTTGAAGTTCAGAAAAATTACGAAACTGAAAATCATAACAACCCTTAAAATCCCTTACTATCCCTTACTATCCCTTACAATCCCTTACTATCCCTTACTATCCCTTACCTCAAAAGAGCAGTACTTCTGACTGGATATCGGATATGATGCTGAAGGAAACTTGCACTGATGAATAGCAACTCACCAAGTATCTAAAAACTCACAAAATATGCTTCATAATATAGAGAGAGAAAGAGAGAAAGCTTATGTTTCTGGTGTGATTTTCAATTCTAACTTAGCCCTCTATTTATAGGAAAATTTTGGTAGGTTTGACCTGCAACCTGATGGCTTTACCTGCTACTATTCCCACCCACCACATTTGAAATATAATTCAGCACATTTCCTCACCAACCACAAGTGGGGCCCACCAATTCTAGAATTTTCCACCAAAATGATAAACTCCGAAAATTCAACAATTTCTGAACCAGTCATCTCGTAAAATTCATAACAAATCATACGTTCATTTTTAACGGTTCAAAATTTGTGGACATATACTCAACTTATATATGTATAACATATCCAAAAATTACCACGATCCAACGGTCGGATTAAAAATTATAACCCCCGCAAAATATCTCAAAAACCCTGATTTTTAATACCTCCATTCCGACAAAAATACGGATAAAAATCTCAACATTAACTCCTTCATTTTTTAACCACAAAAATATATCCCTCATTTATATCCACATAAAATAAATATTTTCTTATCATATGAATCAATAATTAATTATTCACAAATAATATTACAGAATCACATTTATGACAACCAGGCCGTTCCCAGGAAAGAGGGGGCTTTCCAATAAGAATTTCTCCTTACTGGCGCGCAATTAAATGACCAAACCTCTCCTTAGACAGAACTTTCTAGACATTGTCAATAATGCTATCTAATAATATTATTCAAATAATATGAATTATTGATCTGATAATGGGAAATACTGTGCAGCAACAATTATTGAACAACAATAATACAAAATTCCAACGTAGCAATTATTGAATCAATAAAATAAAATATTGAACAGTAATTACTGTAACAATTATTGAGTAGTGCCTTCTTACGTAAGAATCAATAATTTCAAAAATACTATGCAATACCGTGTGCTACTGTGCAATAACGCGTATTACTGTATTTTAACCAACGGGTATTCCAACAGTGTTAACGGTAACAACTACGCCGTTATTTTTAAAAACTCAAATTTGTCGTTTTCCTTCACCCGACAGTTATTCGTTATGGGGCCCACAAATGGCTGCGCCGTCGTACGAATATTCCCCAACAGAAAGAATATTCCATGACCAAACGAATATTCCCCGACAACAATGATTATTTTATAACCACTTGCTTATTTTGAAAAAAAATCATATTTCACTCATAACTTTAAACTTTTATCAATTTAACCATTTACTGAATAGTAATTATAAGAAAAATTGAATACTTTTATTTCATAAAATTCGGGGTCTTACAATAATTGTATTCAAACTCACAGTTATGTTTGGTCGTATTGTACACGACAGTTGTATTAGTAAGTTATATTTATTTTCCGTACCATGTATCTGACGACCCAAGATGGGTGATGTATACCTAATTTTGGGGGCGTCACAGTATATATGTATTATCTCTATTAAATTCTAAAGTTACTTTTTACTTGAACACACTCAGAGAAAATCACAGTCTTGCATTGTCATTTTTTCACCAATTGAAAGAAGATGGTTAGAGGTTATTGAGTCAAAAATTAAGCAATTAGGTTTTGAAATTTCTAATTTGTTTGATGCGTTATTGGACGGGCTTATAGCTGAGGGGCCAAATTCGTTGGTTCGAGCACTTGATGTATTGGTTAATGTCAATGCTATAATAGTAATAGTCTAATAGATTGTTTTTTAAATTATGTATAGTTAGGATTATATTCTATAAGTCCTCCCTGCAATATATAAAATAGAATTTCATTCTATCTCCAGTATATACTTTTAATTTTTGGGGAACTAGATAAACATTTTTGCTTGTTATCAAATATATGGTCTCTGTTATTTTATATAGCGTATGTTTTAGTTTTAAAGCAATATTCCTTTATTATAAACTAAAATTATTTTACATGTCTCACTGTTTATTTGATGGTGAATTTGACATGTTTGGCAGAAGGAACTTTGGTTCTATGCTTGATATAATTCTCATTGCCGACTCAGTCACTAAGTTAATTGCTCGATATAAGTTCTATGTTAAATTTTATTTAAGGCTTAGACTTTTTTGTTGTTTTAATTAGTTTTGGAACCGAAACCGCACCAACTAAAACCGTACTGCACCGCACCAATCACAAGCGGTTCCGTGTGCGGTTTTGAATTTTTCAAACCGCACATAAGCAGTTTCGGGTGCGATTTGGACTTCAAACCGCACCATGCTCACCCCTAGGCCTCATGATGCTCCTCCATCAATAAATTATAGTATTATATACCACTTGAAACTTGTAGCTAGCTCAGCTATCTCATGATGAGAGTGATTAATATAAAATTAATTTTGATCAATACAGTATCGACACGCAGACAAAAGATAATTTCTATCTATACATGTCAACACTATATTAACCAATTGATTAACTTACTATTACCGGATCCGCTATCGATGATCTTACCTTACCCACTATGCCTACAAACAATATCTTCTACATACAACTTTCACCCAGGTTTCTCATCTCATCATATAAGTGAATAATTAATTATAAATTTATAACGACGATTTTTATATGAAAATATCAAAAAATTATATAAAAATATCAATTTCTTTGATAAAAATATATTTGTACAACTAAAAATAACATGATATTTGTTCAATCAAAAACAATTATCCTTTTCTCCGTACTTTTTGTCACCTCCATACTTTTAACACTAAAATCGCACTATTAGTTCATTATTAGTCTAATGACTCAACTAGTAATTAGTTAGCACACCCAACCTCCCTCCACTAGAAAAACTCTCTTCACTGTGGGCCTAGATGTCTTCGAGTCAGAGCAAACGGAAAACAAAAAGGGGGGAGATAGAGAAAAGATTTTATTTATCATTTAAGAAAAAATTAAACCGTTGGAATTTGATTCCTCGGATTCTCTCACCGTCACAATCTTGCAATTCCTCGTTTGTTTGTTTGCTTTCTTTCCTCTTGTGCATTGTCATTTAAGGCAAGGAATACAATTCCATCCCTCTCTCTTTGCAATCCCCTCATAGATCGCTCTCAATAACACGATTTTAGACAAAATAATCCCAAAATCTAAAATGGGTTGCTCGTAAATCTACCAAATGTCGTCGCTTTTCGCCGAATTTCCCGGCAGTGTCTTCATTTATTTCTTCCTATTCCTCTGTTATTCCGGTACTGGTGCAACGGTCGGAGCGACTGAATTTGACTTCGGAACTTTAACTCTCAGTAGTTTGAAGCTCCTGGGTGATGCCCACTGGAGCAATGGGAGCGTGCGGCTCACTCGCGACCTCGCCGTCCCCAACTCCGGAGCCGGCAAAATCCTCTATTCGAAACCGGTCCGATTCCGGCAGCCGGGAAGCCACGCTACGGCAAGCTTCACGACATTCTTCACATTCTCGGTGGCGAACCTCAACCCATCTTCCATCGGCGGCGGCCTCGCCTTTGTCATTTCGCCGGACGATGAATCTGTTGGTGACGCCGGCGGGTATCTCGGAATCATGAACGGTACGGGTGGTCCGAACGGCGTCGTTGCAGTCGAATTCGACACTCTTATGGACGTAGAATTCAAAGATATTAATGGGAATCATGTGGGTTTGGATCTAAACTCAATGCTCTCAACACAAGTGGGTGATTTAGAATCCATCGAAGTTGATCTCAAAAGCGGCAACCTAGTCAACTCGTGGATTGATTACTCCGGTTCAACTCAGGTCTTCAATATATCGGTATCTTACTCCAATCTCAAACCCAAAGAACCCTTTTTATCCTTCACTCTCGATCTCGATCCGTACGTGAACGATTTCATGTTTGTTGGGTTCAGTGGGTCGACTCAGGGCAGCACTGAAATTCATAGCATTGGATGGTGGAGTTTTAGTTCATCCTTCGATACAAATTCGAAAACCGGGTCCTTACCAGGCTCCGGGACGCCGCCGCCTCCCCCAACGGCTACTTTGATGAACCCAACGGCCGACTCGGTCGAACCGCCACCGCCTTCATTGGCACCTACTGAGTCAAATAGTACCGTTTCACATAACTCAGGTAAGAGCAGCAAGTGTCATAACCAATTGTGTAAGGAAGGTGCAGGGGCTGTTGTTGGGGTGGTAACGGCTGGAGCATTTGTTTTGGCCTTGTTTGCAGTTGTTCTCATTTGGGTTTATTCTAAAAAATTCAAGCATGTCAAAAAGTCCGAGTCTTTGGCATCAGAGTACATTAAAATGCCAAAACAATTTAGCTATAGGCAGCTTAAATTTGCTACAAAAGGCTTTGATTCTATGCGAATTATCGGCCACGGCGCTTTTGGGACTGTTTATAAGGGGATATTGCCGGAGACCGGTGACATTGTGGCAGTGAAAAGGTGTAGTCATAGCGGGCAAGGAAAGGCAGAGTTTTTCTCTGAACTGTCCATATTTGGGACGCTTAGGCATAGAAATCTTGTTAGGCTTCAAGGTTGGTGCCATGAGAAAGGTGAAATATTGTTAGTTTATGACTATATGCCTAATGGGAGTCTTGATAAGGCATTGTTTGAATCCAGAATGACATTGCAATGGGCTCATAGGCGAAAAATTCTACTGGGTGTTGCGTCTGCTTTGGCATATTTACATCACGAGTGTGAAAATCAGGTGATTCACAGGGATGTGAAGACTAGTAACATAATGTTGGATGAAGGGTTCAATGCTAAATTAGGTGATTTTGGGCTGGCAAGGCAAGTTGAGCACGATAAGTCACCGGATGCCACGGTGGCTGCTGGAACAATGGGCTACTTGGCTCCGGAGTATTTATTAACAGGAAGAGCATCTGAGAAAACTGATGTGTTTAGCTATGGAGCTGTGGTACTTGAGGTGGCTAGTGGGAGGAGACCAATTGAGAAAGAAGTTGCTGGTGTGGGGAAAGTTGGTGGTGTTAACAGCAATTTGGTGGAATGGGTTTGGAGTTTACATAGAGAAGGGAGGCTTTTAGGGGCAGCTGATTCGAGGCTTGGAGGAGAGTTTGAAGAGGGAGAAATGAGGAGGGTGCTATTGGTTGGGTTAGCTTGTTCTCACCCTGACCCAATGGCTAGACCCACAATGAGGTCTGTGGTTCAAATGTTGGTGGGTGAATCTGAAGTCCCAATTGTCCCAAGAGCCAGGCCTTCAATGAGTTTCAGCACTTCTCATCTGCTACAGAGTTTACAGGACAGTGTGTCTGACTTGAATGGAATGATAACCCTCTCCACCTCCTCATCAGAAAACAGCTATCATGGCGGAGGTGGCGGTGCTGTGGTGGAACTAGTCTGATCAGCAGTTCTTCATCAATTTTTGTTTGGTATTTATTTAATTTTCATGCTTTCATTCTTTCATTCTAATGTATGACTATGTATAGAGCACAATAACATAGTACTCATAGGGGATTGGTGGGGTTTCTTCCCCTTCCTTTTGTTTATTTTTATTTTCCTCTAATTCTTGGGATAAGGGGTTGTTGGGAGAATGCATCATTTCTTGATTTGATTTGGAGATGGGGTTGTGGAGTCAAAAAAACGCAAGAATTGTGTAGGGTCAGATTATAGCTAGTCACAATACTACTGGAGAGAGAAGGCTTAATTATTCCACCTCCAAGTAACTAGTTTTGTTTGTACTCAAGATTCAAGAACATGGAAATAATAATATGTGCAATGGAGTACTTGTATTCCTCTTTGTAGTTTTGAAAAAATTACATACTCCTTGTTTCTTCAAACTCTTGCGTGCAATGTATGACTGGCTTATTTAGTAAAATTCCAAGTTTTAAAATTAGAATTAATTAAGTTACACTATTTCACAACTCAATTTCTATATCAAATCTAATTCTGAAATTTGAAATTTAGTTGTGTTAGAATTACATCACACACGTACACACGACTGTAAAGGAATAACACAGAGATTTATGTGGTTTCTTACTTACTGGAGCGGCGTTCTTTTTATTTACTATTTACTGAATACATAGAATTTGACAATAGAGAATATATATAACTGCTACTCTTATTCTAATCCTAATTCGCATTATAGCTTAAATACTCATAATGTCATTTTCAACACCGTACCGTATCGTGGGGGGCTACGCCCCCTCCGTCCACACCCCCAACCTTCGGTTCAACATCCGATGGGTCAGTGCTTCACTCTACACTTGGTCTTTTTCAGAAACTTCTCTGATATGAGTCACAAGTCCTAATAAGTTGTCGGGATGTTTTTGATAGAAAGTTGATGAAGAGTAGTGCTTCAATATAGTATTGTAGTATATCAGTATTGAAACACATCACAATACAACATATTTCAAATATTACACAGAAAGAACAACAATTGAATTTGAAATACCGAGTCCCTTGCTAGCTAGCGCTCACTCAATAAATATTCGTATTGCTAAATTTTGCACAATTTGATGCAACCGCACGGCCATATCCATGGTTTAAATAAACTAGTGTAATAACGGGTGCAAAGGGTTGAAGGGAGATGGTGCATGAAACTGTTCACAAGGTCAACTTGATCTCTTTCCCATAAATTTCAAATTATTTAATTCCAGATTAAAAAATAAAAATACATATAAAATGAGGAAATATTTAGTTCAACTTAATATGTAATATATATGTATTTTTATTATTCGGAGGCAACAGTTTTGTTTATTAACAATTGTTTATACTAAAAATAATAATATTTGATTAAAGTATTTATGTGACCAAGTAAAATGAATGACATAGAAGTTATTCATTTGAAAATATTGTTTATAACATATGAAAATGAAAGTACATACAGCGGATATAAAATTTACACATCTTTAAAAAAAATTATTTTGTTTTATGAAAATAAAGTTTTATTTTTTTATAAAACTTTACTCATTTTTTAAAAGATGAAAATTTTTCCTAATTTTTTTCCTGAAAATAATAATTATTTTTAAAAAAAATTTGAATTAATTTTTTTATTTATCTTTTACTGTTTTTGTATTTTAATTTCTATTTTTAGTTTTTGTTTTTAAAAATTCTAATATTAAGAATATATATAATAATGGTAAAGATATTAACTTTTTTTTGTGAAAATAAATTTTTACATAAAAAATGAAAAAAGATGTGAAGCCCCCAAAATAGGTATACAACACCCATTCTGAGTCGCCAAAATACATGGTACAGAAACAACTACATCTTTATTATTACAACACAAGAACTGTGAGTTTAAATACAAATATTGTCATTTAGACAATATCCACACTCAAATAAGTCCTCATTACAATTATTGATACATTATTTCACAAAAATGGTGAGGACTACTAAAGTAACTTCTAGAACCATCATTCCATACCCCGACTAGTACTCGCTACATTCTCGCCTCCTGAGAAAAATGGAACAAAAGGAAAAGGGTGAGCTCAATTAGCCCAGTAAAGAACATTATGACTAAGATAATACAGAACAAATTATCGTTAGTCTTCAACAGGGAAAAATCTAATAGAATACAATAGGCAACAAGTTTTAAATCAATAACTGCAGCGGAAACAGCAAACCATTAGAAGAGTCAAGTAGAGAATGAGTTATACTATCTTCTAAGATTTAAAAGTCCATCATCAATATTTTATCCCTGTAACAACAATCAATAACCATCTTTAATCAAATATTCATCTTTGCACTACAGGCCAAAGATATTCATTTGTATCACCAGTCGGTCATGTTCATCTCAACACATGTTCATCTTTGCACTACGAGCCAAAGATATTCATCAGTTAATCATTCATCTTTGCACTACGGCCCAAAGATATTCAGTAATATCATCATTTAGGACTGAGGATGATGAAAAATATCTTAAAGAAAACGAATCCAGTGAAATAAAATAACAATATTAAGGATTCGTATTTCGATTTATCCATGTCCAAAAATACCTTATAATTATTCATAGTGAAGTAGAATTCAAGAATGATCAAAGCATGGATACAATCAAAGCTAGTACCCAGAATAGATATTTTGGACGAAAAGAAGAAAATTTTATTTTTCGGTGAATAGTAACTCGTGAATAGTAACTCATGAATAGTAACCCCGACGTGAAAAGTTTCAAATTTGATAAAAATTTCCAACTAATATTTCGGCATAATGATATTGAAGAAATAATATCATTTTCAAATAAAATAACATCCCTTACCTCGTAAAGACAGTACTTCTGGTCGGAATACCGGTATAAGGCTGAAAGAAACTTGCTCTGATGAATAGAAACTCTCAAAGTATCTAAATACTCACAAAATATACTCAATAATCTAGAGAGAGAAAACTTGTTTCTGGTGTGATTTTTAATTCTAACTTAGCCCTCTATTTATAGGAAAATGTTAGCACGCCGAAGCAGACTTAACCTGTAACCTGATGGCTTTACCTGCTACTATTCCCACCCACCACATTTGAATAAAAATCTCAGCACATTTCTTCACCAACCAAGAGTGGGGCCCACCAATTCTAGAATTTTCTACCAAAATGATTAACTCCGAAAATTCAACAATTTCTGAACCAGTCATCTCGTAAAATTCATAATAAATCATACGTTCATTTTTAACGGTTCAAAATTTGAGGACATATACTCAACTTATATATGTATAACATATCCAAAAATTACCACGATCCAACGGTCGGATTAAAAATTATAACCCCCGCAAAATATCTCAAAAACTCTGATTTTTAATACCTCCATTCCGACAAAAATACTGATAAAAACCTCAACATTAACTTCTTCATTTTTAACCACAAAAATATATCCCTCATTTATGTCCACAAAAATAAATATTTCCTTATCATATGAATCAATAATTGTAACGACCCCAAAATAGATCTATTCCATCCAACCTATTCTGAGTCGCCAAATATATGGTACAGAAAAAAACTATAACTTTATTACAACAATTGTCGTGCAAAATACAACAACACATGCTGTGAGTTTGGATACAAATATATACCAAATGTGACTCATGTTCCAACCGTGGACATCACCTCACAATAACACCTTACATAAAGGTATAGTCAAAAACTGTTTTAGAAATTAGAATCTTTGGGAAGTGCTCAAGGAAACCTTCGTACATGGGAGGCCACGCGTCTAGGTTATGATAGATATCATATGGCCACAGAATTATCCTTGGTTGACCCAATAGACCTCAAAGAAAAACGAGAAGATTACTATCATATTCTTCCCAATGGTGAGTCTTCTCTTGACATATCATTATCTCTATTGTCTCTAATTGAGAATTATACTTTAAACAAACACCAAGATTATATAGGTAGTGCTCGTATATATACTCACCAAGTGGATGAGCACATCCCTGTCTTATGATGACACGAGGTTGTATGTCGTTAGACATCTTGTATGATAGTGGCAAACCACCCTTCCAACGTTGGGTACACCTTACCCTATTGGATTCACCAAATATAACTACTAAATGAACTTTTCTATACTGCTTCGGGAGAACATCCACAGCTAGAGACCACCGTTCTATTTCCCCGTTACCCTCGCTCGACCCAGCTACACTCTTATTACCTGAAAGGAATTGTGAAGCAAAAGGGTGAGCACAACTAGCTCAGTAAAGAATATCATGACTAAAGATAATTAAATTATCAATAGCCTTCATCAATAATAAATCAGAGATTTAGAACATATGGTAAATGATAAAAATTTCAACCATAGTTGCAGCGGAACGAGCAATCCATTAAAAGAGTCAAATAGACTATAAAGTCTATTATTTTCTCCATATTAAAAATCCACCAACAATGTTTTATCCCTGTAACATCAATTAACAATTCTGGTCCACAATCATATGAATAACTCATAATCATAACTGTAGTTCTAAATTCCTCTTCTCATCTAGGACGAAGATAATTTTCATCACCTGAAACATCAAACATCATGGTTATACCAAATCACAGTTCCTGTTCATAATCATACTAATAATTTCATCTTTGCACTACGGGCCAAAGATATTCATCAACAAGTCATCTTTGCACTACAGGCCAAAGATATTCATCAACAGTTCATCTTTGCATTACTGGCCAAAGATATTCATCTACAATTCATCTTTGCACTACAGGCCAAAGATATTCCTCAATAATTAATATTTGCACTACAGGCCAAATATATTCATATCTCAAAGAAATATATAATCATTTCAGAATTTATATACACCATAATTATAACCATGTTAATCAATTCATCTTTACACTTAAGCTAAAGATATTCAATTGTAAATTCAATGGTCATGATCATATCAGTCACAATTCAACTTTGCACTACAGGCCAAAGAGAACCCTAGTCATGATCATACCAATAATCTACCCATCTTTACACTCCAGTGAAAGAGAAATTCAACATCAGGGTTATAAAAATATTATATATGATAATAAAATCAATATAATCAACATATAGATTTAATCTCAAGAGTAATATTCATAAATCAACTATAATTTGGTTAGTAAAAGAAACCAATTTTGTCGTGAATAGTAACTCGTGAATAGTAACTCATGAATAGTAACTCGTGAATAGTAACTCGTGAATAGTAACACCGACTCAAAAAAGTAGAAATTCCACAATAAAATTCATACCAATACTTCGGTATAATGATATTGAAAGAATAACATTTCTTAAGCTTATAAACAATTTATTTAAATTGTTTACACTTTACTAATTAATGCATTTAATCATCATAAAATGCCAACTCTTAAGATTTCATCATCAATAACCAAAACCCTCATCAAAAATCTGCATATACCTCATATATAGGATTCTCAAGCCATAAAATCCTATTTTTCAATTTTCTTACTTCACATAACATATTTAATTCATTTTCTCATAACTAGACTATTTTCATGAAAAATACCAAATCCGTTCCAAAAATATTTCTTTTCTGGAATTTAGCATAATATAGTCCCATAGTGAACATATATTTTTCTCAGAATTTTTAAAAGTCATTTACTATTTTTCATATGGCCAAAATAGCCGAATATTTAGACATTTATCAAAAATTATACTTTTATCTAAAAATTCTGAAATTCACAGAGTATACTCCTTTCATATACATGTACTCCCAATAAAAATTTCATCAATTTTGGAGTTAACCACAAGAAATTATAAACTGTTACTTTTAAAATAGTCTTTTCTCATAAAATTCATAACTCTCAATCTATACATCCAAAAATCACCATTTTTGGACACAATCAAGAAAACTCATCAAAATATCGTTTCATATTTTTCCAGAATTTTTGAAGGTCAGAAAAATTACGAAACTGGAAAATATAACAACCCTTAAAATCCCTTGCTATCCCTTACCTCAAAAGAGCAGTACTTCTGACTGGATATCGGATATGATGCTGAAGGAAACTTGCACCGATGAATAGCAACTCACCAAGTATCTAAAAACTCACAAAATATGCTTCATAATATAGAGAGAGAAAGAGAGAAAGCTTATGTTTCTGGTGTGATTTTCAATTCTAACTTAGCCCTCTATTTATAGGAAAATTTTGGTAGGTTTGACCTGCAACCTGATGGTTTTACCTGCTACTATTCCCACCCACCACATTTGAAATATAATTCAGCACATTTCTTCACCAACCACAAGTGGAGCCCACCAATTCTAGAATTTTCCACCAAAATGATTAACTCCGAAAATTCAACAATTTCTGAACCAGTCATCTCGTAAAATTCATAACAAATCATACGTTAATTTTTAACGGTTCAAAATTTGTAGACATATACTCAACTTGTATATGTATAACATATCCAAATATTATCACGATCCAACGGTCGGATTAAAAATTATAACCCTCACAAAATTTCTCAAAAACCCTAATTTTTAATACCTCCATTCCGACAAAAATACTGATAAAAACCTCAACATTAACTCCTTCATTTTTAACCACAAAAATATATCCCTCATTTATATCCACATAAAATAAATATTTTCTTATCATATGAATCAATAATTAATTATTCACAAATAATATTACAGAGTCACAATTATGACAACCAGGCCGTTCTCAGGAAAGAGGGGGCTTTCCAATAAGAATTTTTCCTTACTAGCGCGCAATTAAATGACCAAACCTCTCCTTAGACAGAACTTTCTAGACATTGCCCATAATGCTATCCAATAATATTATTTAAATAATATGAATTATTGATCTGATAATAAAAAATACTGTGCAACAACAATTATTGAAACAACAATAATATAAAATATCAACGCAGCAATTATTGAATCAATAAAATAAAATATTGAACAGTAACTACTGTAACAATTATTGAGTAGTGTCTTCCTTCGTAAAAATCAATAATTCAAAAATACTGTGCAATACCGTGTGCTACTGTGTAATAACGCGTATTACTGTATTTTAACCACCGGGTATTCCAACAGTGTTAACGGTAACAACTACGCCGTTAATTATAAAAACTTAATTTTTGTCGTTATCTTCATCCGACAGTTATTCTGTTATGGGGCCCACAAATAGATGCGCCGTCGTACGAATATTCCCCGACAGAAAGAATATTCAACGACCAAACGAATATTCCCCGACAACAATGAATATTTTATAACCACTTGTGTATTTTAAAAAAAAAATCATATATCACACTTAACTTTAATATTTATCAATTTAACAATTTACTGAATAGTAATTATAAGAAAAATTGAATACTTTTATTTCATAAAATTCGGGGTCTTACAATCTCCCCTCCTTATGAAATTTCGTCCCCGAAATTTACGTACCTGGTATTTCAAAGAGTTGAGAATACCTTCCTTTCATTTCAGATTCCATCTTCTCTATCATCATAATTTCTCCATTGCTCATCTCCTGTATTTCAAATATCATTCTAGAATACAGCTTCAAAATAAGGGTTAATTTAACAAATTAACATATCATATAATATCCCGATATTATGACTGACCAACAAATAAGCTTAGGTAGGACACATTAGCGAAGGATTTACTCGTCTCTCCCCTCCTAGTTGTATTCCCCGATCTCCGCCAAAGATCATATCCCTAAGCTCTGATACCACCTGTGACAACCCCAAAATAGGTCCATTCCATCCAACCTATTCTGAGTCGCCAAATACATGGTACAGAAAACAACTGTAACTTTATTACAACAATTATCGTGCAAAATACAACAACACATATGCTGTGAGTTTGGATACAAATATATACCAAATGTGACTCATGTTCCAACCGTGAACATCACCTCACAATAACACCTTACATAAAGGTATAGTCAAAAACTGTTTTAGAAATTAGAATCTTTGGAAAGTGCTCAAGGAAACCTTCGTACATGGGAGCCCATGCTTCTAGGTTATGATAGATATCATATGGCCACAGAATTATCCTTGGTTGACCCAATAGACCCCAAAGAAAAACGAGAAGATTACTATCATATTCTTCCCAATGGTGAGTCTTCTCTTGACTTATAATTATCTCCACTGTCTCTTCAAACAAACACCAAGATTATATAGGTAGTGCTCGTATATATACTCAGCAAGTGGATGAGCACATCCCTGTCTTATGATGACACGAGGTTGTATGTCTTTAGACATCTTGTATGATAGTGGCAAACCACCCTTCCAACGTTGGGTTCGCCTCACCCTATTTTTTTTACCAAATATAACTACTAAATGATGATCACCGTTCTATTCCCTTGTTACCCCAGCTCGACCCAGCTACACTCTTATTACCTGAAAAGGAATTGTGAAGCAAAAGGGTGATCACAACTAGCTCAGTAAAGAATATCATGACTAAAGATAATTAAATTATCAATAGCCTTCATCAATAATAAATCAGAGATTTAGAACATATGGT
Source organism: Panax notoginseng (assembly GCA_016801055.1). Lineage (NCBI taxonomy): Eukaryota > Viridiplantae > Streptophyta > Magnoliopsida > Apiales > Araliaceae > Panax > Panax notoginseng. Next base: position 169,729,051 of record CM029021.1, read on the forward strand.
AAATGATAAAAATTTCAACCATAGTTGCAGCGGAACATGCAATCCATTAGAAGAGTCAAATAGACTATAAAGTCTATTATCTTCTCCATGTTAAAAATCCACCAACAATATTTTATCCATGTAACATCACTCAACAGTTCCTTTCCACAGTCATATGAATAACTCATAATCATAATTGTGACTATAAATTTTTCTTCGCACCCAGGACGAAGAATATTTTCATCACCTGTCTTTACCTGAAACATCAAAGATCATGGTTATACCAAATCACAATTCCTGTTTATAATCATATTAACAAATCCATCTTTGCACTACGGACCAAAGATATTCATCAACAAACCATCTTTGCACTATGGGCCAAAGATATTCAACAACAGTTCATCTTTGCACTACAGGCCAAAGATATTCATCAACAGGCCATCTTTGCACTACATGCCAAATATATTCATCAACAATTCATATTTGCACTACATGCCAAATATATTCATATCTCAAAGAAATATATAATCATTTCAGAATTTATATAAACAATAATTATAACCATGTTGATCAATTCACCGTTGCACTTAAGCTTAAGATATTCAATTATAAATTCAATGGTCATGATCATACCAGTCACAATTCAACTTTGCACAACAGGCCAAAGAGAACCCATAGTCATGATCATACCAATAATTTACTCATCTTTACACTCAAGCGAAAGAGAATTTCAACATCAAGGTTATAAAAATGTTATATATGATGATAAAAATAATATGATCAACATATAGTTTTAATCTCAAGAGTAATATTCGTAACTCATGAATAGTAACCCCGACACAAAAGATAGAAATTCTACAATAAAATTCATACCAATATTTCGGTATAATGATATTGAAAGAATAACATTACTTAAATTTATAAACAATTTATTTTAATTGTTTACACTTTACTAATTAATGCATTTAATCATCATAAAATGCCAACTCTTACAATTTCATCATCAATAACCAAAACCCTCATCAAAAATCTGCATATACCTCATATATAGGATTCTCAAGCCATAAAATCCTATTTTTCAATTTTCTTACTTCACATAACATATTTAATTCATTTTCTCATAACTAGACTATTTTCATGAAAAATACCAAATCCGTTCCAAAAATATTTCTTTTCTGAAATTTAGTATAATATAGTCCCATAGTGAACATATATTTTTCTCAGAATTTTTAAAAGTCATTTACTATTTTTCATATGGCCAAAATAGCCGAATATTTAGACATTTATCAAAAATTGTACTTTTGTCTAAAAATTCTGAAATTTACAGAGTATATTTCTATCATATACATGTACTCCCAATAAAAATTTCATAAATTTTGGAGTTAACCACAAGGAATTATAAGCTGTTACTTTTAAAATAGTCTTTTCTCATAAAATTCATAACTCTCAATCTATACATCCAAAAATCACCATTTTTGGACACAATCAAGAAAACTCATCAAAATATCATTTCAAATTTTTCCAGAATTTTTGAAGATCAGAAAAATTACGAAACTGAAAATCATAACAACCCTTAAAATCCTTACTATCCCTTACTATCCCTTACAATCCCTTACCTCAAAAGAGCAGTACTTCTGACTGGAATGCAAAGCCGAAGGAAACTTGCACTGAATAGCAACTCTCAAAGTATCTAAATACTCACAAAATATGCTTCATAATATAGAGAGAGAAAGAGAGAAAGCTTATGTTTCTGGTGTGATTTTCAATTCTAACTTAGCCCTCTATTTATAGGAAAATTTTAGTAGGCTTGACCTGCAACCTGATGGCTTTACCTGCTACTATTCCCACCCACCACATTTGAAATATAATTCAGCACATTTCTTCACCAACCACAAGTGGAGCCCACCAATTCTAGAATTTTCCACCAAAATGATTAACTCCGAAAATTCAACAATTTCTGAACCAGTCATCTCGTAAAATTCATAACAAATCATACGTTAATTTTTAACGGTTCAAAATTTGTAGACATATACTCAACTTGTATATGTATAACATATCCAAATATTATCACGATCCAACGGTCGGATTAAAAATTATAACCCTCGCAAAATTTCTCAAAAACCCTAATTTTTAATACCTCCATTCCGACAAAAATACTGATAAAAATCTCAACATTAACTCCTTCATTTTTAACCACAAAAATATATCTCTCATTTATATCCACATAAAATAAATATTTCCTTATCATATGAATCAATAATTAATTATTCACAAATAATATTACAGAGTCACAATTATGACAATCAGGCCGTTCCCAGGAAAGAGGGGGCTTTCCAATAAGAATTTCTCCTTACTAGCGCGCAATTAAATGACCAAACCTCTCCTTAGACAGAACTTTCTAGACATTGCCCATAATGCTATCCAATAATATTATTTAAATAATATGAATTATTGATCTGATAATAAAAAATACTGTGCAGCAACAATTATTGAAACAACAATAATATAAAATATCAACGCAGCAATTATTGAATCAATAAAATAAAATATTGAACAGTAACTACTGTAACAATTATTGAGTAGTGTCTTCCTTCGTAAAAATCAATAATTCAAAAATACTGTGCAATACCGTGTGCTACTGTGTAATAACGCGTATTACTGTATTTTAACCACCGGGTATTCCAACAGTGTTAACGGTAACAACTACGCCGTTAATTATAAAAACTTAATTTTTGTCGTTATCTTCATCCGACAGTTATTCTGTTATGGGACCCACAAATAGATGCGCCGTCGTACGAATATTCCCCGACAGAAAGAATATTCAACGACCAAACGAATATTCCCCGACAACAATGAATATTTTATAACCACTTGTGTATTTTAAAAAAAAATCATATATCACACTTAACTTTAATATTTATCAATTTAACAATTTACTGAATAGTAATTATAAGAAAAATTGAATACTTTTATTTCATAAAATTCGGGGTCTTACAAATAATATGAATTATTGATCTGATAATGGGAAATACTGTGTAGTGACAATTATTGAAATAACAGTAATATAAAATATCAACGCAGCTATTATTGAATCAATAAAATAAAATACTGAACAGTAATTACTGTAACCATTATTGAGTAGTGCCTTCTTACGTAAGAATCAATAATTGGTACAATACAGTGTGCTACTGTGTAACAACGCGTATTACTGTGTTTTAACCACCGGGTATTCCAACAGTATTAACGGTAACAACTACGCCGTTATTAATAAACAACATATACTTGTCGTTTTCTTCATCCAATCGCTTTCCGTTATGGGGCCCACAAAAGACTGCGCCGTCGTACGAATATTCCCCGACAGGAAGAATATTCCACGACCAAACGAATATTCCCCGACAACAATGAGTATTTTATAACCACCTGCTTATTTGAAATATTTGCGCATTTTACCCATAACTAACCTCATTAATCAATTTAACACTTACTATTTCAAAATAATAAATAGAGGGAATTTAAATTTCATTTATTAATAATTTGGGGTCTTACCAAAGATCTACTTTTTTTTTAAAATATAGTATTATTTTCATATTTATTTTTTTTAAAATCAATATTTTATGAAACTTTACTCATTTTTGAAAAAATAAAATTTCTCATATTTTTTCCTTATAATAATAATTATTTTATAACTTCTTAAAAATAATATTTTATTTTAAATATAACAAATAATTAGTATTTTAAAAATAATATTTAATTTTAAAATATTTTTTCAATAATTTAAAATAATTATTATTTTATAATTTTTTTAAAAATAATATTTTATTTTAAAATACTAAAAATAATAATTATTTTAAAATTATTGAAAAAGTATTTTAATTAAAATATTAAAAATAATTATTATTTTAAAATTATTTTTAAAGTAATTATTTTATTTTAAAATATTAAAAATATTTATTTTGTTTTAAAATATTAAAAATTGGGGTTGGGTCAAATTGGGACGGGTTGAGTTAAAATTTAGTCAAAATAGGTTGGGTTGGGGTCAAATCAGGTAGGAGGAACTTAAACGCCAAAAAATATCACTTTAAAGATCTAATTGACGAAAAATGAACTTCAATAATGACTTTGAAAGTAAGTGACAACTTAGAAGGACAAAAGTGTTAATAAGACTTTTCAAATCAAACAAGCTTAATTGATATTTCTAATTCGGTAAGTACCATTCAGCCCAATAATTAAGATGTTATCAAACAGCCCACTAGTGGCTAGTCATATAGTTTAATATGAATACATACATACACACCAAAATATTAAATTGAGAATTTAATATGAATGCATACGTACTAAAAGTCATTCCACCTTGGTTAAAAGGATTTGTTATTGCCAATGTGACCATCCGAATTAATTCAAAGATTACATGAGTTAGCTCACAATTATTTAAAAGTAATCTCTTTTGTCGGCCTAGTATATATATGATATTGATTATAATCTTATGGTTCATCATTACCAATTAAGAACGAATACTCGACTTTTTACGTTATGTTTGTTTGTAAGAATTATAAATTCGGGACTATATTTCAAGACTATTAAATTTATAATTAAATAGTCTTAGTTAGATGTTTATTTTTTATGAAATTATTTATATGGGAACTTAAAATAATCTCGTTATGTTTGTTTTGTCCAACATTATTTAAAGGATTGGACAAAAATTTATTATTTGGACTATTATACATTTATCAATAATAATAAAAATATCATATTTTCATTAATTTGAGTATAGATGGATATGATAGGATATATCGCTCATTCTAAACAAAGTTAAAGGTTAATTTTATCCACAATTTTTTAGTCTCAAATAGTAGGGATCTAGTTGGGTACGGTATTAAATAGTCATTTTTTTCAAATTATTTTATTATTTGAGGATTAATAGTTTCAAATTTATTTTTAAAAAACAAACAAAAACTTTAAATTAATAATTCAATTCAAAATATTATTTTTACAAACAAACATCTTAAATTCTTATGGATCCTTGGACTGTATTTTAGTCTAAAACATAAATATGACTTTCAAACCCCATCAATATGATAAACTATTAGTAATTGTTAATAGAGTGTGACATTAAATCCTTTAAATATGACAAATTGTTTACCACCAATATAACACGTGAGATATGTATTGGAACCGATAAATTCATAATATTTTTATATAAAAAAATTGTTGTTATAAATTTTATAGTGACGATTTTTACCGTCACTATACATCTATATAACGACATTTTTTATATAAAAATATCAAAAAATATTGTGACAATATTAATTTCCTTATATATAATGTAATGCATCAAATGCACATAAAATTATTACAATGTCAAAACAATTCTATACTTCGTAATTGTAAATAAATTATATTAATTTTGAGTTTAAAATTATTTTAAATTAATTTTTAAAAATTAATAATAATCAAAAATAAAATATTTAATAAAAAATTAAAATAAATAAATATTTAATAAAAAAGAACCAAAAATCTTATGACACATGCACACAAGTTCCATGATTTATTTTTTTGTCTAAATTTTATACGTATATACACAGCTGTGTAGTATACAGTCGTTTATGACGACGATTTTTTTGGGCTATAGCGACGGATTACCGTCGTCATAAACCAGAATAATTATAGCGACGGGTACGGTCGCTATAGTTCAAAAAAATCGTCGCCATAGACAAATATATATTATATAACTGTGTATATATATTTTTCCCAATAAATAATAATAATAATAATTCCCCCGGCGTGTCAGACTGAGTATCAAACCTCGTGTGAACCCACAAGTTAATGACCGATATCAGTGTGGTTCCGTTTACAGCCCAAGATTATTCATGAGGTGAGCATGACATTTAAATTAGAGAAATGTTATTTTTATAAATAAAAATTGATATTTTTATAAATTAATTTTATAAAAGTGTGATATTTATTTATTATTTATGTGAGATAGATCTTGTGGAACTATCACTTTTTTATGTGAAAATATCAAATTATTTAAGATTTTATATATTTTGATAATTTATCTAAATATATGTTAAAGTTATTAAAGTTACTATAATCTACTTATATAATTTAAATTTTATCCACTAGACTCAATTGTAAACAGCGCTCCATAGTAAAATAATTTATTCATTCCAAAATATAGAATTAATATTATCTCTTTGTAGTCAAATTGAGTTATTTTGAAATATAAATTTAAAAGTGGCATTGATTCATTTAGTTTTATATAATAAAATTGTGGAAATTAGAATTTAAATTTTTTTACTAACTACAAGATTCATTGTATTCAAAAATTAAATGAATCGCATCGATTTTAAATTTAAAAATATTTCATCAACTTTAAAAGTTAAACTTAATTTTATATTTTGAATGAAAAATATATATTTAAAGTTTATAATCCACATTTATTAGTATGGCTTTTAAATTTTTATTGTGAAATTAAAGGGGTAATTAAAAAAATTGTTATATTTTCACCATCTTTTGGCCTCTCAAATCAAGAGAGATTTTGAATTTCACACTATAATTTAACCACATTTGAAACTTTTAAGTTTGATTTTCTCCGGATAGATAATAATATTCTTTCTGTTTTTAAAAGGATGCTTTAAGGATAAATTTCATATAAATTAAAATAATTAAATAAGTAAAAAGAGTATAAATTAGTTTTTATTTATTTTGTTCTTGTCAATGTTTGTATATGGTAGTATGTGTTAATTGTTTTAATTAACTTTTAAATTTATAAAGAGAGTGAATTAATTTGAACCCTTGCTTTGTAATGTGATTTATAATGGGATAAAATAATACCGGTAAAAAGCTTGACCTTTATCCATTTATTTCACATAACGATGTCTAGATTGGGGAAAAGATGAGATCGAGGGACTAATTTGAGAAGATTGCAGAAATCTGAGGACCTAAATAAATTTTAGTTTATATATACTATTTCTCTGTGTTCTCACCCAAATTGAAGAAGTTGATTACGGTTTCCAGATCGCCATCCTTCGTTCTTCAATCGCACGGTATGTTCTACAGATCTGTACTCCCATTTCTTAAATTTAGTTCTTAAGTTTGCTAGATCTTCTTAGACTTTATTTTTATTTTAGGCTTCTGATGCTATGATCTATGCTGTTCTTTTTGGATCTTTAATGTCATCTATTTGGTGATTTATAATTCACCATCTTTTGGCTAAATCAATATTTTTTAGTAGTTTTTGTTTTCGTTTTAGCTTTGATTGAGCTGAATTAATTAATATCCGATTTGTGATTTTGGTTTCTTAAACACGTTTCCGAATTATATATAGATGTGAGAGAGAAAAAACAAATGATTAAAAAATATTTAGGTTCTTGTTGCAAATGTATTATAATTGGTTTTTAGAATGGCTCAACCTTGTGAGGATGAATCATGCTTAATTATGGCATTGACTGGAAATACAAGTTTTGTGTGGGGGGTGGGGGGAGAATGCATCTTGACAATCCCCTCCCAATAAAAGTAAAATGGGAAAAGAAACCTCACCTTACTATAGGAGAGAAGAAAGAAAGAGAAATTTTGGGAGATTATATGAAACTTCATTCTAGGGAGTTTTGAGATTTAAATCCCTCGACCTTATCTTAACAAAGGTTTGATCTTTATTTTGTTCCATGGAAAATTCCAACACACTCCTGAAGCACTTGTTATTGTTTTCTCTATAACATCATTGTAGTTTTTTAGTTGTATTGATCTTTGAAGGCTTGTCTAGTATGTCTCTATGGGTATGTGTCAAGAATGTAAATTAACAGTTCAACTAACTAGTTAAATGCTATAACTATAACAATAAGAGTAATAAGAACAACAATCCCCACAACAAAGAAATTGTATGGTACAATATTTTAGTGTCAGATAACAATAGTAGTATGTGTCTTTCTTTATCAGGAAAGATAATGTGCATATCAGTTTTCGTCATAGTCCCCCCCCCCCTATTGCTAGGTTATAATTTAATTGAATCACGTGACGGATGTGGACTAAGAACCAATTAGTCATACTTGGTTGGATAGGCACCTTAGAGTCATTATTCTTGTTTAGCAATCATGGGTATCCGAACCCCTTATAACATTAGACTAATCCCACGGTACACATCCCCCCCACAAGAGCTGTGCGAGTTGGAGTTTGAAAGATTTGATCATGTGACCTCTCCTTTATTCTGTTGCTTTACCTTATTTAATTGTTTTAAATTGATTTTAAGTTTTTAACACATGCTGTTCACAGGTTTTCCAGGCAAGGATAATTTCATTAATAGTTTTTGGTGCCCTCTAATTTATTCCCTTTTATTTGCGTCTCAATGCTCCTACGTTCCCCCACTTTATTTTTTATGCAGTATGTGTATGTTTGTACATGAGTCTTTCTATCTCTGATTGTGTGGTGTGACATCACAGATTGAACTGTTGTACTTGGAATAATGATATCATAAAAAATTGAAATAATGTTATTGTAAGTCTTACAGTCAAAAAACGGAAATAGGTAATTCATGATTGTATTAGGTGATGATTCTTTTCTAATAGCCTCAACGAAAGTTGATTTCTAGGTATTGCATCAAAGTAGGTATCTGAATGTTCACTTGTGGGGGTTTTCCTTTCTGGGATTGTCTTTGTTGTCTTCCATATCTTATAAGTTGTTGTCTTTAGTATGTAAAAATTTGTCATCTGAATTTGAGTAGGGGAAGATTATGGATTCGGAAGTTCAAGGATTCAACCCAGGATTGATTGTCCTTCTTGTTGTTGGTGGGCTACTCATGACATTCCTTGTTGGGAATTATGTACTCTACAATTATGCTCAGAAGACCCTTCCTCCAAGGAAAAAGAAGCCAATCTCCAAGAAGAAGCTGAAGAAGGAGAAACTGAAGCAAGGTGTTGCTGCACCAGGAGAATAGAAAATGTAGGCAGTATTTTTCCTTATTTCATGTTGAGGAGTTTCTTAAAAGTCCCTTTGTGTGCAAGAACCATTGCCATTGTTTGCAATGGTTACATATTCCTGTGACTGCTTTTCCTTTCTTCTCATCGTAACTATAGATGTAGCATTCACCTTTCTTTATGTAGCAGTGTAATGTAGGTATGGGTATATTTTTCTTATTCGCTTGCACATTTAGAATCTATTTATTTCTACATTTTTAATATGGGTTAGCTGCGGCAAGAGATGCATCAAGTCATTGCTATGACCATTACTATCAAATATAATTTTATTCTTTTGCAAAATTTATTTGGACAGAGAGCTTGTCTTCTTGGTTTTTCTATCACATTGCAATTAACCAGACATGGAATGAATATTTGTCATTTGGAAATATTTTTATCATTCCATCTCCATCATTTAAATAAACATGCATTTGAATTTAACCCTTTTTTTTATTGATGACCCTTAATGAAGGTAAACTTTGCTTATTTTCGTTTGTAAGAAAATAAGCTTGCTTAATTGCTGCAGAAGTTTTTTCTCTTCTTGAAATCAAAAGTTTGAGAGCCAAAGATTGTGAGTTTATAAATATAAGATCAATGTTTCTATGATATGCATAGAAATTATGCATATAAGATGAAGATTTCTATTGTACCCATGGAGTTTTTACATATAAGATGAAGTTTCATGTACAAAAAGAATGTATAAATAAAAAATGAAGTTTAATGCTACACATCCTCTCGTTTACGTGATTGCCTCATTAGGTTCAGGCTGACTGCTTAAGACCCCGGAGCATTCTTCACGCCGATTACGTAATGCTGAAATTGACTTAAATAATATGCTGCTTTCAGTCAAATCTTGACCTTTTAACATGAGAACAGTTCACCGGGCAAAACCATACAGGGTTATTTGATGACGAACAATTTTATGTTTTTGAACAAAAACTGGGCTAAAAAAAACAATTTAGAAGAGTAATACTCACTCCGTTCCTTCGTATAAGTCTTTTTAGAAAAATATTTTTGTTCCTTAATATAAATCGTTTTAAAATTTCAAGTAAACATTAATTACTTAGTTTCCAATATTACCCCAAATATTAAATGTAACTTTGATTCTCTCACTATTTTCTGTTCAATAAATAACAATCTCTTATTTCAATACAAGAATAATATAGACAATTAATATTATAATTAATGATATACAATCATTACCTTAAGGGAGGGAGTAGTAATAACAACTTTAATTTAGTATAACATCTAGTACAAACACAGCAAATACGTTATCCATTTAAAAGTGACTTATTTATACACGATTTACAAAATACAAGAAAGTGCAGGAGTTTATAAACGGTTTAGAATACAACTGAGTCTGCTCAAAGTCAACTCAAATATAGCAGTTACAATTTAATAGATTTTTCATAAAACCAAAATAACAACACAAGTACAGCTGAAATATAACAAGGATGAGGCAGAATACTCCTACTCAAGGACGACCCATGCTCTGCTCCCCAGGAGGGATCATAACCAACACGGGCTGGGCATTAAACCCAGGATGAGGAAGTCTACGACGGAGTTCACGACCTTCCTGGCAAAGGGCACATGGATGGCACAAAAGATGGGTTGCGAAGTCACATGCTGACTCGCACTGCTCACGTTGAAACTCATCCTCAATTAAGCTTCCACAGCACCCACATGATCTGTTAAATGCCTCGCAGCTACCCTGTTCCGTGCCAACAAATAACATGAGACAATATAAGCATTTACATTTTTGTGTGTGGGAGAGAGTAAAATTCAAAGAAACTTAAATTATTCTTGCCAGTGAAACTGCTATAATTCAGTAACTCGCACAGATGAAACATACAAGTCTTCTGATAAAAAAAATACAGGATAAAAGTAGTTAAGCACCTCTCGTCACATAATGAGAAGAAAAATAAATCCTATACTGTTGATAAATCTATGTTAAGCCCACTTGAGATGGCTTTTACCATGTAAATAGGGGACTGGAAGAAGCATGCCGTTAAGCAAGCAAAGAACTAATCCAGGCTAACTTTGGATGTTAAGAAAAGGTGAAGCAAAACTAGATAGATTTTAAAAGCCAAGGAGTTGAAAAGTCCGACCAAAGTAAACAAACCCAAGCAAAATTGAGTAAATGTTTTTTTTGTTCTAGTCAAAACTCAAAAGTAAAAAAATGACAAGGAATCCTGCTTCAATTTTTTTAAAAAAAGATTGACATGAAATGTGGAACGCAATTGAATATAAAGAGGGAAAAATGATGCATGGCAGGAGGACACCAGCTCAAATAGCTATTTGTTCTGAATGCACACTTGAAAAAGCTAGTAAGTAACAACATCTGGCCTTCATATGACGGAGATAAAAGGAAATATAGCAAACTACAAAAGCACTTTCGAAAAAATTAAAAGACTAAATATCTTAAACAAAGATTTAATAATGAAAAGATGTCCGTTCAACGAAGCTTTTCACCTTATAATAACAGAAGAAAGAAGCCAGAGGTAACAAGAAAGACCCCAAATTTAAAACAAGGTAAACGAAAGAGAAAAATTGTGAAAGAAATTTCATGAACAAATACATGTAAAAACAATTAAGAAAACAAGTCATATGGAAACTTGTACAACCTTTGGAGCACATTAAAATGTCAGTTTACATAAGATATGGAAGAGGACATCATCATCATAGTTATAAAATAAAAGAGAATGACTTGCCTCCAGGTTGAACTTTCGGCGGATAGCTGAACGACTTGGATACGAAAACAAGGGTGCCAGGCAGTTGCCACCAAAAAGAGCATCACCAAGCATATATAGACAAGAGTAAGGCAAGCAATGATTTGTAAAAGTTCCAGGAGCAGATCCAAGTCTTTCAGCATTGGTTCCATAGAGAACACAAGGGGCCACACTTCCAAGAATACCTACCAAGGCGCATTACAATCAGCATGGAAAAAATAAGATCTCAAGACATGCAGAATTGGAAATCAAAATAAATATATATAAAATTCGTTAAATACTACTCTATACCAATGTTCTAAAAGGCAGGAGGCGGGCGGCCGAGGGGGGCATAGGCGAGATTTTTTATTTTAAGCCAATTTTAATATTTTATCTTACATTTATCCAAACAAAAAAATAATATAAAGTAAAATAATCTATAATAAAAATAATAAAGGCCTTTGCTTAAAATTCAAACACATATCCATATTGTTAATGTCAAAATTCAAACACAAACATACAATTGTTCAAAGTTCAAACATATTTTTAACGTATTAGTTTTATTCATAAACAAGATTGTTATTAAATAATAAAATTTAAAATTTCAAAAATTTAATTCAATATTAAAATTTAAGAAACTAAACATAAATTTAAGAATTATATTGAATTAAACTAAATATTACAAATGTCATCATTTATATAATTTGAAGTTGGTACAAGTTTAAAAAATTACAACTATAATAAAAGTATCCATTTTTTACTTGATATTGTTTATTTTTTGTTGTGATTTGATATGCTACAACATGTATTATGAATATGGTAAATCATTAAAAAAATAAATATATTAAAATTTAGTATGGATAGTTATTAAAATATAAAAAAACATGTTCACCTAGACCTCACCTAGGCCCCGCCTAATTTTCTGGAGGGATTTTTTTGATGCCTTAAGCCTAGGTGAGGCATCAGGGGGGCCTAGTGCCATGGAGAGGTGCAAAGGGGGATCTAGCGACAAGAGGGGCCTAAGTGGGAATTTTTAAAAAACTGCTCTATACAAGAGCAATCAAATGGAACATCGAAAACAGTGTCATGAAAGCTAATGCAAAACTGCAAACATTCAATGAATTGAAAAATAAAAGGAATCCTTTCTAAATAAAATATAGCAATTTGATACTAAAAAACTGGACCCATATTCCTTTTTGCGCGTCTCAAATTAAAAGCCCCCTTTCTAAAACTAGACTAGAAAGCAACACGATGTTCCATTTGACTACTTCTCTTAAGGTGAATGATTTTAAAATAGGAATCTCATTTTGGGATTGAGAAGGCGCATATTAATTGCGGCATGAGATATTGTTGGATATTTTCAAATCAAAAAAGTATATAGTAAATATATTGTATGCAGTTTATATAGCCAACAAATGAAATGGTTCAGTTGGTAAAGAGAAAGGAGTTGTAATGTTAAGGACTTAGGTTCAAGTTATGGCAACAACATTTTTACAATTTTATTTTTTTAAATACGATTAATTAATTGGGCCAACGGTTAATTGCAAAGTTGGGATGCCAATGGTAATTAATTAATTAATTGGGCCGACAGTTAATTGTAAAGGGATGCCACTGATAATTAATTAATTAATTGGGCCAACGGTTAATTGGAGAGTTGAGAGAGTTAGGATGCGTCGGCATGAAACAGACCAATTCAAAGGGGTGTTGGGAATTCAACATACAGGGGTTACAATCTTGGTATCACCTAGAAAATGTACAAATAGAACTGTGCAGACTGCTCATTCAATAATCAGACTAAAATCTAGTTGTTTATTGTTTACGTTGTGAAGTTTAGTCAACAAATAATTATAAGAAAAACTAATAAACTTATTAACTGAAATTTGTTCAAATTGAAAGCACAATCTCCAGGAAATAACTGATGTATATAGATCATACTTTGGTTCCATTTTATTTTTATTAAAATATAATTGCATACCCCTGGAAAATCAATAAACCATAATCTATCTAGCTATCAATCAATAATTCTCATAGTTCATATATGTAAATACATATGAGGTCAGTGAATTTCAATTTAACCAATTTCAGGACCCAACAAACATAAAAAAGCAGAAAATATTAACCTACATAATTACACACATCAGATCTATTAAAGCAATAAAGAAGAGATATGCATCAACAAATAAGCATCCGTCTGAAAAATAATATACGATATCAGGTATATGTATACAGTAGGTACAAAGAAACTTACAAACTTCAAGATCGCTGCTGCAGAACTCATCGTTGCGGCCGAGACAAGCAAAGAGGCTCGAATCCCAATGTGTTCTACCCAACGGCTCCCCGACCACGCTCCCCTGACTCAACGCCGGTAATCCATCCGCCGTCCAGCCGTAGGTGGTTCCACCGACGACCGCGGCCGGTGCAGCTGGTGGAGAAGTGGTGGTAGGATTGAGCTTGGTGGAATTCTTTTCATCGACTACCTCGTGCTCTTGTGTCAGGAGGGGGCTGGATTCCTCGTGATTGGCCATTTTTGCAATTTTGAAAACAAAAAAAACCTAAAATATGAGGAGACGGAGGTGTAAGGGCGAAAATATGTTGAGATATTCGAGAAAAATGAATGAGAAGTCTATTCGAAGGAAAGGTGAGAGTAAACAGGAAACGTGTTTCGTTTTGTGTGCGTCTCTCTATATCTATATCCTACTTTATTTTAATTTAAATCGCAACCAAACACACCGCTTTAATATTTTTTATTTCTCCTCATTGACATGGACATCAGGCCACCCTGATCTAGCCTGGCTTATTTGGCCAGATCATGCCTTGACCGCTGGATTGTAGTTCATTTTTTTTAATGTTAAATATTAAAAATATATATTAATATAATTTTGTAAAATTGATGCAAGATTTTTAAAATTTATTTTATTTTAATATTATACATTAATATAAATTGGATGATTACAATAAAAATAAATATATTTCTCTTAAATTAAAAAAAATATAATTTAAATGTAACTGAAATATAAAATAAATTGATTTTTTAAATGTATGTCTACTATCTATAGTTTATCTTCATAAAAAATATAATTTGATAACAATCTAATGCGATACATATAATACTATAGATGCAAAATAAAATTAATTTGCTTTAAATTACGCTTAAATATTTTGAATACAAATTTAGTTTCTATTTTATTTTAGTACTAAGATCAGTTGGACATATATTTTATAAAGTTTAAATACACATATATCTTTTCATTTATGATCATTAAACACTTACATAGTTATATCTCAAGTATTATTTCCAATTAGTTTCCTAATTGCATCATGAAATTATTCTTTAAATTACTACAACAGAATACCTAAAATGCATCAAAATAATAACCCCTTAAGAATTTAGCATATCCAAATTAATAAAAAATTTGAGTACTTACAAAAAATTAATTAACTTATTATTAATATTTAATCAACTAAGTAACTAACTTATTGTTAATATTAAATATATTAACTAATTCTATTCATTGAATATGTATATTAATTAAATATAGGGTTAAGTTCAGATGACCATATGAGGTTTGGGCGATTTCCCACTTAACCACCTGTAGTCAGTAAAGCTACATTTAAATTCCTGACTTTTCGAGTTGAAGTGAATAACTACTTTCTATTATAACTCTGTTACTTAAGTTGGATAAGACTTAATTACCCTCCTTATATATAAACAATAGATGAGATATGCTAGCAAGTCAAACCAGGTTAGACATTCATAACCGCCATAAAATCTGGAGTCAAAATATTTTGGGGAGCTTGGGATTCAGCACAAATTACCGAGTATGAGCCTTTTATTCCCTTGTACAAAATCATTCCCGGCTACATTGACTAAAGAAAATTTTAACTGCTTCCCGATCCTAATTACTTGGTTGCAATTCTCTACTTTTCTGAAGGGCATTTTAATAGGAGGTTTGGTCGCCTGCTTCCAATGAAAGGCGTTTCTGAAAGGCATTTTCTGAAAGAATTGAAGAGCTTGCTCAACACAGCCATGGATTGCCCAACCCCATATTATAGAGGTTCAAGTCCGGATGTCCTTATCTTTTGTCATGGAAAAGGCCTGACTTGCAGACTCTATAAATCCACATTTTGCATAAATGTCAATTAAAGTAGTTCCAACAGCTCTGTCCAACTGAAAGCCACTGCTCCAAGCATAACAATGAATCCTAACTCCTGTATCAATGGCTCCTGCTTTCGCACAAGCTGAAAGTGCAGAAACAAAAGTAAGCTCATTAGGCCTCACACCCTCCACCAACATTCGAGAAAACATAGACAAAGCCTTTTTGAAGTATACATTATGTGAAAACCCAGTGACCATCACAGTCCAAGAAACCACATTCCTTTCTGGCATACGATCGAAAAACTCAGCTGCTCGGTCAACCTCTCCATTCCTCATGAACCCATTAATTAAACAATTCCAAGACACAACATTCCTCTCCGGTATTGCGTCAAATATCTCCACAGCTTTTCCCAAATCTCCAACTTTACAACACCCATTTATCAATACATTCCATAACAACACACTCCCTAGCTTATTTCCTTCAGGACTTTCATCAAACAACTGTAAAGCAAAACCCAATAACTTAACTTTAACATACATATCAACCAAAGAAACTCGAACAAATGAATCAAACTCAAGACCCCTTTTCAAAATCTCACCATGAACCATCATACCAGCCCTACCCTCAATCAAACCCGCACTCGATCTGAGAACAAACGAATACGTGAGCCGATCAGGTCGAATATTTAGCCTCAACATGTAAACAAAATGGGAAATTGAGCTCTCAGAACAAGAATTATTTGTTAGTGCTCTAATTAAAGCATTGAAGACAAAAAAATTGGGATTATGGAAATGACTAAAGATTGAAAGTGCATAATTGATGGATTTATGTAAAGAACATGAAGAAATGAGTTGGGTCACGACCCAACTGTTTGAAGAGTGGCTGTGGCGTATGATTTGTGTGTGGATTTGCTGGAGTTGCTGGGTGTTTTTGGAGGCATGAATGAGACATACCAATTGGGTTTCAGTTGGTGTGATGAT
The DNA here is from genome assembly GCA_016801055.1 of Panax notoginseng. NCBI lineage: Eukaryota > Viridiplantae > Streptophyta > Magnoliopsida > Apiales > Araliaceae > Panax > Panax notoginseng. Next base: position 169,745,763 of record CM029021.1, read on the forward strand.
TCCATGAGAGGAATGAGGAGGAGCTGCTTTCTTGGATGAAGTAAGAGCAAAAAAATCCCTAAACACCAACCCCTGACCCACAACTGTAATACCCCCTCTCCCAAAAAGAAAAAGAGATGTCACGCACAAACATAATAAGCACAAACCTCTAATAAACCTCAAAATATCTCTAATAAAATTTAACACTAATTGTGTAAGACCCCAACTTTTATAAATAAAGAAGAATTTTCTCTAAATATCATTTTTGAATATTATGGAGTTAATTTCATATAATGTTATAGTTGTGGGTAATATTTATAAATTTTACAAAGTACGCAAGTTGTTATATAATATTCGATTGGTCGGGGAATATTCGTTTAACAGGGAATATTCGTACAACGACACAATCATTGGTGGACCCCACAACGGAATTATTGTCGGATTGAGAAAACGACAAAAATATTTTATTAAAAATAACGGCAGAAATTTTACCATTGTTACTGCTGAACTACTCGGTAGTAAAAGTACAGTAATACGTGTGGTTGCATAGTAGCACACGGTATTGATTATTAATGCTTATGTGAGAAGTCACTCAGTTTGATTCAATTATGGTCAGTTAATAATATGAATTATTTAGCGATAATGACGTTTTGCTTTATTCGTAATAAAACAGAAACATCTTTTTATATAAAACAGAATACTTTATTACAGTTATTCTATAAATAGAATATATTATATTTTATTTAAAAGATTTTTCTTTAAATATGGACCGTCAGATTAAAGTAATCAATCTGGACCGTTCATGGATTAGTTACTATGCATTCTATTTTTTTATAAATAGCAGCTCATTCCTTCATTATTTCTTACGAATTCACTGAACTCTAGAGAGAGAAACTATAGAGAGAGAGAAGAAGAGTATTCTGCTACGTAACTACTTCCTTATTTCAGCTCGTCTTCAAAACGGTAGAGAATATTATTTCTTTTATATTCATGAAGAGAACTTCTGTTATTCCATTCTTTATTATTCTGTTGGAATAACCTGTATACGTGGTCTACCCTATACTTGGTGACATTCTTCTATTATTCTGTTGGAACATCCTGTCTGTGTGTTTTACACCAGACCTGGTTCCGTTTTTATTATTATTCTGTTGGAACATCCTGTCTGTGTATTTTACACCGGACCTGGTTCCATTATTTATTATTCTGTCGGAATATCCTGTCTGTGCGTTTACGCCGAACCTGGTTCCATTATTTATTATTCTGTCGGAATATCCTGTCTGTGCGTTTACGCCGGACCTGGTTCCATTATTTATTATTCTGTCGGAATAACTTGTCTGTGCGGTCTATCGCATGCATGGTGATTTCTTTTGTTATTCCATTCTTTATTGTACTCAGTTGGTTAAGTTTTGACTTCTATACTCCATGAAATTTGTGGAATATCCTTGATAATTGCGGTTCATCTAGTATCTTTTCATGAAAATATTCTTCTAAGTATTCTTGAATTTTACTCCACAAAGCAATATCACGTTGACAATTTGGACGTTGTTAATTCTTGGATAAACTAATTCTTGAACTTATTTTATTGAATTCTTATATCATTGTCATCATCCTCATGTTTATAAAATGTTGAAAGTCATCCGTGGCCTGTAGTGCATAGATGGACTTGGTATGATTATGACCAGGGATTATTCGGTGTAATCATGACCGTAATGTTACAAATGATGTGGTTAAAGTCTCATTGGCCGTAGTGCAGTGATGGACAGTTGTTGGCATGATCATGACCATTAATGAATATACGAATATCCTTGGCCATAGTGCAGGGGTGATTCGATGATGTGAATTATTTTATTAAGCTGAGTCTCAGCGATCACAGTGTTGAAAAATCTTTTAAATCATAAAAGATAGTAGAGTTTATTTTCTACTTGACTCTTTTAATGGATTGCTTGTTCCGCTGCAGTTAAACTTGATGTCTATTATATTTTATCAGTTTAACATTGTTGAAGGCTAATGATAATTTATTCTGCATTATCTTAGTCATGATATTTCTTACTGGGCTAGTTGAGCTCACCCTTTCTTTCACTGTTCTCTTCAGGAAATGAGAACGTAGCTGGGGCAAGTCGAGGAACGGAGTGATGGTCCGAATGATAGTATTAATTAGTAGTCCTCACTATTCTATGTAATGGTGTGTTAATAAATGTAATGAGGACTCCTTTTGAGTATGAATACTCTCTAGAAGATAATATTTGTATTCAAACTCATAGTTTATGTTTTGTCGTATTGTACACGACAGTTGTATTAGTAAGTTGTATTTGTATTCTGTACTATGTATCTGACGACCCAAGATGGGTGATGTATACCTAATTTTGGGGGCGTCACAAATTGTCACATACTCCAATTTAAATAGAAAGAACTCCATACTTACATAATCTCTACAAATAAGAAATAAATGTCTAAATGACCCAAAACATCCATATACAAAATATTAGAAAAACCAAGTCTAATAATAAGTCTCAAAAGCTAATCTACTCTTTTGGATCAAAGGTAGCTCTCATCACACATATCCTGATCACCCTTGATTACCTACCGAAAAAAAAACACAGCGTGAGCCAATTGCCCAGTACGGATATGAAAATAAATAAATATATCACAATAAGTAATGAATCTAAAAGAGTTGAATGAATGAACATATGTGAATTACAAACGAATTACGAATAGATCAAAATTTGTGAGTCAATTTACAAATAACTAACACTGTCAATCGAATAATTATAGCCAACAGAATCCCAAACAAATTAGGCTGAATCAAATGGTTATACGGTAACAATTTCATATTGAGCTCAAATACAAATAGCCAAAGGCTAACAAAATACATCGGTATCGTGATGTATAAAAATCAAATCGGATAGTACGCACGACACATACGTCACTAATCCGCCAAATAAATCAATTCAAATCAAATATTGGGTCGACCCATACGTATCCTGAACAAATTTATATCAAATGGTTAAAGCTCATACTCAGAGCATACAAAAGGATATGCCGTGGACTGATCACACCGCCACGGAAGGTGTCATGCCCTTGTGTCAAGAGGACATGCCTGTGGTACCCCCACAGGTGGTTAGCTCAAGTATACCCTAAGGATCAAACTACAAAATGTAAGCCAAAAAGGGGTTCAAATCGCAAGGCTTACATGACCATATTCAAATGAGATCGAATTATCAAATAAAATCATTATTGATTATCACAATATATCAATGATCAAAATAACTCTCGAATGTGAACAAAAATATACAAACATTGGTACAAACGAATAAAGTCTCCAAAACATATTGACGCGATTAACTAGTTCAAAGAGTACAAATACGAATTCAAATATCAACGCCAAAACGAAATTATCTCAATAATTTTGACAACAAGGAATAATCCTGAGAGGCGATACTAAATTTCTAAACGAATAACAAAACGAACGAATTATATTTAAAAGAGTCTCGCTGAAAAAGTACGAAATCCGTACCTTAAAATAGTACCAAAATAATTCACCAATTCCAAACGTCACCCGCTAGACTTCCTCAATTCGATCTAATTATCAAAATAAAATATAATACACATAATTAAATTATGAACTCATACAAATTTTATTTTCATAAATCCAATAATTTTAATATATTATATTCAATTTGTACCCAAAAGATATATATTTTAATTGTAATAACAATATTATAATAGTATTTATTATCATCTCCTTTTTAAATTCTGTAAATCTAAATATATATATATATATATATATATATATATATATATATATATATATAAAACCTGTTGCAGATTCCTAATATATATATATGTTTACCTGACTTAATTCTCTCTCTCTCTATATATATATATAACCTGACTATATATATGTAACCTATTTCATTATATACATACATACATACATATATATATATATATATATATATATATATATATATATCATATATCTCAATTATAAATCAAAATTATATTAACAAATTCAACTAATCAAATGGCATAATAAAATTTTAAAATAGATTATAAACACAACAAGAAAATAAATTTTAATTACAATAACAAAATAATTGTTTTGTATTCAAAAATAGTCTAACAATTACCTTTGAGAAGAAGAAGATGGTGAATAAAGTTCTAAGATTTTGCTCTCAAACCCTTTTGCAATCTCAGTCACGTTCCCTCGTTCTTCTTCCGCCTCTTTCTTTTGTTCTCGCTATATTCCCACAACTTATCAGGCGTAATAAGGTAAAGCTAGGTTTTAGCTATTTAATTATTAATTAATATGTTTTATTAATACTCCTAATTTAAATAGGATTTAAAAAAAATTAGACAAATATAATTTAGACTCAATTAATTAAAAGACCCAATTAATGTAATATAACTTATTATGGTCCAATAAATTAAATAGAATCTGACCCAAATATAAGAAAAGCCCAATTAAATAATTTAAAGCTTACTTAATTATTTTATTATTATTTTAGTGGGTATTACATCACATTCCCCTTAAAAAGGATTCCGTCCCCGGAATCAAAAGAATGGAACGTACCTAATTTTCAAAAATATGCGGATATTCCGCTCGAATAGACTCCTCCATCTCCCAAGTAGCTTCTCGATCCGAGTGATTTTTCCACAAGACTTTAACAAAAGGAATTGTCTTCCTCCTCATAATCCGTTCTTGACGATCTAGAATCGCCTCGGCTTCTTCCTCACAAGTAAGATCTTCTTGAATCTTATGTAACGGGTAATGCACAACATGAAGTGGATGATAGTTATATTTCCTTAACACTGAAACATGAAAGACATTATGTACATGAGATAACTGTGGAGGCAAAGCCACCCGATATGCCACTTCCCCAATTCTCTTAAGGACTTCAAAAGGGCCAATGAAGCGCGGACTAAGCTTCCCTTTCAAACCAAACCTTCGAACACCTTTCCATGGAGAAACTTTCAAAAATACGTGTTCACCAGGTGTGAATTCAAGAGCCCTCCTATGAATATCAGCATAACTCTTTTGCCGCGATCTAGCTTCTTTCAACTTTTCTTTAGCCACTGCTACCTTCTCCGTAGTAATCCTAACCAAATCGGGTCCTTCTATTACCCTTTCTCCATCCTCATCCCAACAAGTCGGAGCTCGACACTTCTTACCATATAATGCTTCAAAAGGAGCCATACCAATACTAGCTTGCCAACTATTATTATATGCGAACTCCACCAAACTCAAATAATCATCCCAGTTTCCTATCCACTCTAAAGCACAAGATCGCAACATGTCTTCTAATGTCTGAATAGTTCTCTCTGATTGTCCATCTGTCTGCGGGTGAAAAGATGTACTATAGTTGAGTCGCGTTCCTCAAGCTCGTTGAAATCCTTTCCAAAATCGAGAAGTAAATCGCAGATCCCGATCCGAAACAATAGAAACTGGAGTCCTATGAAACCTAACAATCTCACGTTGAAAAATATCTGCTAACTTATTTACCGAAAAATCCTCACGAATAGCCAGAAAATGAGCCGTTTTAGTCAAACGATCCACTACCACCCAAATAGTATCATTCTTTTAAAGAGTCCTCGGCAACCCAGTTACAAAGTCCATTGAAATGTCATCTCATTTCCACATAGGAATCTCTAACTGTTGCAACAAACCACCAGGCCGCTGATGCTCTATTTTCACTTGCTGACAAGTAAGACATTTACTCACAAATTCCGCTACATCCCTTTTCATTCCACTCCACCAAAAATTCTCCTTCAGATCCTTATACATTTTTGTAGACCCCGGATGAATAGAAAATGGCAAACTATGAGCTTCAGTCAACACTGCCTCACGAATCATTGGATCCACTGGAACACATAACCGTTTATCAAACCATATCACACCTTGCTCATCAATACGAAACTCTGGTTGCCTACCCTCATTCATATTCTGCGCTACAGTCCATAACTCGCCATCCTCCTTTTAGGCTTCCTTGATACGCAAAATAAGAGATGGTTCCACCCTCATACCAGCTACCAACCCATCAGAACCTCTAGCATATATCTCCAAACCCACACGCTCCATATCCGAGATAAGTTGAGGTTGTGTAACTAAGGCAGCTACACTCCCTGAACTTTTTCGACTAAGAGCATCTGCAACCACATTAGCCTTACCGGGGTGATACTGAATCCTGGCATCATAATCCTTGAGAAGCTCCAACCAACGCCTTTGCCTCATGTTAAGCTCCTTCTGAGTAAAAATATATTTAAGGCTCTTGTGGTCGGTGAAAATGTCACAAGTCTCTCCATATAGATAGTGCCTCCAAATCTTTAGGGCAAAAATAACTGCTGCTAACTCCAAGTCGTGGGTAGGATAATTCGCCTCATAAGGTTTAAGTTGTCTGGAAGCATAAGCAATTACCTTACCATGTTGTATCAAAACGCATCCTAATCCCTTCTTGGAAGCATCACTATAAATCTGATAACCTCCTATCCCCGACGATAATGTAAGTACTGGAGCCGACACAAGCCTTTGCTTAAGCTCCTCAAAACGTTTCTCATGTTCCTCATTCCACACAAACTTTATGCCCTTCTTCATCAACTGAGTTAATGGCAAAGCTAACAAAGAAAAACCTTCCACGAATCGCCTGTAGTACCCTGCCAAACCCAAGAAACTCCTTATTTCAGTTACCGTGGTAGGTCTTGGCCAATTAGTGATAGCCTCAACCTTCGCAGGATCCACCTTAATACCTTCAGCAGACACGACATGTCCCAAAAATGCTACCTGTTTTAACCAAAACTCGCATTTGGAGAACTTAGCATATAACTTATTCTTTTGCAGAACCCCCAAAACAGTATGAAGATACTCTTCATGCTCTTCCTTAGACTTGGAATACACCAAAATGTCATCAATGAAGACAATGATAAATTGGTCCAAATACTCGCTAAAAACCCGATTCATCATACCCATAAACACTGCCGGTGCATTTGTCAACCCAAATGACATCACCAAAAACTCATAGTGCCCATACCGAGTACGAAAAGCTGTTTTTGGAATGTCCTCTTCTCTCACCCTCAACTGATGGTACCCCGACCTCAAATCTATCTTTGAGAAGAACTTCGCCCCTTGGAACTGATCGAAAAGGTCATCTATCCCTGGCAATGGATATCTGTTCCTGATAGTGATCCGATTTAGCTCCCTATAATCTATACATAATCTCATAGATCCGTCCTTCTTCTTCACAAACAATACTGGAGCACCCCATGGCGATACGCTCGGTCTAATGAATCCACGATCTAACAACTCCTGCAATTGTTCCTTCAACTCCTGTAACTCTAATGGAGCCATTCTATAGGGTGCCTTAGAAATAGGTTCCGCTCCAGGAATGAGCTCAATAGTAAACTCAACTTCCCTTGGCGGTGGCAATCCTGGAAGATCCTTAGGAAATACCTCAGGAAATTCTCGCACAACTGGATAGTCATCAAGTTGGGGCTCATCCCTCGAGGTATCCTTCACATAAGCCAAATAACAGTCATGTCCCTTAGAAATCATCTTGCTCGCCTTCAAAGCTGAGATCAACTTTACAACACCATTCGGCTTGGCACATTGAAACTCGAATTCTGGAGCCTCTAAGGTTCCAAAAATAACCTTCCTCGCCTGACAATCAATAGTGGCTCGATGCTTACTCAGCCAATCCATACCCAAGATGATATCGAAATCATGCATCACCATCGGAAGTAAGCTAGCTGCGTACACCCTCCTCCCTAACTTCAAAGGACACTCGCAAAATTGCTCAGAATAGAATTCCCCATCGGGGTAGCAATAGATAAATGAAGATCTAATACGTGAGAAGACACTCCAAGATGACGAATAAATGAGAGTGCAACAATAGAGTGTGTAGATCCAGTGTCAAACAAAACTGATGCCTCGCGATTTCCTACAAGAAGGATGCCTGAAATAGTACCTGGTGCTTGGGCCGCCTGATTAGCTGTCAATGAAAATACTCTCCCACCGGCGTTACGCTGACCGCCATTACCAGCATTACCGCCTCCCCCATTACCACGCTGAACTGTGCAGTCCCTTGCTCTATGTCCCATCTGTCCACATAAGAAACAAGCCCCTTTATTTCGATAGCACGCCCTACCAGCATGATACCCACCACAAGTAACACATGGAGCAGGTGGAAGTGGCAAAAGGTTCGAATTGCCCCCACCTGCCGGTCCTGGATACCGCCCCTGAATTTGACCTTGTTGGCGATGCTGACCCTGATTTTGATTCTGCTGGAAACCCCTGTTCTGTTGAAATCCCCTATTTTGATACTGCCCTCCAGCTTGCCACTGACCCTGCTGCTGACCTCCACGACCACCCTGCTGCATTGAGTAAGCAAAATCCCTTCGAGGATTAAATCGCTGACTCGATGGAGGCTCATTCCAATTATGCTGCCTTCTATTCTGATTCCTGCTAAACTCCCCTATTCCTTGCCCTTGCTGGTCATCTCTATCTCTCTTTTGACTCCCTTCTGATTTGGAAGCTCGAAAGTCCTTGTGCTCCATTTCCACACTCTTTGCTGCATTAGCCACCGGTGATACATCTGTAAATATCGTGTGGATGATCGACCTCCTATACTCATATTTCAAGGCCCATTTGAACTTTTCTGCCTATTGTGCAGTTGTTCCAGCTATTGAACCCGCAAAACCAGCCAATCTCGTAAACCTCGCTATAAAATCAGTAATAGTATCATCATCCTTCTGCCGAATGGACACAAATTCCCTGATGTATGCATCCCTATCAGCGTTTGGGAAATACTGCTGATAGAAAAGGTCACAAAAACCGCTCCATATGAGTCCATCCATAAATTCATCTCCCTGTGTAGCCTTCAACGATTTCCACCATCGCTGAGCATCATCCTCTAGTTTATAAACTGCTAATCTCACCTTCTGATTTTCTGAACACCCAATCACATCAAAAATCTTCTCCAAGTGGGCGATCCAGTTCTCCGCATCAATTGGAGTCGGAGCAAAACGAAAAGAATCGGGCTTCTGCTTAATGAACCTCTCCAACAACACATACAACGGCTGCACTTGTTGACCCACTTGATCCTCGGAAGGAGCATTCTGCTCATGTTGTGGTATCTCTGCATTATCCCCCATGACATTTGCATGCTGATCTCCTTGCATCTGCGGAATACCCTGTATAGCCTGTGCCACGGCCTGCGCAACTGCCTCATTCACCATCGCTGCAACCATAGCCGGGGTTATTATCGCATTACCCTGATTTCCATCGTTTCCACCTTGGTTAACAGCCTCAACCTGCGACTGCCTCTGACCCCTCCTACCGTTATTACCCTGTCTCCAGCAATTCTCGAAGACTTACGAGCCATCTACGATACAAAATCGAACAGACGAGAACAAACAGATCAAAACAAATAATCAAGGCCAAATTTATGCAGAACAAAAATCAAAAGCAATACAAATCTTATAACTACCCAGTGGTCTACCCATAACTCACAGGTCAAGCCTGAAAGGCAATCTACAAGATCATAACCTAAGCTCTGATACCAACTCTGTAACACCCCCTCTCCCAAAAAGAAAAAGAGATGTCACGCACAAACATAATAAGCACAAACCTCTAATAAACCTCAAAATATCTCCAATAAAATTTAACACTAATTGTCACATACTCCAATTTAAATAGAAGGAACTCCATACTTACATAATCTCTACAAATAAGAAATAAATGTCAAAATGACCCAAAACATCCATATACAAAATATTAGAAAAACCAAGTCTAATAATAAGTCTCAAAAGCTAATCTACTCTTTTGGATCAAAGGTAGCTCTCATCACACATATCCTGATCACCCTTGATTACCTGCCGAAAAAAGAACACAGCGTGAGCCAATTGCCCAGTACGGATATGAAAATGAATAAATATATCACAATAAGTAATGAATCTAAAAGAGTTGAATGAATGAACATATGTGAATTACAAACGAATTACGAATAGATCAGAATTTGTGAGTCAATTTACAAATAACTAACACTGTCAATTGAATAATTATAGCCAACAGAATCCCAAACAAATAAGGCTGAATCAAATGGTTATACGGTAACAATTTCATATTGAGCTCAAATACAAATAGCCAAAGGCTAACAAAATACATCGGTATCATGATGTATACAAATCAAATCGGATAGTACGCACGACACATACGTCACTAATCCGCCAAATAAATCAATTCAAATCAAATATTGGGTCGACCCATACGTATCCTGAACAAATATATATCAAATGGCCAAAGCTCATACCCAGAGCATAAAAAAGGATACGCCGTGGACTGATCACACCGCCACGGAAGGTGTCATGCCCTTGTGTCAAGAGGACATGCCTGTGGTACCCCCACAGGTGGTTAGCTCAAGTATACCCTAAGGATCAAACTACAAAATGTAAGCTAAAAAGGGGTTCAAATCGCAAGGCTTACATGACCATATTCAAATGAGATCGAATTATCAAATACAATCATTATTGATTATCACAATATATCAATGATCAAAATAACTCTCGAATGTGAACGAAAATATACAAACATTGGTACAAACGAATAAAGTCTCCAAAACATATTGACGCGATTAACTAGTTCAAAGAGTACAAATACGAATTCAAATATCAACGCCAAAACGAAATTATCTCAATAATTTTGACAACAAGGAATAATCCTGAGAGGCGATACTAAATTTCTAAACGAATAACAAAACGAACGAATTATATTTAAAAGAGTCTCGCTGAAAAAGTACGAAATCCGTACCTTAAAATAGTACCAAAATAATTCACCAATTCCAAACGTCACCCGCTAGACTCCCTCAATTCGATCTAATTATCAAAATAAAATATAATACACATAATTAAATTATGAACTCATACAAATTTTATTTTCATAAATTCAATAATTTTAATATATTATATTCAATTTGTACCCAAAAGATATATTTTAATTGTAATAATAATATTATAATAGTATTTATTATTATCTCCTTTTTAAATTCTGTAAATCTAAATATATATATATATATATATATATATATATATATGTATTAATGAAATAGGTTACATATATATAGTCATATTATATATATATATATATATATATATATAGAGAGAGAGAGAGAGAATTAAGTCAGGTAAACATATATATATATATATATATATTAGGAATCTGCAACAGGTTTATATATATATATATATATATATATATATATATATATATATATATCATATATCTCAATTATAAATCAGAATTATATTAACAAATTCAACTAATCAAATGGCATAATAAAATTTTAAAATAGATTATAAACACAACAAGAAAATAAATTTTAATTACAATAACAAAATAATTATTTTGTATTCAAAAATAGTCTAACAATTACCTTTGAGAATAAGAAGATGGTGAATAAAGTTCTAAGATTTTGCTCTCAACCCCTTTTGCAATCTCAGTCACGTTCCCTCGTTCTTCTTCCGCCTCTTTCTTTTGTTCTCGCTATATTCCCACAACTTATCAGGCGTAATAAGGTAAAGCTAGGTTTTAGCTATTTAATTATTAATTAATATGTTTTATTAATACTCCTAATTTAAATAGGATTTAAAAAAAATTAGACAAATATAATTTAGACTCAATTAATTAAAAGACCCAATTAATGTAATATAACTTATTATGGTCCAATAAATTAAATAGAATCTGACCCAAATATAAGGAAAGCCCAATTAAATAATTTAAAGCTTACTTAATTATTTTATTATTATTTTAGTGGGTATTACAACAACACATCATCTTCTTCAAACCCCATATACGACCAAGGCTGAGCTCCCGACTTCACTCATCGCTCCTCCAAAGACCGAGGGCGGAGATGCAGCGGAGGAGAGAGGAGACCGTGGGTTTGAAGGTTGAAGGGAGAAAAAGAACAGAGGAATGTTTTTAAAAGTCGAAGGGGGTATTTTAGTCTTTTTTAATCGCTAAAGCCCCTTCTCACGCGATTTTGGCGTCTGACGTACACGCACAATTAAATTGGATGGAAAATGTGACATTTTCACTTCAACTCAAAAAGTCAGGAATTTAAATGTAACTTTACTGACCACAAGTGGTTAAGTGGGAAACCGCCCAAACCCCAGGTGGTCATCTGAACTTAACCCTTAAATATATTTATAAGAAATCAAGAATGAATAATTAAAATTTTAAATTTTATTGAAGTATTAATTAAAAATAATGTATTATAATTTATAGATTACAATAATGAATCAATAAAAATTTATACTTCATTGATGAATAATTATAACTTTAAATGTCAAAAATTATAAATAATTAGATAAACAATCAAGTAAGACCACAGGTAGGATCAGATCAGACCAGACTTTTTTTGTAGGCCAAATCGTATTTTTTTTGTCTTAACAAACGGTTTTTTCAAGTTTTTCGGGTCGGGTCTTACCAAACCAAATTTTGACCAAACTGAACCAAGATCAAGTCGCGGACCTTTTGTGCATCCCTACCATGGGGTGAAAGAAAAGAAAAAATCACAGTGAAAATTTCTAAATAACCATAATTCAATGATGAAAATAATCAAGTAGCCAGAATTTTATTGCAAAAAAATATTGTAACTATATATTTTGCAAATGAGTCTCATTTCATATTCTTTTAATCAATTTAAGACATTTTAAATTTCAAGATTAATTTCTTATTTATGTTATTTTGATTAATACAAAAATTATTATCGTAAACTACCAAAAATTATTATTTAGTATAAAATTTATATTTCAAAAATTAAAACAAACTTGCATCATATTTTGAATTTTAAAATTGTGTATATTTACTATGATTAAAGTTAGGTCGGACAACGAGACATGTATGATACAGGGATCTTCTCCAACACCCATCCTGCCAAGGCCGCGAATGCATACATCACCCCTGAAGATACGCCACCTGAACGCAAGACCCTTATACCTTGATTAAATATTTTTAGTTGTTTTTTTTAAAATTACTTTTATACAATATTTTTTATTTAAAATTGAACAACATATATATAATATTTCTATTACTAACAACACTATGTATTACACATATTATGAATTTTTAATTAAAAAAATAAATAGTTAAGTATTATACATATACAAAAGACTAATTTTAAAAATTATTACTATTAAAACAGGAGGGTATGTCCGATAGTCCCGTACCCAACTCTAACCTTGTAAAATTTATAGATTCAAGTTCCATTATAGTTGAGACGGGGAAAATTACCAATTGTTTTCTTCTTTTTTTGATAATATTTGGTCAAGTTGATGTACAATAGAAATCCTCCTGCCCTTTTCATTACACCTATTTTTTTTAATTCTCTCGATACACATTCAACGACACAAATATTATATTTAGCAATAATACTTTTAATGACATAATTGCTTATGACAAATATTTTTTTCTCGGTAATTGTTTACTACGAATTTTATTTTGTGGCTAAATATGTATTCGGGAGAAATTGAAAAATAAATGTAATAGAAGGGATCTTAAACTAAATTAAAGATAGTTTTGCCTCCCAATATCATCCAATCCATAATGTGAATTATTAATAAATGGCACTTAAAGCAAACCCATAATATCTCCTTTACATAAATGGATGGATTGAAGTAAAATAAAATAAAAATAAACAAATATATAATTAAGAGTATTCAATTGTTTCTTTCTCTCGCTAAGTTGAGTATTCAGCCTTCATTAATCACATTCTTTTCACTGATCAATCTTAACACAAGCTTTCTCATATCGAAAGTAAATTAAATCACTGAACTTTATATATATATATATATATATATATATATATATATAAACGTAAAAAGTCCATAACCAAAACTTGTTCATCCATGAATTTTCTTCACATGAAAATTAAAAATAATAATAATCTGAATTTGTTTAACTTAAAAATGAAATGAATTTGAATGGTAGTAGTTCTTACATTTGCTTTAGCATTAGCAATACCAAGTCTAGTGGTGAGTGGTTGCGGATGAGGTTTATCTGGAGGAGGAATATAGAATAGGAGTGAGTTTCTGGACCTCTATAATCAATCAATCTCATAAACCATCTCTCTCTCCATATTTAATCGCTTATCCATTAATCCCCTGATCCACCTGGGGAATTAGTTAAATTAATTCCTGCTGTAAGTAATTAATTAAAGTAGAGAAAATATATGTATAGACTATAGAGTTACGTACAAACCTCCTGAAAAAGCAAACAGGATGATGATGAGAAAGAGAAGATATACCGTAGTAGTGACATTGAGCGCCATGATGATGATGATCAATTAATACTCCCTCCGTCCAAGATAAAAGTATTCATTACTATTTTGGGTAGTCATATATTAAATGTCTATTTTTCTTTAATAACAAAATTTTTACAAATATTTTTCTATTATACCCTTAACATTAAATATCTCACACTTTTCTTCTTCTAATTCTCTCTCCATATTTAATGATATTATTATGGGTAATTTTGTCATTTCATTCATTTTCTTAATATACGTGAAAAGTCCACCAAAAATTTTATTCCGGGACGGAGAGAGTATATAATTTCCTTACCAAAGTGTAGAATTTATGGACCAGAGAGATCTCAAGTGATGCGACTATTTAGTTTATCCCGTGGTGGAAACGGAATTAAGAAGCATGCCTTGCTATGATAAAAGATTAACTATCCCACCCCCAACAAAAAAATAGGATCACTTTTTTTTACGGCCTAATTTATAACCTATTATAAGTAAAAGACGCTCTGATAAAAGTTTCAAAGATTTATTACGTATACTTGAATTGAATTTGTTATATTTTTTTCAAAAAAAAAAACATGAACAATTTAAAATATTTATTCTAATATCGATAAATAACTGAGCCTACCAATTTAAGATGTGTATTAGTGGACAATGCCATGTGTGTTACGTTGTAAATGTCGAAAGAGGGACGGTCGCATCACGTTTTCAACCATTCATTAATTTCCTGTTTATATATGTTTTTCTGCCATTAATCTCCTGACTATGCCAATTCTGATAGACAACGTAGTACTCCTACTAATAAGTTTAAATTATTTACACGTGAAAACACATATCAAGGTGCAATAAAATTTATTAGTTTAAGTTATTGACACATGAAAAGCACAAATTTAAAACAATATAAAGTATTGGATAAATCCACAATGAAATAAAAATTCAAATAATATTCATTTTAGGAAAAAGAGTATAAAATATAAATCTTGAAAATGGATATTAATTTAAGCCTGCCTGCCTGCCTGCCTGCCTGTTATTTTTGGATTTAATTTACCATGGAGTTTGATATATAAAACAAGGTTGAAAAGATATAGAACGATTTTATTTATTTAAGGAAGAACTTGAGACTGACCATAAATCCGGAGTTCTTAAGTTCAACTCCAAAAATCTTGGTCGGAGGGAAAACTCTATTTTATCAAAAATAAAATAAAATGTTTGTACAGTGTGTTTCGCATCTTTGAGCTTCAATTTTCTGATTCTGCATTATGAAGACAACATACACGATAGCAATAGCCTATACGGTCACTCTTGATAGTCGATATAATGCGTAGTTAGGTCCATCGTGCACAACTCAGCAATCATGGTTGGGCTTTCACAGTATAACCCCCCCCCCCCCCAAAGTCCCATAAAAAGAGTCGTATTTAATTTTGATCCAAATTAATATTTAAAATGTTAAAATTCAACTTATAATATGAACTTATTTTTATTTTTGAAATATTAGTTTTGCATTTAAAATTATTTTTAAATAGTTTGCAATATTAACTGATTTCATTATTCGAAATAAAAAAAATTATATTAAATTAAAATTTATAATTTCATAAACTAACTTTAAAAAATAGAAATAAGACAAAATACAGAGAGTAACTAATTTGGTCAAATGCAGTCTTTTTGACCATTAGATATAATAGTCATCGTGACATACACTTTACGTGTGGGAATACTTTAAGGATGTAAATATTTTTAAAAATTTAGAAAATAAAATTAATAAAAAAATTTTAAAAAGATAAAATCGTAACACAACTGAACTTGTAAGGGCAAAAGGGGGAAATTTTCAACTCAACCTCAAGCCTAATGTCGCCATTTCCCTCTCCCATTATAAGCTACCAGTATTTGTGACACATATTTTGTGTGTGCGCAATTAAAATAAATAAATAAATTTATAAAAAAATGCATTGTGCGCAATTAAAATAAAAAAATATTTAAAAAAAAAATAAATTGTAAAATATGAATGAGACAATTGGACCTTTTGTGATGTGATAAACCAAGTGCTTAATGATCCTCCTCTTACACTGTGCAGGCTCAAATCCCATCCCTAAATAAAATTCACAAACAAGGGATTAGCCAAAAATATAAGTGAAAAAATACGAATAAACAAAGAAGTTGTGTCAACTGTCAAGTATGTTTTCTGAGTTTTCTCCCACAAAATTATGAGCACAAATTCTACTCAAAAAATTATGTATATAAAATAGGACTCGTGTACTGCTTACGAATGGATAAAACATCTCATCGTAGGTCCTACTTTTTATTTTCTCTCATTTATTTATGTATAATTTGTGTTCCTAACATTATTCTTATTTTACTATGTTTTTCTTTCCATTGTTTGAAATAGTAAGAAGAGATAAAAAGTTAATAGGAGGCCTAGTAGAAAGACTACACATGAGCAAATTTAATATGAAACATGTGAACTCCTTAAAATTGGACCATATATATATTGCTTAGCATATAATCCCCGTCAAAAACATGAGAGTTTTGTGCAGATTCAACATTGCATCTTGTTCTGAGGCTTCGAGGAGGCAAGAAAGTATAATCAGGACAAGAAGGTTTGCTGCAAGTAAGTTATTTAGAAAAGCTCATGGTTGTGTTTTTCTTCTTCTTCTTCTTTTTTGCAGCACTATTTTCAGTATTGTGTTTGTTTGTATTGCCAACTGTTGGGTAATGATATTTCACGTATTGAGCCGAATGGATTGAGCCTATTTATTTAGTTAGTCTATTGGGTCCTCACTATTGGGTCCTAAAGTTATTGGGCCTAGCCATTGTGTTTTCTTAATTAAATCTTTGCAAGATCGGGTTGGATCCATATGCTGACCCGTCACGTAGTTAAATATCTATTACTTTGACCGGTAATGATGAAAATGTATGATGGTTGACTGAGATGTCTGCAAGGCATTAATGTGGATGGGATTATAGTCGGCCGACGGTAGAAACAGTGCAGAAAGGGTGGCAGCTTGCATGCAGTCGGCTAAAATCTCTGAGGAGTGGGGGGCTGTGCCAGACGTTAGTGGGTGGCACGGTAAACCGGGCTAAAGAGTATTTCATAGCAAAGAAGTCTTCAAAGAAAAGGTAAATGATAATGTTATCTCTCTCAATACACTAGATATTTTATTCTCCATTTGTTAACCTTGTGATCGCCTGTACTGACTCTCATGCCTGAGCTATCCCCCGACGGTCGAAGTCGTCAAGCTTGTGGTATTGATCGTGTTTACTGTGCAGGATCAGGACGTCTTACGTGATTGTGACGTAGCAGAAGATCTTGGCATTAACACAGTATCATCTCTGATTAGAATTAGAATGTCCATGGGCTTCCATTGCACTACTCCTTCCTACACTTAAAATTGGGCATCTTAGAAATCCAACACTTTTTATTTTTTCACCTTCTCAATTTATTTATTTTTGGCCTAGTTGAATCCGCCAGTCAAATAGGCGATGAACATTTATTTCAATGTCCGCAGCTTTGCTCAATCATTCAAGAAACTTTATCAACGACTAGTAATATGAACTCAATATAGGAGGGTATATGTATGTAAAGAGTGGCGTTAACGCCAAGTTTCGCCGGCGCGTCCAATCACAGAATCCACGCGTTAGAACCTGCACAGTAACAGATCACACAGAAGCTTAACGGCTTGTGCCGCCGGGGGATAGCTCCGATGTGAGAATAAGTACAGGCCGTTCACAAGGTTTAACAATGGAAGCTAAGTGTTTAGTGCTCAAAAGTAGGTATTATCTCATAATCGTACCCTAGGCCTTGTATTTATAATGTCTCCTCACCTTAGAATCCTTCTCCGAGTCAGATTAGGACTCCTAAATATGGTAATTACCATATTATGGGTCTAACACAATCTCTTTAAAAGGCACAAGTGGAATTCAATCCAAACACTACCTTTGGAGTTGCCTTATTCAAATATGGTTCAGACTATGTGCGCATGATGGCCCACTGCACAGGCCCAACCTAACCGAACTCACCACCGGGTCTGAGTCTCAGCCCAAAGGACTCGAGGGCCCATCCCCGAACACCATACAATAGGGCAAGGTTCCGGCCCAAAGGACTCGGATGCCGAACCCAAATACCATCGACTTCTCCATGGGCTTCGGCCCGATGGGCTCATAAACCCCTTCCCATGTCAGGCCTTTGGCCCACATGAGGGTTGGTAAAATGCTCCCGAACATTGCCCCCCAGTCTCTTGTTATAATGTATTTATAATTAGAGACTCGAGATGTGACGCCCTCAAAATTAGGTATACATCACCCATCTTGGGTCGTCAGATACAAAGTACAGAATATAAATACAACTTACTAATACAACTGTCGTGTACAATACGACAAAACATAACTGTGAGTTTGAATACAAATATTATCTTCTAGAGAGTATTCATACTCAAAAGGAGTCCTCATTACATTTATTAACACACCATTACATAGAATAGTGAGGACTACTAACTAATACTATCATTCGGACCATCACTCCGTTCCCCGACTTGCCCCAGCTACGTTCTCATTTCCTGAAGAGAACAGTGAAAGAAAGGGTGAGCTCAACTAGCCAGTAAGAAATATTATGACTAAGATAATGCAGAATAAATTATCATTAGCCTTCAACAATGTTAAACTGATAAAATATAATAGACATCAAGTTTAACGGTAGCGGAACAAGCAATCCATTAAGAGAGTCAAGTAGAAAATAAACTCTACTATCTTTTATGATTTAAAAGATTTTTCAACACTGTGATCGCTGGGACTCAGCTTAATAAAATAATCCACATCATCGAATCACCCCTGCACTATGGCCAAGGATATTCGTATATTCATTAATGGTCATGATCATGCCAATAACTGTCCATCAATGCCCTACGGGCCAATGAGGACTTTTACCACATCATTTGTAACATTACGGTCATGATTACACCGAATAATCCCTGGTCATAATCATACCAAGTCCATCTATGCACTACAGGCCACAGATGACTTTCAACAGAATATAAACATGAGGATGATGACAATAATATAAGAATTCAATAAAACAAGTTCAAGAATTAATTTATCCAAGAATTAACAACGTCCAAATTGTCAACATGATACTACTTTGTGGAGTAAAATTCAAGAATGATCAGGAGAATATTTTCATGAATAGATACTAGATGAAGCGCAAATGTCAAGGATATTTCACAAATTTCATGGAGTATAGAAGTCAAAACTTAATCAACTGAGTATAATAAAGAATGAAATAACAAAAGAAATCACCATGCATGCGATAGACCGCACAGACAGGTTATTCCAACAGAATAATAAATAATGGAACCAGGTCCGGCGTAAACGCACAGACAGGATATTCCGACAGAATAATAAATAATGGAATTAGGTCCGGCGTAAACGCACAGACAGGATATTCCGACAGAATAATAAATAATGGAACCAGGTCCGGAATAAAACACACAGACAGGATGTTCCAACAGAATAATAACAAGACGGAACCAGGTCCGGTGTAAAACACACAGACAGGATGTTCCAACAGAATAATAGAAGAATGTCACCAAGTATAGGGTAGACCACGTATACAGGTTATTCCAACAGAATAATAAAAAATGGAATAACAACAGTTCTCTTCATGAATAAGAAAGAATAACACCCCTTACCTTAAAAGAACTGGATATTGGAAAAGTGAAGTAGCAGAATACTTTTATTCTCTCTTTCTTATTCTCTCTATATTTTCTCTCTCTATAGCTTGAATGAATTCGTGAAAAATAATGAAGCCCTAGGCCTCTATTTATAGAAAAACTGAAGGTAGCTCTTGGTCTTAACGAAGGGTCAAATGACTTTTGGTCTTAACGAAGGGTCAAATGACTCTTGGTAATATTGAAGGGACAACTACTATTGACGAAAGTAATTACTATTGACCAAGGTAAATACTATTGACAAAGGTAATTACTATTGACCAAGGTAAATACTATTGACCAAGGTAAATACTATTGACGAAGGTAATTACTATTGACGACGGTAATTACTATTGATGAAGAGACTCTTAGATGATGACATATGGGCCCCCCATAAAAAATAACTAAACTTACCACCACGTCTCAATTATTGATTTAATAATATAACATATTATACAGATGATACTATGACAATAATTTAAGAGATATGATGCAGCAATTACTGTAGCAATAATTGAGTATAGCTGAGTGACTTCTCACGTAAGCATCAATAATCAATACCGTGTGCTACTATGCAACCACGCGTATTACTGTACTTTTACTACCGGGTAGTTCAACAGTTTTAACGGTTTTAACGGTAACACCTCAGCCGTTATTTTTATAGAAAGATAATTTTGTCGTTTTCTAACTACGACTATACTTCTGTTGTGGGGTCCACCAATGATTGTGCCGTCGTACGAATATTCTCCGACAAAAAGAATATTCTCCGACCAAACGAATATTTTAACACAACTTGCTTACTTTGTAAAATTTATAAATATTACCCACAACTATAACATTATATCAAATTAACTCCATAATATTCAAAAATGATATTTATAAAAAATTCATCTTTATTTATAAAAGTTGGGGTCTTACACGAGAGGTCGTGGATCTGAAGGGGAACGACAGCTAACGATGAGTTGTCCAGTGAAGCCAAACGGTCTGTCCTCGTTTCCTGAAACGTTGCACGTCTCCCTATGCCAGGTCCCACCTTAGATATTTAATAGGCGCCCTTGGGTAGCGTGTGACTATACCCATAAAAACCCCTTTCTGTCAATCATTGTCACTTTTCCCAGTCTTCTTTACTTCAAAATCTCTTTTCACAAACTCCGGCGAAGGCGATTTTCGGCGAACATCCCCTGTTACTATCATCCTTTGATTTCAAGCTCATTTATGCTCTAATGGCTGATTATGTTCCGGAACAAACTTCAAACATTCATGATAACCCCGCTCCTTCTTCTGTCTTTTCCACCGACCTAGTTCCAGTGGATCTGCCGGCAACACCCTCTAAGACAGCCATGCCTTCTATTCTTCCTACTCCTATAAGCACTGAGGCTAAGCTCCGAAACGCCTACCACTCCGACGAGGAATTTTCCCAGATCAATACCCCATCAATTGTCTCTCCTTCCCAACTAAACGACATCCGAAGTCTTTTCAACATTCCAAGAGAGTATAAGCTTCGGGTGCCCAAGCTTGGGGAGAAAATGTTTTGGAGATCCGAGGGCGAATGGGTTGTCGTTCCCCTGTACCTTCTGAAATACGGGGTTCGATTTCCACTCCATGAATTCATCTCTTCTTTCATATGTTTTGTGGGTGTTGGGGTCGCTCAGCTTGTGCCGAACTCATACATCCACTTAATTTCCTTTATAGCCCTGTGTCAGGAGGTCGGGATCACCCCCGGCCTCGACTTCTTCTTCGCCCTATTCACTGTTGGCCGATCGAAGGAGCCCAGTCTTCGACTGTAAGACCCCAAATTATTAATAAATGAAATTTAATTTCCTCTATTTATTATTTTGAAATTGTAAGGGTTAAATTGATTAATGAGGTTAGTTATGGGTAAAATGCGTAAATATTTCAAATAAGTAGGTGGTTATAAAATATTCATTGTTGTCGGAGAATATTCGTTTGGTCGTGGAATATTCTTGCTGTCGGGGAATATTCGTACGACGGCGCAGCCTTGTGTGGGCCCCATAACGGAAATCGATTGGATAAAGAAAACGACAAGTATAGTTGTTTGCAAATAACGGCGTAGTTGTTACCGTTAATACTGTTGGAATACCCGGTGGTTAAAACACGGTAATACGCGTTGTTGCACAGTAGCACACGGTATTGCACCAATTATTGATTCTTACGTAAGAAGGCACTACTCAATAATTGTTACAGTAATTACTGTTCAATATTTTATTTTATTGATTAAATAATTGCTACGTTGATATTTTATAATTGTCACTACGCAGTATTTTCTATTATCGGAGCAATAATTCATATTATCTGAATAATATTATTAGATAACATTATTGGCAATATCTAGAAAGTTCTGTCTAAGGAGAGGTTTGGTCATCTAATTGCGCGCTAGTAAGGAGAAATCCTTATTGGAAAGCCTCCTCTTTCCTGGGAACGGCCTGGTTGCCAGTACTGTGATTCTGTAATATTATTTGTGAATAATTAATTATTGATTTATATGATGAGAAAAATATTGATATTATGTGGATATAGATGGAGAAAATTTTTTAAATGTGACAATTGTTGTAAATTAATATTTTATCTTTTTTGGATAAAATAATTCATTTAAATATATTATTTTAATAATATATTAATGGTGATATTTTTACAATGAATGTGGGATATATGAATAAATGAGGAGGAAGAGTATTTTTGTTGAATTTAATGTTTAACACATGTTTTGTGTGTTGGTGGACACAATTCTTGACCGAAAATTTATTATAGATTGTAAAATCGCCCGTTTGTGGATTTCGATCAATTTCTGTTTGGAATTTAGAAAAACTTTCTTCTGCAAAGTTGTAGAGAATTGAATTTCCTATAAACACTCTTGAGATTCGAATTTTCTGACAAAAGGGCTATTTATTATGAATTATTGAAGTTCCGAAGTTCTGAAATAATTGATTTTTGGGAGTTTTAGTTAATTATTTTGAGAAAAATATTTTTTGTATTTTTTTTGGACATCATAAACATGTGCAAGGTGGCTGAATTCAAATCTTCTAAGGTGGGCTTGACAATTTTGTAAATATAATATTATTATATTCAATTTTCTGCTTTGGTGTTCTAAGCATTTTTCTATAAATAGGGTGCTTAGGTTAGAATTGAAAATCACACCAGAAACACAAGTTTCTCTTTATTTCTCTCTCTATATCGAGCGTATTCTTGTGAGTATTTGATACTTTGAGTGTTGCTATACGGTGCAAGTTTCCTTCAGCACTATATCTAGTATTCCAGTCAGAAGTACCGTCTTTCCGAGGTAAGGGATGTTATTTCTTCTTAAATGATATTATTTTTTTCAATATCATTATGCCGAAGTATTGATCTGAATTTTTTATCAAATTTGAAACTTTTCATGTCGGGGTTACTATTCATGAGTTACTATTCACGAGTTACTATTCACCGAAAAATAAATTTTTTTCTTTTTGTACAAAATATCTATTCTGGATACTAGCTTTGATTGTATCCATGTTTTGATCATTCTTGAATTTTACTCCACTATGATTGTTTATGAGGTATTTTTGGACATGGATAAACTGTAATACGAATCCCTAATATTTGTTCTTTTGCTTCACTGGATTCGTTTTCTTTAAAATATTTTTCATCATCCTCAGTCCAAAATGATGATATTAATGAATATCTTTGGCCTGTAGCGCAAAGATGAACGATTTCTGATGAATATCTTTAGCCCGTAGTGCAAAGATGAACAGGTGTTGAGATGAACATGACCAACTGATGAATATCTTTGGCTTGTAGTGCAAAGATGATTATTGATTGATGTTACAGGGATAAAATATTAATGATGGACTTTTAAATTCATAGATAATCGTAGATTTCATTCTCTACGTAACTCTTCTATGAATTATTATTTTTCGCTGCAAATATTGATTTAAAACTTGTTGTCTATTGTATTCTATTAGATTTTTCCCTGTTGAAGAATAAGGATAATTTGTTGTATATTATCTTAGTCATAATATTCTTTACTGGGCTAGTTGAGTTCACCCTTTTCCTTGTTATTCCATTTTCTTATCAGGAGACGAGAATGTAGCGAGTACTAGTCGGGGTGTGGAATGATGGTTCAAGACAATTGTTTTAGTAGTCCTCACTATTTTGTAAAATAATGTATCAATAAGTATAATGAGGACTTAATTGAGCATGAATAATGTCTAGATGATAATATTTGTATTTAAACTCACAGTATATATGTTGTCATATTTTGCACGACAATTGTAATCATAAAGTTGTAGTTATTTTCTGTACCATGTATTTGGCGACTCAGAATGGGTTGGATGGATTGGACCTATTTTGGGGCGTCACATCGACAGCTAAACAAACAACCCAATCATTTTGTCCTTATCAAGACTCCTTCGAGCAACAAGGGGTGACATCCACAATGGATCTTCGTGAAGGAGACCGACCTTCAACTCCTGCCCAGCTGGGCCCATCCCGGTGATCCTATTGCCAAGGTGTCCAAGTTCCCCAAGGATCGAGCCGATGCCTTCAAGGCATTTTACAAGAAGTTGAGCAAAACCGAGTGGAATCTGGCAGTTCTGTCCAGTGAAGCTTGGTTGTACAAGCACAGGTGTAAGGATCTTACTTTTGACTAATCCACACCTCCTTTAAATTCTTTTTACCTTGCTTTGATAGCTTTTGTCTTAACCCATTCTTCTTTGTGCAATGACGATTTTCAAGCCTGATGGCGTCGATGACTCCCTGGTGCCTCTTCCCATCCTCACTGAACCGATTCGTCGTCCGGCGACCGACGACTTGCCTGACGAGGAAACCATCCTGATCACGGAGCCTTCATTGGGTTCAGCGCCGGGTCCTATCCTTCTGGCCCAAAATAAAAATGCTTTAAAGATGAGCCGAACTGAGAAGGCAGCTTTATTAAAGAAGACCAGGAAGCCCTCCAAGCCTCATGACACTCCTTCGGTTTTGCCGAAGCCAGTTCTTCCCCCACCGACGCAGGCTACGGTGATCGCGGACTCAGAAGAGACCGAACAGGTTCCTCTCGACCCTCGACCCAAGAAACCTCGACTGGCCGATGACCCCGAACAGCCAATCGTTGGGATTGACCCCCTTGTCACCTCGGCGCCTACATCCAAACCCGGGTCTTCCCACAAGTCGCCGACTATCTGTTGGCCGAAGAGCCATACGGATGTGTTTCCTTTCCAGCTGTTCGATCACTTCAAGCTTTCTGGTGATGACGAACGTTTTAAAGGATTCATTTCCGAGGAGTATTTGATAGCCTATGTTCGCGCTCAGTGTCAAGTGTAAGACCCCAACTTATTAATGAATAAAATCAAATTTTCTCTAAATATTATTGTGAATAATAAGGGGCTAATTTGATATAATACTTTGGTTATGGGTGAAATGTGTAAATTTTGCAAAATAAGCAAGTGGTTATAAAATATTTATTTTTGGTCGGTGAATATTCGGTTGGTCGTGGAATATTCTTGCTGTCGGGGAATATTCGTACGACGACGCAGCCTTGTGTGGGCCCCATAACGGAAAGCGATTGGATGAAGAAAACGACAAGTATAAGTTGTTTATAAATAACGGCGTAGTTGTTACCGTTAATACTGTTGGAATACCCGGTGGTTAAAATACAGTAGCACACGGTATTGCATCAATTATTGATTCTTACGTAAGAAGGCACTACTCAATAATTGTTACAGTAGTTATTATTCAATATTTTATTTTATTGATTCAATAATTGCTGCGTTGATATTTTATATTATTGTTGTTTCAATAATTGTTGCTGCACAGTATTTTTATTTATCAGATCAATAATTCATATTATTTGAATAATATTATTAGATAACATTATTGGCAATGTCTAGAAAGTTCTGTCTAAGGAGAGGTTTGGTCATCTAATTGCGCGCCAGTAAGGAGAAATCCTTATTGGAAAGCCCCCTCTTTCCTGGGAACGGCCTGGTTGTCATAAATGTGATTCTGTAATATTATTTGTGAATAATTAATTATTGATTCATATGATAAGGAAATATTTATTTTATGTGGATATAAATGAGGGATATATTTTTGTGGTTAAAAATGAAGGAGTTACTGTTGAGGTTTTTGTCAGTATTTTTGTCGGAATGGAGGTATTAAAAATCAGGGTTTTTGAGATAGTTTGCGGGGGTTATAATTTTTAATCCGACCGTTGGATCGTGGTAATTTTTGGATATGTTATATATATATAAGTTGAGTATATGTCCACAAATTTTGAACCGTTAAAAATGAACGTATGATTTATTACGAATTTTACAAGATGACTGGTTCAGAAATTTTTGAATTTTCGGAGTTTATCATTTTGGTGGAAAATTCTAGAATTAGTGGGCCCCACTTGTGGTTGGTGAAGAAATGTGCTGAATTATATTTCAAATGTGGTGGGTGGGAATAGTAGCAGGTAAAGCCATCAGGTTGCAGGTCAAACCTACCAAAATTTTCCTATAAATAGAGGGCTAAGTTAGAATTGAAAATCACACCAGAAACAAGTTTTCTCTCTTTCTCTCTCTAGATTATTGAGTGTATTTTGTGAGTATTTAGATACTTTGAGAGTTTCTATTCATCAGAGCAAGTTTCTTTCAGCCTTATACCGGTATTCCGACCAGAAGTACTGATATTTTGAGGTAAGGGATATTATTTTCTTCTTAATGATATTATTTTCTTCAATATCATTATGCTGAAATATTGATATGAGTTTTTATCAAATTTGAAACTTTTTGTGTCGGGGGTTACTATTCACGTATACGGCACTATTCACGTATACGGCACTATTCACGAATACGGCACTATTCACCGAAAAATAAAATTTTTCCCTTTTTGTCCAAGATGTCTATTATGGTTACTATCTTTGATTGTATCCATGTTTTGATCTTTATTTTTGAATTCTGCTTCACAATTGATTATTATGAAGTATTATTGATCTTGGATAAACTGTTATACGAATCCCTACTATTTATCCTTCTGTCTCATTGGATTCGTTCTCTTTAAGATATTTTTCATCATCCTCAGTCCTAAATGATGATATTACTGAATATCTTTTGCCTGTAGTGCAAAGATGTATGATTACTTGATGAATATCTTTGGCCTATAGTGCAAAGATGAACAGGTGTTGAGATGAACATGACCGACTGATGATACAAATGAATATCTTTGGCCTGTAGTGCAAAGATGAATATTTGGTTAAAGATGATTATTAATTGATGTTACAGGGATAAAATATTGATGATGGACTTTTAAATCTTAGAAGATAGTAGAATTCTTTCTCTACTTGACTCTTCTAATGGTTTGCTGTTTCCGCTGCAGTTGTTGATCTAAAACTTGGTGTCGATTATATTCTATCAGATTTTTCCCTGTTGAAGACTAACGATAATTTGTTGTATATTATCTTAGTCATAATATTCTTTACTGGGCTAGTTGAGCTCACCCTTTTCCTTTTTGTTCCATTTTTCTTCTCAGGAGGTGAGAACATAGCAGGATCTAGTCGGGGTATGGAGTGATGGTTCTAGAAAGATGTATTAGCAGTCCTCACTATTTCTGTAAAATAGTGTTTGAATAATTATAATGAGGATTTATTTGAGTGTGGATATTGTCCAGAAGACAATATTTGTATTTAAACTCACAGTATGTGTTGTCGTATTTTGCACGACAATTGTATTATTGAAGTTGTAGTTTGCTTTCTGTACCACGTATTTGGCGACTCAGAATGGGTGTTGTATACCTATTTTGGGGGCGTCACACGATGTCTTGGGATGCACAGAGGAACAAAAGGTTCCATTCGCCACCTTTATGTTCCGCGGTGAGGTAGACTACTGGTGGGAGTCTGTGAAGCGTACCCAGCCTGACGCACTCAACATGTCCTGGGAAACATTTCAAAAACTGTTCAATGACAAGTACTTTCCTGAAAGTATTCGTCATATGAAGGAGGTAGAGTTTATCAGACTGGAACAAAACAACATGACGGTGTCCCAGTACGAGGCGAAGTTTGCAGAGTTATCCAGGTTTGCACCTCATTTGGTCGAAAATGAGGAACGAATGACAAGGATGTTTCTGAGAGGTCTAAAACCTGAGATTCGACAATATCTTATCTCTCATAAATTTTCTTTATATTCAGATGTTTTAAATAGGGCTCAATTATTAGAGCGAGATAATGAGTATGTGCAACCGAGGGACCACAACCAGGGTCATACCGGTGGCGGCAGTCATCGAAGCAATGAAAACCAGCAGGGAGGAAAATATTCGGACAAAAGCGGTAACCACTCTGGTGGTAATCGTGGTCGTGATAATAGAAGGAGCGAGTCGGGAGGAGATTTCAAGAAGAGAAGGTACAACAATGATAATGTGAAGACGTCAGCACAAACATCAACTGTTTCTAGGGGAGGAGAACGACCACCGGTCGTATGTTACAAATGTGGGAAAGAGGGACATATCAGCCCAAACTGCCCACAACAATCCAAGGTATGTTATAACTGTGGAAAGGAGGGTCATATAGCTCGAGAGTGTTCTGTAGCAAAACCAAGTTCAGCGGGGCTGGTGACTCCAAAAGCTGTCCCGGATAAGTCGAAATCAGCGGTTCCTGGAAGGGCGTTTGTCGTTACTGGCCAAAACGCGAGAAACCCGAACGAGGTGATCACGGGTAAGCTAATCTTGAATTCTTGCGAAGTTTATACTTTACTAGATACCGGTTCTACCCATTCTTTTATCTCTCCTGCTTGTTCTCAATGTTTAAACTTGACTCCGGAGAAATTGGACTTTAACTTATCTGTTGAAACTCCGTTGGGTGAAACCTTCGTTACATCTACAGTTTATAAATCTTGCATGATCCAAGTTGGTACTGTCACATTACCTGTTGATCTTATCTCTTTAAAGATACTTGCTTTTGATGTGATTTTAGGAATTGATTGGTTAACCACTCATCATGCTAAAATTGATTGTTTTCGTAAGGTTGTTAGTTTTCATATTCCTAACCAACCTGTCATACGAATTCAAACTACTAAACCACTAAAATCAGTCACTGTCATATCAAGCCACAAAGCTATTCGTTTATTGAAAAATGGATGTCAAGCTTTTTTTGCCCATGTTATGGATTTGAACAAAAATACGTCAGATTTGAATAATATTTCTGTTGTTAGAGAATTTCCTGACGTATTTCTTGAAGAATTTCTTGGCCTACCTCCAGAGCGTGATATTGAATTTTGTATCATCTTTGAATCCGGTACAAAATCTACTTCTAAAATCTCATATCGAATGACTCCTATTGAACTTCGGGAGTTAAAAACCTAACTGTAGAAGTTTGTACCCGAGCCTTTATCTGGTGACTTCCTTTGCGGAATGCACTGAAGCCAAACTCTCCGTAGGGGATGCCATATTCGTTCGACAGTAAACTGATAGGTGTCATTGTGACGTACTATCCAAGATTGGGATATGAGTCACAGTTGAGAGCAACCTAAGTCAGTAATTGAAGTACGTAGCTTTCTAGGCTTAGCTGGTTATTATCGGAGATTTGTGGAAGGATTTTCTCGAATCGCTACTCCGTTAACTCAGCTGACTTGGAAAGATACAAAATTCGTATGGAGTGAGGAATGCGAGAAGAGTTTCCAAGAACTCAAGAGGAGACTCATTTCGGCACCTGTTCTGACAATACCATCTGGTTCGGATGGATTTGTTATCTACATCGATGCTTCAGGCAAAGGGTTAGGTTGTGTTCTCATGCAACATGGGAAAGTCATAGCCTATGCCTCGCGACAACTCAAAGAATATGAGAGGAATTATCTTACTCATGATTTGGAGTTGGCAGCAGTCGTTTTTGCGTTGAAGATCTGGAGACACTACCTGTATGGGGAGAAAGTGGAGATCTATACAGATCATAAAAGCCTCAAATATTTCTTCACCCAAAAGGAACTCAACATGCGGCAACGACGTTGGCTTGAGCTGTTGAAAGATTACGATCATACCATCCAATACCATCCTGGAAAAGCAAACGTAGTAGCTGACGCATTGAGTAGAAGATCATATGCGGGTACGAGTGCAATATTGTTAACACAAAGGCCCATTTTATATGACTTACAAAGGATGGAGGTAGAGATGAAGGCTCCAAGTACCCACATGATGATATCAAATATACGAGTAGAACCGACTTTAATCGATAAAGTTAAAGCTGCTCAAGCTACGGACATGGAGCTGATGCGTATGAAGAAGAAAGTGCAAGAAGGTGCTATTCCAGAAGCAAGAATCGATGAAGAAGGAATACTTCGAGTCAACTCCAGACTTTGTGTTCCTAACGATTTTGACTTGAAGCATAGAATAATGATGGAGGCACACAACACACCGTTTGCAATCCATCCTGGGAGTACCAAAATGTATCACGATCTTCGACATACATTTTGGTGGAGCAATATGAAAAGAGAGATCGCGGAGTTTATCTCGAGATATTTAACTTGTCAACGTGTAAAAGCGGAGCATCAAGTACCAAAGGTCCATTGCAACCACTTGAGATTCCGAAATGGAAGTGGGAACACATTACTATGGATTTTGTTACAGGTCTTCCCAAGGTTTCTCAAGGCATAGATGCGATTTGGGTTATTGTTGATAGATTAACCAAGTCCGCTCATTTCTTGCCGATACGTGAGACTTATTCCCTTGAACGTCTTGCTAGTATGTACGTGAACGAGATTGTGAGATTGCATGGCATGCCAGTATCCATAGTTTCAGATCGTGACCCAAGATTCACTTCACGATTTTGGGTTAGCTTGCAGAAAGCTATGGGCACGGATTTACGATTCAGTTCGGCATACCATCCTCAAACGGACGGACAATCAGAGAGGACTATTCAAACTCTTGAAGATCTATTAAGACTTTGTGTCCTAGATCTCAAAGGGAGTTGGGATAAGTACCTAC
The DNA here is from genome assembly GCA_016801055.1 of Panax notoginseng. Classification (NCBI taxonomy): domain Eukaryota; kingdom Viridiplantae; phylum Streptophyta; class Magnoliopsida; order Apiales; family Araliaceae; genus Panax; species Panax notoginseng. The sequence continues at coordinate 169,776,664 of CM029021.1, forward strand.
CATTGGTGGAATTCTCCTACAACAACAGTTATCAGGCGAGCATAGGTGTGGCTCCATTCGAGGCGTTGTATGGAAGAAAATGTCGTTCTCCAGTATGCTGGGACGAGGTGGGTGAAGCAACATTGTTGGGACCAGAGTTGGTACGCATTACTACAGAGAAGATCCAAACGATTCGACAACGTATACAAACGGCACAGGATCGACAAAAGAGTTATGCGGATCTTCATCGGAAGGACGTGGAATTTAATATTGGGGATCATGTATTATTACGTGTTGCACCATGGAAGGGAGTTACAAGATTTGGGAAGAGAGGAAAGCTCAATCCAAGATTTGTTGGTCCGTTTGAGATTCTTGAGCGAATAGGAAATGTGGCATATAGACTCGCATTACCTCCAAGCATGTCTCGTGTTCATAATGTTTTTCACATATCTATGCTTCGTAAATATGTTAAAGACCCGAACCACATTATTGAGTTAGAACCAAACGAGATAGCTGAAGATTTAACGTACGAGGAGGTACCTGTTAAGATCTTGGATAGGAAAGAGCATGTCCTACGCACGAAGGTTATACCGCAAGTTAAGGTTTTGTGGAGAAACCATGCTATTGAAGAAATGACCTGGGAGTTGGAATCAGAAATGAAAGCGAGGTATCCTCACCTTTTCGAAATATCAGGTACGTACGTCAATTTCGAGGACGAAATTTCATAAGGAGGGGAGGTTGTAAGACCCCAACTTATTAATGAATAAAATCAAATTTTCTCTAAATATTATTGTGAATAATAAGGGGCTAATTTGATATAATACTTTGGTTATGGGTGAAATGTGTAAATTTTGCAAAATAAGCAAGTGGTTATAAAATATTCATTTTGTCGGGGAATATTCGTTTGGTCGTGGAATATTCTTGCTGTCGGGGAATATTCGTACGACGGCGCAGCCTTGTGTGGGCCCCATAACGAAAAGCGATTGGATGAAGAAAATGACAAGTATACGTTATTTATAAATAACGGCGTAGTTGTTACCGTTAATACTGTTGGAATACCCGGTGGTTAAAATACAGTAGCACACGGTATTGCACCAATTATTGATTCTTACGTAAGAAGGCACTACTCAATAATTGTTACAGTAGTTATTGTTCAATATTTTATTTTATTGATTCAATAATTGTTGCATTGGTATTTTATATTATTGTTGTTTCAATAATTGTTGCTGCACAGTATTTTCCATTATCAGATCAATAATTCATATTATTTGAATAATGTTATTAGATAACATTATTGGCAATGTCTAGAAAGTTCTGTCTAAGGAGAGGTTTGGTCATCTAATTGCGCGCCAGTAAGGCGAAATCCTTATTGGAAAGCCCCCTCTTTCCTGGGAACGGCCTGGTTGTCATAAATGTGATTCTGTAATATTATTTGTGAATAATTAATTATTAATTCATATGATAAGGAAATATTTATTTTATGTGGATATAAATGAGGGATATATTTTTGTGGTTAAAAATGAAGGAGTTAATGTTGAGGTGTTTTATCAGTATTTTTATCGGAATGGAGGTATTAAAAATCAAATCAGGGTTTTTGAGAAATATTGCGGGTGTTATAATTTTTAATCCGACCGTTGGATCGTGGTAATTTTTGGATATGTTATACATATATAAGTTGAGTATATGTCCACAAATTTTGAACCGTTAAAAATGAACGTATGATTTATTATGAATTTTACGAGATGACTGGTTCATAAATTGTTGAATTTTCGGAGTTTATCATTTTGATGGAAAATTCTAGAATTGGTGGGCCCCACTTGTGGTTGGTGAAGAAATGTGCTGAATTATATTTCAAATGTGGTGGGTGGGAATAGTAGCAGGTAAAGCCATCAGGTTGCAGGTCAAACCTACTAAAATTTTCCTATAAATAGAGGGCTAAGTTAGAATTGAAAATCACACCAGAAACAAGTTTTCTCTCTTTCTCTCTCTAGATTATTGAGTGTATTTTGTGAGTATTTAGATACTTTGAGAGTTTCTATTCATCAGAGCAAGTTTCTTTCAGCCTTATACCGGTATTTCGACCAGAAGTACTGATATCTTGAGGTAAGGGATATTATTTTCTTCTTAAATGATATTATTTTCTTCAATATCATTATGCTGAAATATTGACATGAGTTTTTATCAAATTTAGAACTTTTTGTGTCGGGGTTACTATTCACGTATACGGCATTATTCACGTATACGGTACTATTCACGAATACGGCACTATTCACCGAAAAATAAAATTTTTCATTTTTGTCCGAGATGTCTATTATGGTTACTATCTTTGATTGTATCCATGTTTTGATCTTTATTTTTGAATTCTGCTTCACAATTGATTATTATGAAGTATTATTGATCTTGGATAAACTGTTATACGAATCCCTACTATTTGTCCTTCTGTCTCATTGGATTCGTTCTCTTTAAGATATTTTTCATCATCCTCAGTCCTAAATGATGATATTAATGAATATCTTTGGCCTGTAGTGCAAAGATGTATGATTACTTGATGAATATCTTTGGCCTGTAGTGCAAAGATGAACAGGTGTTGAGATGAACATGACTGACAGGTGATACAAATGAATATCTTTGGCCTGTAGTGCAAAGATGAATATTTGGATAAAGATGATTATTAATTGATGTTACAGGGATAAAATATTGATGATGGACTTTTAAATCTTAGAAGATAGTAGAATTCTTTCTCTACTTGACTCTTCTAATGGTTTGCTGTTTCCGCTGCAGTTGTTGATCTAAAACATGTTGTCGATTATATTCTATCAGATTTTTCCCTGTTGAAGACTAACGATAATTTGTTTGTATATTATCTTAGTCATAATATTCTTTACTGGGCTAGTTGAGCTCACCCTTTTCCTTTTTGTTCCATTTTTCTTCTCAGGAGGTGAGAACATAGTAGGATCTAGTCGGGGTATGGAGTGATGGTTCTAGAAAGATATTTTAGCAGTCCTCACTATTTCTGTAAAATAGTGTTTGAATAATTATAATGAGGATTTATTTGAGTGTGGATATTGTCTAGAAGACAATATTTGTATTTAAACTCACAGTATGTGTTGTCGTATTTTGCACGACATTTGTATTATTGAAGTTGTAGTTTACTTTCTGTACCATGTATTTGGCGACTCAGAATGGGTGTTGTATACCTATTTTGGGGGCGTCACATCAAGTACTACCCAATCCGATGAATATTTCCCATTGTCTTCTTCATGTTCTATTGTGCGTAGCTGATGTGTTCTTGCTGTCGCATGCCAACGCCGTTCTCGCCCGTGCCATTCCGCCTCTTACTCGAACGACCAAGAAGGAAGTTCAGTTGAGGTTGGATGTACTGCTACTCGAGGCGAACATTCAGGGTCTGAACTCTGACTTGAAGAAAGAACGAGAACTTCACTCCGGGACCAGAAATAAATTGACCGAGGCTGAACGCCAGGTTAAAAATGTCAGGGATCAGTACTCACTGCTTCAACAGGAATTTGTCGGGCTCGAAAGACATGCCAAGAAGTTGCTCGAGGAGAGAGATCATTTGGCCGGGGAAAATAGTGAACGGTTGCAGGCACTTCATGCCATCACGGAGCAGATGGACGATTTACAGGATAAGCTGCGACGTTCCATCCGAGCCTACAATACTCTGAAGGAGCAACGTGTCGAGTCCAAGCAACTTGTGATCGAAGAGTATGAAGAATTGTAAGACCCCAACTTTTATAAATAAAGATTAATTTTCTATAAATATCATTTTTGAATATTATGGAGTTAATTTGATATAATGTTATAGTTGTGGGTAATATTTATAAATTTTGCAAAGTACGCAAGTTGTTATATAATATTCGATTGGTCGGGGAATATTCGTTTTAACAGGGAATATTCGTATAACGGCATAATCATTGGTGGACCCCACAACGGAATTATTGTCGGATTGAGAAAACGACAAAAATATTTTATAAAAAATAACGGCGAAAGTTTTACCATTGATACTGTTGAACTATTCGGTAGTAAAAGTACAGTAATACGTGTGGTTGCATAGTAGCACACGGTATTGATTATTAATGCTTATGTGAGAAGTCACTCAGTTTGATTCAATTATTGTCAGTTAATAATATGAATTATTTAGCGATAATGACGTTTTGTTTTATTCGTATTATTAACGTAATAAAACAGAAACATCTTTTTATATAAAACAGAATACTTTATTAAAGTTATTCTATAAATAGAATATATTATATTTTATTTAAAAGATTTTTCTTTAAATATGGACCGTCAGATTAAAGTAATCAATCTGGACCGTTCATGGATTAGTTACTATGCATTCCATTTTTCTATAAATAGCAACTCATTCCTTCATTATTTCTTACGAATTCACTGAACTCTAGAGAGAGAAACTATAGAGAGAGAGAAGAAGAGTATTCTGCTACTTAACTACTTCCTTATTTCAGCTCTTCTTTAAAACGGTAAGGGGTGTTATTTTTTCTTATTCATGAAGAGAACTGTTGTTATTTCATTATTTATTATTCTGTTGGAATAACCTGTATACGCGGTCTACCCTATACTTGGTGACATTCTTCTATTATTCTGTTGGAACATCCTGTCTGTGTGTTTTACACCGGATCTGGTTCCGTTTTTATTATTATTCTGTAGGAACTTCCTGTCTGTCTGTTTTACACCAGACCTGGTTCTGTTTTTATTATTATTCTGTTGGAACATCTTGTCTGTGTGTTTTACACCGGACCTGGTTTCGTTTTTGTTATTATTCTGTTGGAACATCCTGTCTGTGTGTTTTACACCGGACCTGGTTCCATTATTTATTATTCTGTCGAAATATCCTGTCTGTGCGTTTACGCCGAACCTGGTTCCATTATTTATTATTCTGTTGGAATAACCTGTCTGTGCAGTCTATCGCATGTCGGGTGATTTCTTTTGTTATTCCATTCTTTACTATACTCAGTTGGTTAAGTTTTCACTTCTATACTCCATGAAATTAGTGGAATATCCTTGATAATTGCGGTTCATCCAGTATCTTTTCATGAAAATATTCTTCTAAGGATTCTTAAATTTTACTCCACAAAGCAGTATCATGTTGACAATTTGGACGTTGTTAATTCTTGGATAAATTAATTCTTGAACTTGTTTTATTGAATTCTTATATCCTTGTCATCATCCTCATGTTTATAAAATGTTAAAAGACATCTGTGGCCTGTAGTGCATAGATGGACTTGGTATAATTATGACCAGAGATTATTTGGTATAATCATGACCGTAATGTTACAAATGATGTGGTAAAAGTCCTCATTGGCCCGTAGTGCATTGATAGACAGTTGTTGACATGATCATAACCATTAATGAATACACAAATATCCTTGGCCGTAGTGCAGGGGTGATTCGATGATGTGGATTATTTTATTAAGCTGAGTCACAGCGATCACAGTGTTGAAAACCTTTTAAATCATAAAAGATAGTAGAGTTTATTTTCTACTTGACTCTTTTAATGGATTGCTTGTTCCGCTACAGTTAAACTTGATGTCTATTATATTTTATCAGTTTAACATTGTTGAAGGCTAATGATAATTTATTCTGTATTATCTTAGTCATAATATTTCTTACTGGCTAGTTGAGCTCACCCTTTCTTTCACTGTTATCTTCAGAAAATGAGAACGTAGCTGGGACAAATCGGGGAACGGAGTGATGGTCCGAATGATAGTATTAGTTAGTAGTCCTCACTATTCTATGTAATAGTGTGTTAATAAATGTAATGAGGACTCCTTTTGAGTATGAATACTCTCTAGAAGATAATATTTGTATTCAAACTCACAGTTTATGTTTTGTCGTATTGTACACGATAATTATATTAGTAAGTTGTATTTGTATTCTGTACTATGTATCTGACGACCCAAGATGGGTGATGTATACCTAATTTTGGGGGCGTCACAAGAATCCCCTGCCTTGACCGAGAAGATCATGGAACAATTTGTTGAAGGCTATGAAACCTATCGGGAAAAGGTTAGGGTAAAATTGACTGCTGCTGGGCTTGATACTTCTGTCCTTGACTCTTCGGACGAGGAATTCGAAGCTGGTGATGGAACTCCTCCCGAATAGTTTTTGTAGTTTTCATTTTCCTTTTTTATCTGTACTCTGTCCAAATCTTATACGCTCGGATTTTGTAGAAATTTCGAAAGTATGAATGAAGTTCAAAAAGTTTTTATTTGTAAATTTTTACCATCAGTTATACTCGTGACTTATCTCGATCAGTTATGTCTTCCCGAACCTTCTGATCGGATTATACCCGAAGTTTGTCTGATTAAAAAATTTATTGTATTCTCGATCAGTTATGCCTGCGACTTTTACCAGTCAGTTAGGTCGTCTTCGACGCTTTGATCGATTGGAGCCCGATGTTTGTCTGATCGGACACCAAAAGCCATATGAATGAAGTTAATCATCTCTAAAGAAAACTTTCATTTATTTCATTTAAAGTTGGAACGGTTACATGGATAAAGAAAAGAACGATATAAATTTTATTTGTAAAATTTTCTAAGTCTTCCAGCATGTCATGTATTCTTTACTTCCGAACCATCCCTTGCTTGAAGCCGGTAAGTACCTGGCTTCGGCACTTCTACTACTTCGTATGGTCCCTCCCAGTAAGGCATCAGCTTGCCAGTGTTCTGGGGGGTTGATGCCTCCGACTCCCGGAGGACCAAATCACCCACTTCAAACCTCCTCAGCTTCACCTTCTGGTTGTAGTGTCGGGATGTTCTCTGCTGATAGATAGCCAACCTCAACATAGCAGAGTCCCGAACTTATTCCAGCAGATCCAAATTTATTTTCAAACCTTCATCATTGTATAGTTCTTTGTATTGACTGACTCAAAGAGTGGGGGATCCGATCTCAACTGGTATGAGTGCATCGGTCCCGTAAGCCAGTCAGAACGGAGAGTCCCCAGTTGTCGTCCTCGGAGTAGTACGATATGCCCACAAAACACTGAGTAGCTCTTCGGGCCATCGACCCTTTAATTCATCCAACCTTCTTTTTATCCCGTTGAGTAGGGTTCGGTTGGTCACTTCTACTTGGCCATTAGATTGAGGGTGAGCGACTGAGGTCTTGCGGTGCTGAATCCCTAACTCTTTCAGAAAGCCTTCGAACTATGACCCCACAAACTGTCTGCTATTATCAGAGACCACTGCCATTAGAATACCGAAATGGTAAACGACTCCCTCTTTGAGAAATTTCAAGCATTCTTGTTCGGTGATCTTCTGCAGTGGTTTGGCTTCGACCCATTTCGTCATGTAGTCGATAGTCACGATCACAAAACTAACTTGTCCCTTAGCCTTTGGCAGAGGCCCTAGGATGTCGATTCCCCATACAGCGAAGGGAATCGGGGATAAGACCGAGTATAGCTCTTCGGGGGGTTGATGTGGGATAGTGTTGTTCAGCTGACACTTGAGACACCTTCTGACGAATTCCTTGGTCTCCGTGTAGATAGTCGGCCAGTAATACCCCTACCTCAAAATCTTGTGTGTTAGTGACTTGGCCCCCATGTGATCTCCACAAATTCCTTCATGTACTTCCCGAAGTGTATAGTCTGCTTCCGAGGGGGTTAAGCATTTGAGTAGGGGGAGCTGAAAGCCCTTCAGTACAGATCTCCGTCAATGAGGACGAAATTTGAGCTTCGGTGCTTGATTTGTCTTGCTAGAATACGGTATGAAGGGAGAGTCCCATCTGCCAAGTAGGAGATATAAGGCGTGAGCCAGCAGTCAAGTCGGTCTAGAGCTAATACATCGATCTGCGGTACATTTGGCCGATCTAAAACCTCTAGATAGACCGATCCGTTAAAGGAGCTTGCTTCAGTAGTCGCCAACCTGGCTAGGGCATTTGCTATTATATTCTCTGACCTATCAACTCCCTCACAACTGTGCGATGTGAAGTATGTGAGCTTGTCTTTTACTACGGCCGGATATTTTGACATTTTTGCCCCCTGAGCCTCATATTCCCCCGATAACTGCTTAACCACCAGCTGCTTAACCCCCATGTTTCCGCTATAAGTGATTTTGGCTCTCCCTTAAACTCGGCATAATAAAGAATTGAATAACAAAAGAAATCACCCGGTATGCGATAGACCGCACAGACAGATTATTCCAACAGAATAATAAATAATGGAACCAGGTCCGGCGTAAATGCACAGACAGGATATTCCGACAGAATAATAAATAATAGAACCAGGTCCGGCGTAAACGCACAGACAGGATATTCCGACAGAATAATAAATAATGGAACCAGGTTCGGTGTAAAACACACAGACAGGATGTTCCAACAGAATAATAACAAGACGGAACCAGGTCCGGTGTAAAACACACAGACAGGATGTTCCAATAGAATAATAATAAAAACGGAACAAGGTCCGGTGTAAAACACACAGACAGGATGTTCCAACAGAATAACAGAAGAATGTCACCAAGTATAGGGTAGACCGTGTATACAGGTTATTCCAACAGAATAATAAGAAATTGAACAACAACAATTCTCTTCATGAATAAGAAAGAATAACACCCCTTACCGTTTTAAAGAATAGCTGAAATAAGAAAGTAGTTAAGTAGCAGAATACTTTTCTTCTCTCTCTCTATATAGTTTCTCTATCTAGAGTTCAGTGAATTCGTAAAAAATAATGAAGGAATGAGCTGCTATTTATAGAAAAATGGAATGCATAGTAACTAATCCATGAACGGTCCAGATTGATTACTTTAATCTGACGGTCCATATTTAAAGAAAAATCTTTTAAATAAAATATAATATATTCTATTTATAGAATAATTTTAATAAAGTATTCTGTTTTAGATAAAAAGATGTTTCTGTTTTATTACGTTAATAATACGAATAAAACAAAACGTCATTATCGCTAAATAATTTATATTATTAACTGACAATAATTGAATCAAATTGAGTGACTTCTCACATAAGCATTAATAATCAATACCGTGTGCTACTATGCAACCATACGTATTACTGTACTTTTACTACCGAGTAGTTCAACAGTATCAATGGTAAAACTTCCGTCGTTATTTTTAATAAAATATTTTTGTCGTTTTCTCAATCCGACAATAATTCCGTTGTGGGGTCCACCAATGATTGTGCCGTTGTACGAATATTCTCTATTAAAACGAATATTCTCCGACCAATCGAATATTATATAACAACTTGCGTAATTTGTAAAATTTATAAATATTATCTACAACTATAATATTATATCAAATTAACTCCATAATATTCAAAAATGATATTTATAGAAAATTTATCTTTATTTATAAAAGTTGGGGTCTTACAAAAAGACTTGGATGCCGACCCCAAATAACATCGACTTCTCCATGGGCTTCAGCCCGATGGGCTCATAAACCCATTCTCATGTCAGGCCTTTGGCCCACATGAGGGTCGATAAAATGCTCCCGAATAAATGGAAAACTCTAATCATATTTTTTTAACTTAATTGGTCCATAGTTTTCAAACCCTAAAAATATAATTCAACCCTCCAAATAATGGCCGAAAGTTTGGCGTTACATTGATTACTAGTCAACAAATCTGCTACTTTATGAGTTAAAATATGATGGGAGTGTGTGATGAGACTTGATAGATGCTAGTAGTACCACTTTTCACCTATTCCAGACTTTCGTTTACTTGGGTAATCTAGAAGTTAAAGACTTAATGAAAAAGGTTTAGGGCTTTTCAGTTTTCATTAGCTCATCATGGAACATAATTTACTCTCTCTGTTCAAATTTATTTGTCTTAGTTTGAAAGTAAACACTTATTAAAAAAAAATTATCTCCAAATTAATTATCTTAACTAGTATTCTATTATCATATTTTTTTGTTGTATTTAATCTCCAAAATCTTTCTTGAAACAATAAAATGGAGGAGAGAGATAGGGGGAAAAAGAGTGTAACCAATTCTCTCATGGTTCAATGGTTAAAAACTACTTATAAGTTTTTTGGTGCGTGAGGTCTTGGGATCTATTTTTTCAAAGGCAAGAATGTCGAATACAAAAAAAAAGTGTGGTTATGCTTTCGATGTCAAAATTAATAATATTACTTTTTTCAATATATGTCGTGTTCTTTTCAATAAAAAAAAATTAAAGTTAAATGAGGGTATTATAAGAAAAGTAAGGTAAATAATAGCATTAAAAAAGAAAGAGGACAAATAAATTTGGACATACCGAAAAGGAAATTATGACAAATAAACTTGAACGAAATTTCTTATTATTTATTGTTTTTAGGACTACTCCCTTCGTCCTTTAATATAAGACGTTTTAGAGTTGTGCAAAAGTATTAAAGAAATTATTGTATAGTATTAAATATAATATCAATTGTCTATACTACCCTTATATTATAAAAAGAGAGTGTTATTTATTAGGCAAGAAATAATGAGAGAAATAAAATTATATTTAATACTTGAGATAATATTAAAAATTAAATAATTATAATATTGAGTTAAAATTTTAAAACGTCTTACATTAAGGAGGGACACAAATATTTTTCTAAGACGGATGGAGTATTTTTATCTCCATGGTTTTCCCCTAAGCTGTGAGCTTCCATTCTTTAGCATCATTGTCAATAATTACACGAACCATGTGCGTAAATGGAATACATATTTAACGTTTCATAACAATATAAAGAGAGAATTAAACAAACTCATTCATATAGGGAAATTACATACCAAAATAAAACTTTTGCTTCAATATAATGTAGATCTGGTAAACTAGCAGTCCGCAATTCAATAAATTCTAGTTGTAAGTTGGCAACCGATTTAATAGTACTTCTGTCGTTTAAGGTTAATGCACATAAATTAAAAAATATAATTAATACCTAGCGAAAATACTATACTATCCTTATTAATTGTCTCAATCAATTATTCATTTCCTAATATTTCTTATTCAATTCAACCAATTACTTCTTATTTAACCAATTACTACTTGGATTATATCATTAAATTGAATAAGAATCATTGGGAATGGAAGAAAGTTTTTAATAAGATAAAACTTTAAATAAAAATAAAGTAAGAAAAAAATAGTTAATATATATTGATAAATTTAAAACGATAATTTTTTTAAAATAAAATTGCTTCTTAAAATTATAATTTTTTAAGAACGGATGGCATAATATTTTATGCACGAGGAAATGCAGGGTACATTAAGAGGGAGGGAGGATAAACATGCTATTGAGCATGCTATGCCAGAGGGCATTTGTTAGATACTGTGGGGCTTTAAGTCATGATTTTAGGGACAGGTGAAAATATTAATGGCTCGTCCAGGTGGATAGTGTTAAATTCCCATCTTGAACAAGACGAAACTATTAATGGCTCGTCCAGGTGGATAGTGTTAAATTCCCATCTTGAACAAGTATATATTCGTCGGTGTATATAACAACAATGCTAATATCTCATAAATATAAAAAAAATCACATAATATTTACATATATATATATATATATATGTATATTATTAGTTCTCGCCTGATATATGAAATCCACATTATGCTTGTGAGTATTATATGAATTTCTTTTATGTAATAATAACATTATTATTGTTCGATTTAATCAATCCTCTTATGGGGGATTGATTTCTACTGATTGGTCTAGCGACCGGCTAATTTTTTTTTTATAACTTTTAAATAATTTATAATATTTATTGGAAATGAAATTTTTACATAATCGAATGATTTAGGTGTCATTTAAATACATGTAAAAAATAAAATTATACCGTCTGTGCAATCTTGTATTTTACCTGTATTCAAATAATATTTAAATTATTAAATTCTGTAAAAATTCTAATTTTAATAAATATTATAAATTATTTGAAAATCATAAAAATAAAAAAATTGGCTGGTCTAGTGACCGGTCCCCTCTAGACTTTTCCCGATTTAAATAGAATTAAGTCAGTAATAAATAGAGCAGCCCATGACGAATTGCAGAGTACATGAAACAATTTCATGGTCTTTCACCAAACAAAGCCTATTAATCACACTAATATTATTTATGTACATACTCTATCAATAGAGAAACTATATCACCATATTGGCTTAAAGATTCTCTTGTACATCCCCAGATGTTGAATAAAATTTTCATGCAAGTATCAAACTTCTGTAACTGAAAAAATATGTACTTATTTGACATAATGAAATCACTATATATAACAAAAGAAAATTATGACTAATTTTTAACTAATTAATCACAATTAAGTGGTACAAACAAGCTTCTAGCAAAACTCAACCTTATTTGGCTCAAGAAACAGATGATTTTCTGGATTGATGAGTCTCTCCCCTGTTTTGGCTGGTTCTGATTTACATCTTGTGAGTATTAAAGGCAGAGTTGCGTTTCTTTGAGTATAATCAGCCTCACTGTTTCTTCCATTGATGAAACATTCAAAATGCTTGCGAATTGCCAAAATGTCCACACTTTCCTGATCAGTTCTTGATCCCGCCACTAGTTTTCTGCTATTTGGTTCGCTCAACAAACGTTTTGGGCCCTCTAAATCTCTCTCTCCTACTTCAAAATCACATCTTTCCTTTGCTTCACTTCCATCCTCCTCTGTTTCTGAGTTCCCCTGATCCGAACCCAAAAATCGGCATGCCAAAGATGAAGATCTGTACGGGGCAGATCTACATCGTGTTAATAAAAACGCATTCTTTGGTGGCGTAGAAGAAATAAAAACATCTGGGACTAATTCCCCATGACCCTCTTCATCATCATTTTCCCCTGTTTCACTGTCTTTATAATGAATTCTCCGATTTGATTCTACTTTTGATGAATCGTCTCTAACATTAACTTTTTTGCAATACCCAAATCGAAAAAACGAGACCCATTTGCGCCAAACGGAACGAAAAGATCCGAGCTTGGGTTTCCTTGGGTTGCAGAACAAATTTTTCGGGAGCCGGAAAGAGGGGCATTTGGCCAGAAGAGTTCTTGACCGGCCGGAATTTGAACCCGAGAAATGCTTGGAGGAACGCCGGACTCGAACTTGGCCGATGCAAGTGACTTTAGGGGAAGATGGTTCTTGGGTTTCAATCACAGCATTCTTTTTGCGTACAAACATAGGGCTTGAACGTGATCTTCCTCTGCTTTTGCTCCCCACATTGCTCGTCAAAAACCTCATCATCAATGGCGGCGGAAACTTCTCTATCCTGCCAGGACTCGAAATGGGTTTTAAAGCAACCTTCATCTCTCACTTTCTCTCACTACATATATTTCTCTCTATATATATATACACACACACAAGTCACAACACACTAACTTCTTTTTTTTTTGTTTCTGTAGTTGGTAAATTAGATTGAGAGGATATTGCTTTCTTTGTATTCCCTTTTTATGTTTTTTTTTTTAATTTATAGAGGATATTGATTTACTATTCAACAGCCATGTGGAGTAGTAGACTGGTCGTGTTCGGACTTCATTTCACGGATCCGGTTACTATTAAATTTATTTTTAAATATATTGATCAATTAATCAATAAAATATTAACACACATAGAATCTCGTCTGTGAGTCAGTACTCTATTAATCAATTGACCAACTTACTCAAAATTGAACTTCATACTAACTACTTCCTCATTTCACCTATTTTTATTTTAACCTCATCAAAAGATTGTCGTTCTAGGAAGTTTGTTCCAAAAAGATTGTTGTTTTGAGTTTATCAATACACATTATTTATTTTTTTCCTACTTTACCCTTATTTAAAGCTTTTTTTTTTAAATTTTTTTTCCCTTCCCAATGATTCTTATTCAATTTAATGCTATAATCCAAGTAGTAATTGGTTGAATTAAATAAGAAACATTGAGAAGGGAATAATTTGTTGAGACAATTAATAAGGGTAGTATAGTATTTTTACTAGGTATTAATTATATTTCTTAATCTGTGTGCATTAACCTTAAACGATAATTTTTTAGGAACAGATAAGGACTTTTAACTTTACTTTTAACATCATCCGTTTATTATTTATTTATTATCACACGGTTGGGTATTTCTTTTATTTCTTGTTGTAGGATTCTGTTTGGCTTCATATCAATAATTTATACTGGGGAATTTCCTTTTTGGTCTGCGATTCATATTTTTATATGAAAATATAATACTACCTCCTTTCCGTATTGTTTCGTCGTTAATTCATATTGTTTGATCATATTGTTAATTTTCCACGAGATTTTTAAATTTAAAATTGGCATAATTATTTTTTAATTCTAATCAATATAATAATAAATATTATAAATTATTTAAAAAATATTACACATTGTAAGTTTTATTATTTTATAATTTTTAATAAATTATTTCAATTTTAAGTTTGAAATTGTTTAATTTATTTATTCTGATAATTTCCATCCTCCAACCACATAAATAAAACGTAAGTCAATTTCTTTTTCCTTTTCCTTTTTTTGAAGTAAGTCAAAGTCATAAATCGCTTAAACTCGTTGAGTTAAAAGTAAAATATACTCCTAATTATTTTTAGAAGGAGAGTAATTTTAGTCGACTGACCAATACAGTGTCGATTTATAGGCCAAGAGATGATCTCTCCGTGTGTATTGGTCAATTGACCAATTTATTATGAAATAAACTTCATATTAACTGAATTTTTTTAACGACTTCAATTTTTATTTTTTTAGCATTTAAACCCAAAAACAAATTATAAATTTTAATATATTTGGAAAATTAAAGAAAAAACCTCACGGTTATTTATTTTAGTGAAGAATCAGTGTGTAAATAGATGTGGAAGGGCAAAAATTTCAACTCCCCTCTGCCTCTCACCACAAACGCTACATGGTTACTACTTACTACTAGTAGTCTAGTATAGTAGTAGTATATACTTATAGTCTACTTTCCAGAATTATTACCCAAATAAATTTCAGACAAAACCAACTTTTACTAAACCCCATATTCAACTCGCACAAGTTTATGTAATGTTTAATACTACCTCCATCCCATAATAATTGTCGTTTTAAAAAGAATTTTTTTTTTTTATTTATTTGTGTTTACAACTTTCTAGGAGAATAAATTATTTACTTTCCTATATCACCCCTACCTTCTCTCATTGTCCCAAGAAATTTTTCCCTTGTATTAATAGTTTTCAACTTCCCATAAAGGGGTAGTGATGAAATTTCACACCAATTTTAATTAATAAATGATAGCACTAAATGACTTTCTTAATCCATATGCATCAAGCTAAAACGACTGTTATTATGGGATGGAGGGAGTAATATCTTAATATACATGAATGTTTTACTTTTTAATGTATTTTAATACCCATATCTTTGTATTAAGAAATTATCTAAATAGTTAAGATACAAATATGAACAGAGAAATTCTTAAAATAAAGATGTGAGTTATTGAGATGTATTAAGAAATATGCATTAAATGCAATCAAACACCACCTAAATGAGCGAGAAATGAAGAAAAGTCACTAAAATTTAAGACTTCATTTCTGGCACTCCAAAAAAAAAAAAGAATTGTTTAAGAAAGAAGGGGATGGCTAAGCTAGGTAAGTCAATCAGTAATCAGCCCAGTGAAGAGTAGTGTAACACAAGGCAAACAAAAGGTCAAGAAATGAAGATGTTATGTAAAACAGTTAATTAATGCAAGGGCAGTGCAAGAAATGGTAAGTTGCATAGACAGAAACTGGCAAAGAGCCATTATTTGTGTAAATTATTTAATAGTAATAATAATAAAATCTTATGGCATCCAATGATTGCCAGTTCCCTGTTCATTAACCACAACACACCACTTGTTTGTTGATAAATAAAAACATCCCAATTCCCAGTAGTAATATAATACTCATCTTGTGCAACAACTGTAGGAATGGGATTCATCTTCCATTGCCCTTTTAATCCCAATCACCGACTTCTTTGAATCAGGTTCTATGCTGTCATGAACACCACCATTGTTTTCCTCTTCTTTCTCCTGGCCTTCACTTTCTTCATCTACATATACATATACAAGGTAAACCAAAATTTTGCACTCCTATCATCAATCAATGAGAGTTTCATTTAACCTTTTAATGTATGTTAATGTTCCAAAATTAATTCCATGTCATTTTTTAATATTTTATATACAGCTATTTATTTATTTTCCCCTGAAAGAATTTATGTTTTTAAGTGTCTGTCTTGATGAACAAGCCTTGATATAAACACAAATATATCAAATGAGACTCCTTTTGGGACAACTGTGTTACAAAATTTATAAATTAAGAGCTTGAGTAAACAAAGCCTCAATGAAAAATACTTCGAGTTGGTAGAATAGGAAGAGTTATTATTACGAGAGAAAAAAAAAGTCAGACAGAATATTAGATGAAGGATGTTGAAGGCCTACCTGAGGCACTTGCTAAAGAAAATCTGGTGAGACGTCTAACACAGTCCTTCAATGCTTGGAGTTCTGCTTCTTTCTCGTTGAGTTTTGAGTGAGACTGTTGCAGTTCAGACTCCAACTCCACAATATGGCTTTCCTGCTGTTCAAGGAGCACATGGCATAATTTCTGATCAAGTTCAGATGGCATCACCCCAATGTGTTGATAACACTTCAATTTCTGGTCATCTTGTTTGTCAAACTCTTTGGCTGAATCTTCACTCTGAGCAACAAATATAGGCTTTGTGTCAAACTGAGATAATATTTTGAATTATGAAATAAGCATATAGACCGGTGCTTAGCATTTCTACAAGTATTTTTCAATAGTATTGTATAATTTTCAATTTAAACCATAGTAGGTTGGTTATATAGGAAAAGAGAATGAAATCGAAACAATGAAAAATTAAATGTAGCTTAAAAATGTATAACTATGTTACCTCAGCTGATCTCATCTCACACCAAATATTATTTGGTATTTCTATTGAGTGTAGAAGTGTTAACTTAGTATACTGACCGGTTTTTAGTGCAACATAAACTTCTTCCCCCATGCATTTTCAGAAACAGACTCCTACAGAGTATTGTTAATGCTAATACAGAACTAAGTGGCTTGTGTAAACTAGTTATAATAAATAAATTGGCAACTAATTGTAGTAATGATATCAACGCTTTTGATGGCAACATGAGAAGTTTAAACGCCTGAACTCTAATGGGTTTGATGGAGTCTTTGTCTTATTTTTAGTTCCACGATCCATTCCAAGTAAGGGCTTCCAAAGTCCATCAAAAACTAATTGAGCCAACTCAATATTAAACTTTATCCTTACCCAAAAAAAGTTAGGAGTGTCAACATAATTGAAACACCAATATTTTTGTCACCCATGATAACATATGATAACATGAGGTTCTTTCAAAGATCCTAACCGTCTTAAATGATCTCATAACAAACAGTTGTCCAAAATTTATCTGTCTCTATAGGGAAAACCCTTGCACTACCCAAGCATAATCAGAAGAAAGGTCTATGGCTGTACTGCACATCTAAGACATTACTTTGTGTCTAAACTGAAGAAAAGAGTATAAGCAAACATAACTCCTGTCATGGATAGGAAGGAATGTGTGGGTTAGTGTGCAGAGCACACATAAGTTAAGATGCAATAATGCTTATCAAGAATAAACATATTGGACTAAACAAACCTCAAAAAAATCTGAACATCTTTCAGGGCCAGAAGCTTCTGCGGTGCACCAAGGAAGCTTTTGCAGTTCAGATTCAAGCTCTACTTCAAGCTGATCCATCAAAACTTCTGACTGTGGCTCTTCGGTAAGAACACTACTTCCGCATTCACCTTCATTACTTACAGGGAAACCAGAAAGTCTGATATCATCTGTTTTCCAGTGCTTGATTTGGTGAGCACTGGTCGAGAATGCTTGCCTCTGCTTTGGGTCTGCATTTCCTTCAGCTCTCAAACTAAGAACATCATTACGAGATGATTTTCTTTTAGCAATCTCAATTTTCAATTCTTGAACAACTTTTGTAGTCTCATCCATTGCCGTGTGCAGCCTACTGATTTCGGATTTCCCCGCTGACATCAAGTACATTAGTCCAACACCAAGTCCCAAAGCAAATGATGGGTCATCTGAAAGCCATCACATGAATTAGATATGAACAGCTAAACATATTAAAATAAAACAAATTGAGTACTAATTACTGGACAGAGACTAAGAATTGGAATTACAAAGCCAGCATATGCGTGGGCATGGGCGACGCAAGCTGTTAATTAAGGTTTGTGATTGACCCTCTTGTCTTTAGGAATACTAAATAACGAGCCATAGTTTGATTTAGTTGATGGGATGGATCAAAGTATAATACTACAAATCTTTGTCCACCGTATGGTCCGTATCTTCAAAAGATTATCCATTATTTTTAACCATAAGTAGTCTGAGATCAAAAGTTTTTGTGCATGTTATGTACTCGAAAACTATGGACGTGTGCTGAAAAACCATATATTCTTCTTGCTATGGGGATCTAAATAAAGTCACAAGCAGCAACATTGGAATGACATTTAACTGATCATTATAAGATGATAAGAATAAACAAAAACTCATACAAATATCTCTGCTGGGGAAAAACAATAATCTAACCTTTGGGAACACAGGATTCGCATTTGGCACTAGCATTTTTACTAGTTCGCCTCTTCTTCTTCAAGCAAACAGTAAATCTCTTTCCAATTTTCTTATGATGATCCACCAAAAACCCTTCATCCCCATCCTTCAAAACCTCAAATTTCTTGTTAAATGCCTTATTGCCCACATTCTGAATCCCCTCCACCGTCCCCTTAATTCCTCGAGACCCAGAACCCAACTTACTCCTCGGAGGAGTCCCTGGAGCACTAGAAAACCTGAAGATTGATTCCTCAGAGGGTTTTGAGAGACGTGTTTCAGTGTTTTGGGGGGAGCAATCACTGGGTGGCGGCGATGAAAAATTGGGACTTGAAGAGTTGTCAGTGGGTGATATGTTGGGTTGACCACATTTTTGATCAGTTTGTTGGGAGGATTCATGGGCATGGACGTCATGGAGGTGCTTAACAAAGTACCCAGATCCTGCTACTGCTGCAGCTAGCCAAACTTGCCACATTGTGATCTTTCAAGACCTAGGTTTCGGCCTTTCAGATGGAGAGAGAAGGCACCCAAAAAGGCATCGAATCAGAATTCATGTAATTCGGCGACTATTATGAATGGAGATAAAAGAGATCATAACCGGCTGAAATTAACGTGTACGTGCAGAAAATATGAATTTGATGGGGATTATTTACAGGTGGGACTGAGACAGACCCGAGGAAGAAGAGAGGGAACTCATCTGAGCACACGCGCTATCCATTTTGAACAAATTTTCAGTTGGAGGGAAATTTTTCTCAATTTGACTCTATCTCCTCTCCCTTTTTTTCCTTTTTATTTTTTATACAGGTATTTTAAGAAGTACCAAAATGTTTTCATTAGGATTTTATTGATTGTAAAGGACAATAACTTACACTTTTGGTAGGTGTGAATTATATCTCATTAATTATTATTGTTTTATTATTATTAGTAAGCAAATCTCAATAATAAAAGGCTCAATATATTTTCACTCGAAATGCCAAATAATTTCAGGTTGGAGAGAAGATTACCTATCCTGTATGTATGCATTAAACTCCAAATTTTATCAAAATAGGAATGAGATTACGTTCTTCTTTAAAATTAGAAATACATTTTAAGAAATAATCGTTGTTTGAAGATAGAAATAGTAATTAGTCTATGACCACAAATTTTTATTAATAATATTATTACCTTATATGTTAGTTGGATTATATAAATAATTCTTTCGAGTAAAAAAAAGTCGTTGATAATGTTTAAAAAAATATTTATGTTACCAAAGTAACAAGTGTTACTAAAAGTTTGAAATGTCGCTGAAATAAGTGTAAAAATGTCACTTTAAAAAATAATGATGACTTCAAAATATTAAGTCGTTTTATATTCTTAAAATAAAAATATATTTCTAATTATATAAATGACTAAAAAAATATTTTTTTAATTTTCAAACGGAGGAGAGTACCAACTACTCAACTAGTTATGGCAAGGACTCGGGCATTAACATGGAAAAAGTCGAACAGATAGTAAATCACTACAATTTTGAACCATTACATGTACCTACTGCAGATAAGGTAACCCCTTTGAGTAGCAAAATTAGTTTTACTAATGATTGAATCCCAATATATCACTGCTTGTACCAATATTAAGCATATATTTAAGGCTAGAAAACGTCTCACCTGCAATATACTCGCAACAAAAACTGCTAAAAAGATTCAACTTTAGTAGGAGAGGTTCAATGTGATACAAGTATCCCACTAAAGGAGAAAAAAGTTATTGGCAGCATTCCCAGGAGAAACTGCATATCAATATACATCCCCACTTTGCCGACTTGTCTAGACGGACACCTCAAAAATGGCCACTGAGCTAGTGTATTGGTCTAGATTTCAAATACTTGCAGAGCTAAAGCATAAATCAATTGCAAAGGAAACTATGCATTAAAACCATGGATATATCATTCAGCACTGGAAATTCGTTTAAGTAGTTAAAAGCACAGAGAGAGATATAAGTTCGTTATAGAAATACAAGTCATCTGACCAACTGCCTTTCCAACATTACAGAACCTATATCATGGTATCGGCTACTGCTATGTCATTCTGAAGAAGCCCAAAATCTAACCAGCTGGTTTGCCAATCAATGGGTTTTTGAAACAAGAACTCACCAAGACATGAATGGGGTTTATTTGATTGTCTTTTCCTCGTACAACATGAAGATAAAATAATCCACCTGGCAAGAAAAAAAAATAAAATACTTCAAACGATAAAGTTTTACCATGTTGTGTTGCAAGGAAAAATGTACACACTAATATCACTACAGATTTCAATGTACGGTGCTGTCAGCTGTGCCATGTGTGTGCATGTATAAGGGGGAGAGAGAGAGATTAGCATCTTCTTTCTTTTACTTATTACAAAATGCCAATATGTAAACCAGAATCTCAAATAAGCAAGACTACCAAAATAACCATCTAGACTTGCAATGAACAATGAAATAAGGGTAAAGTTATCTATTAGCAAAAGTCGATGAGTTTTCATACATAGAAAAACATGTACACAACAAGGCCAATTAAGTGCAAGGGATATAGGATAACAAAGAAACTAACAAAACCCTGAACCAAATGATTATCAATGAGCAAGAATAGAATGAATCATTAAAGCGACTAAAGTATTTGTTGTTTAAAAAGTTTCAAGCATTGGCATCAAGATTTTTATCATGAGGTCACAGCAGACATTCCAGTCACTGGTTCAGATGCAGATCACTATACGTACCTTCTATGATTATTAGAGTACACTGGAAGCATAAAATTTACTGTATATCCCCAAAAGTAACAGACTTACAGTTCTCTTGCTTAGACCACAGAATCTAGAATCTGAAAATTTTGGTAACCTTCATTAAGATCGTGATGAAACTTGCACAATTGTAAACATGATTTAAAATTTTAATTTGGTGTTTAGTTACATAATCAATTGGCAATACTTTTTGACTTCAAAAAAGAATATATTGAAGGTGCTCAATACATTTAAAGCACACGTTCATAAAATATTCTTGATGTAAGGTCGTCAGGACATTGATGTTTTAAAGCACATTCATAGAACACCCTTGATGGAACTGTGTATTAAAAAAAGTGGAGTTTGTGGTATCAATTTCACATTTCACCTCCATGAGGATTAATGTAGGAGACACTTGTCCTGAAACTAGGACTAGCCACTACTTCATCTCTCCTCCCTTTGCCATATATTTTAGTGAACCTTCCATATTTCCTCCCACAGGGCCACCTGGTATGGTCATTAGGGCAGAACAGCTAAAAAGAATTGTTGAGAGTTAGCAACTCTCAATGCAATTATAACGAGATGGTTCACCAAGATCCAAATTTCCAAAATATTTGCATAACAATATATTGGTAGTTTTCAGATCCACTTTATAGATTACCCATTAGTTATAGCTCCACACAATGGACTATATGCTAAGAGAGGTAAGACAAAGGTCTTCATGGCAGATATTGGCGCACAGACCCTAGCTCACCTATAGTATTCTTATGCCCAACTCTTTCAAAAGGATCTTCAATCTCATAATCATCAAAGAGGTACCCAGCTCAAGCTCTACCACAATAGGTTATATCTATCACAATAGGTTATATCTATCACAGGCTTCTCTTGCAGTCTAGCACTACCCAAGAATGTGATGCAACCTCCATAAAAATAACCCCCATCCATGTCATTAGCAATTGAAAAACTATTATCATTCTTACATTTGGACCCATTAACCAATAAATTTCATTTATGATATTTGAATACCAGGTCCGGTAATGACTCCAACCTCATAAAATTATGGAAGATTTTTGAACGCAAAGGCCATCGCATTTCACAAAAACTCTAACGAAAGAATTAATTTTGCAAATCTTGAATGAACTAAAACACGGCAGGCAGTGAACAAAAAATCCTTTAGGTTGATTAAAAAATAACAATTTACTGATTGAATTACCATAACATAATCGCAAAGCTAAATTAGTATGAAGAAAATCCACTCATCCTATCCAATACATATTTGAACAAAAATATATGCACGCTAAATGGGTAGAGCAATATAAACACATCCCTCATTTATGCATATCATGTTAGTTTTAAAATGGTAGAAAATTATTATAAGTGCATAAATCAAACAGACAAATCAGGTTGAAACAGTTACCTAATCCTTCTTTCATCATCAATCATTGCGTTTGTATGATGTGTGCCTCCTAGCACCTCTTGCATTCTCGTACTCAAATTTCAACACATTGGGTATGTGAGAAGTATCCTTAATATAAAAAAACCTCCCAAGAGCACTCTCCTCGATAATGGGAAAGTATACCCTGAGCAAAGAATTGACAACCCAAAACCAAACTCCACCAAGAAAAGCCCCAAGGGTGGCACCAGCAAAGACCTGTACAACACTGTGGTACCCTAGATAAATCCTAGAGTACAAAGTGAGCAATGCCAAAGGCCAAACCACAAGACCCACAACCCACATTTGTTGTCTACTCAAAAGCCCAATTTTCTTATAAGTTAGGAGAGTAAAGTAAACGGCGAAAAAGAGCATGAACTGAGAGTGGCTCGAAGGCCAGCCATGGGAATCGCATGATTCAAGAAGAGCACACGTTTCAGGGCGAGCTTGTTGGACTGAGGACTTGATTAATTCATTGATGAATTGGGAAATAAGTAATCCCAGAAAAAAGAAGATGCCCTGTATCTCTCGGCGGAACATGAAGTGACAGGAGAAGCCACAGAGGCTGATGAATACAGGAACCAGTGAGACCCATGCCAAGAAATGGCCCAATTGATCCCCTTTCTGGTAGCGAACATGGGTGAGGGTCACAGCTTTCAGTGGAGCCATGGTTCTTGGTTAGAACGAGAAAATATGTATAATTGAAGTATATATAGAGGGAGGGAGATGAATTAAATAGGGTTAGGGTTAAAATGGTGGGATGATTCAAGAATCAAACAAAGGAGAGGATTTGATGTAGTACAGGGTAGCTTCACAAAGGAGGACCATGGATGAACGGCTGACTGACCAAGTAATAATAAAATACTGTTGATGTATGCATTGTAGCACAGGCCTACGCTCCACTGCAGTCTGCAAATATGTATAATTACGTGGGGTTGACTTTTTTTTTTTTTTTTTTTTCTATATTACACCGAAATTTAAAAACACTCGCATACCAATCAACGTCCTTAGTAGCATAGATCGAGTAGTATCACTCCGGCCAATGGCCTTGGATTACTCTTACTCATTATGAAACGGACATACTTGTCTGATTTGAAATGCTAAGTGAAAGAATAAGGGTTTTTTCGGTTGATAATTAAATTTTTTTTTCTTACACTAAATTATTGAACTCGATTTTTCTAATATAAAATTAAAAAAACCGTTATAATAGTTTGACTGTTAACGGAAAGATTAGTTGGCGTATGATTTAGAAAGAAAAACTCCACCTTGATTATGATTTGACAATCCAACTGATGATGTGCTTTATTAATTCATTTATCAAAAAAATTTATTAATGAAAAAATGAAATTCAATTTTAAATTTTAAAATTTATTAATAATTATTTTTAATAAAAAAAACGCAATTTTTTTAATAAAAAAAATAAAATGCAATTTTTTTAATAAAAAACGCAATTTTTTTTAATAAAAAAATATATAATTATTTTTATTAAAAAAAAAACCAAACAACGCTCTCTCTCTCCTTCTCCGTCACAACAACGCAGTTTGGTTTTTTTTTAATTAAAAAAACTGTATTTTTTTTATTATTATAAAAAAACTGCGTTTTTTTTATTATTAAAAAAACTGCGTTTTTTTTATTAAAAAAGAACTGCGTTTTTTTTATTATAAAAAAACTGCGCTTTTTTTATTTTTATTAAAATAAATTGCGTTTTATTTTTTTTATTAAAAAAACTGCGTTTTGTTTATTAAAAATAATTATTAATAAATTTTAAAACTAAATTTCACTTTTTTATTAATAATTTTTTTTGATAAATGAGTTAATAAAACACATCATCAGTTGGATTGCCAAAACATGATCAAGGTGGAGTTTCTCTTTCCTAATCATACGCCAACTCATCTTTCCGTTAACAGTCAAACTATTGTAACGGTTTTTTTAACTTTGTGTTAGAAAAATCGAGTTCAATGAGTTGACAGTAAAAAAAAATATTCAGTTATCTATCTGTAAGTTGGCATATAGTATAGTGACTGAAAAAGTATTTAACCCGAAAGAATAATAAGGATAAAGAAAGAATAATATAAGGATTTTTGGAGTACTAAGGGGATGTTCGGCAGTGATTTATAAGTTGTTAAACCAACTGATTTGTAAGTTGTTAAACCAACTTATAATTCATTTGATACTATTTGAGTGTTTGAAAGTTACTTATTTCTAATTTATAAGTTAGTTTTTAAGTCAAAAAAATAAGTAATTATTTGTGGCTTATTTTAAAATGACTTATAAGTCATTTTTAAAATAAGTTAATTTGGTCAAATGTAATATTTATTTTGCCCCTCTTTTAATTAATGTCTTTTTTAGTAATCTTTATATTATTTTAACTTATAAGTCATTACAAGTTGAACAGTTTCATAATTTGTTTTAACTTGATTTTTGACTTATAAGTTAAATTACTGCTGAACACTTTTATTTATAAGTCACAACGTAAAACAACTTATATGTAAGACCCCAACTTTTATAAATAAAGATGAATTTTTCTATAAATATTATTTTTGAATATTATGGAGTAAATTTGATATAATATTATAGTTGTGGGTAATATTTATAAATTTTGCAAAGTACGCAAGTTGTTATATAATATTCGATTGGTCGGAGAATATTCGTTTTAACAGGGAATATTCGTACAACGGCACAATCATTGGTGGACCCCACAACGGAATTATTGTCGGATTGAGAAAACGACAAAAATATTTTATTAAAAATAACGGCGAAAGTTTTACCATTGATACTGTTGAACTACTTGGTAGTAAAAGTACAGTAATACGTGTGGTTGCATAGTAGCACACGGTATTGATTATTAATACTTATGTGAGAAGTCACTCAGTTTGATTCAATTATTGTCAGTTAATAATATGAATTATTTAGTGATAATGAAGTTTTGTGTTATTCGTATTATTAACGTAATAAAACAGAAACATCATTTTATATAAAACAGAATACTTTATTAAAGTTATTCTATAAATATAATATATTATATTTTATGTAAAAAAAATTTCTTTAAATATGGACCGTCAGATTAAAGTAATCAATCTGAACCGTTCATGGATTAGTTACTATGCATTCTATTTTTCTATAAATAGCAGCCCATTCCTTCATTATTTCTTACGAATTCACTGAACTCTAGAGAGAGAAACTATAGAGAGAAACTATAGAGAGAGAGAAGAAAAAGTATTCTGCTACTTAACTACTTTCTTATTTCATCTCTTCTTTAAAACGGTAAGGGGTGTTATTCTTTCTTATTCATGAAGAGAACTGTTGTTATTCCATTTCTTATTATTCTGTTGGAATAACCTGTATACGCGATCTACCCTATACTTGGTGACATTCTTCTATTATTCTGTTGGAACATCCTGTCTGTGTATTTTACACCGGGCCTGGTTCCGTTTTTATTATTATTCTGTTGGAACATCCTGTCTGTGTGTTTTACACCGGACTTGGTTCCGTCTTGTTATTATTATGTTGGAACATCCTGTCTGTGTGTTTTACATCGGACCTGGTTCCATTATTTATTATTCTGTCGGAATATCATGTCTGTGCGTTTACGCCGAACCTGGTTCCATTATTTATTATTCTGTCGGAATATCCTGTCTGTGCGTTTACGCCGGACCTGGTTCCATTATTTATTATTCTGTTAGAATAACATGTATGTGCGGTCTATCGCATGCCGGGTGATTTCTTTTGTTATTCCATTCTTTATTATACTCAGTTGGTTAAGTTTTAACTTCTATACTCCATGAAATTAGTGGAATATCCTTGATAATTGCGTTTCATCCAGTATCTTTTCATGAAAATATTATTCTAAGCATTCTTAAATTTTACTCCACAAAGCAGTATCATGTTGACAATTTGGACGTTGTTAATTCTTGGATAAATTAATTCTTGAACTTGTTTTATTGAATTCTTATATCATTGTCATCATCCTCATGTTTATAAAATGTTGAAAGTCATCTGTGGCCTGTAGTGCATAGATGGACTTGGTATGGTTATGATCAGGGATTATTCGGTATAATCATGACCGTAATGTTACAAATAATGTGGTAAAAGTCCTCATTGGCCCGTAGTACATTGATGGACAGTTGTTGGCATGATCATGACCATTAATGAATACACAAATATTCTTGGCCCGTAGTGCATGGATAATTGTGGTCGTGATACTAACGAATATCCTTGGCCGTAGTGCAGGGGTGATTCGATGATGTGGATTATTTTATTAAGCTGAGTCCCAGCGATAACAGTGTTGAAAAACCTTTTAAATCATAAAAGATAATAGAGTTTATTTTCTACTTGACTCTTTTAATGAATTGCTTGTTCCGCTGCAGTTAAACTTGATGTCTATTATATTTTATCAGTTTAACATTGTTGAAGGCTAATGATAATTTTCTCTTCAGGAAATGAGAACGTAGCTGGGGCAAGTCGGGGAACGGAGTGATGGTCTGAATGATAGTATTAGTTAGTAGTCCTCACTATTCTATATAATAGTGTGTTAATAAATGTAACGAGGACTCCTTTTGAGTATGGATACTCTCTAGTAGACAATATTTGTATTCAAACTCACAATTTATGTTTTGTAATATTGTACACGACAGTTGTATTATTAAGTTGTATTTGAATTCTGTACCTTGTATCTGACGACTCAAGATGGGTGATGTATACCTATTTTGGGGGCGTCACATTATAAGTCCACTTATATTTTAACTTATAAATCATTTAAGTATTTTTTATCAATATTTGGAAAGTTAGGTTTGTTAAGAATATAACTTTTGCTTTTACTTAAGTTAAATGTTTTTAACTTAGTTAAATGTTTCTTACATTTACCCATGTAAAAGTAAATGTAAAATGTTTCTTACGTTTTACTTTTACTTAAGTAAATTACTTTTACTTCAGTTAATGTAATAGTGATTCCTGCGTGAATCAAATAGTAATTTACTTTTCAGTTTTCTATTTAAAGAACTCGAAGTGTTATAGTTATTCAGGCTTTTCTTTTGTAAGAAAACCTCACCTGAGGTCCGCTCTCTTCCTTCTCTCTAGAGTTATTCGGAGACGAAGCTTCCAGCTTCGATCTTCTTAGTTAGAAGATGAAGACGAAGTCTTTCATACTTCGATCTTCCTCAAACAGTTAGTCTCGGAAATAATGTAATCATTCCTCAACTGTTTATAAATAAAAAGAAAGAGATTACTTTACCGATTCACCGATCATCTTCTTAATCTTTTCTTTTCTTTTCAGTTTAAGTTTTTTTTTGTAAAAACTTATCCGCTGTTATATGGTATCAGAGCCACACGGTTGGTTCTTGATGCTATCGGCGATTTCGAAGAAAAAACAGTTTGTTCTTGGTTTTTAAACGTTTTCACAAACTTATATTTTTCTTGCTCCGCTTTCAGTAACCTGACCTTCGCCGGAAAACACCCAAGATCGCCTTAAGTCCCGATTAGTGCCTGTTTGTAAGTCTCTAGTAAGAGACTAGTGTAAGGCCAAAGGGAATCTTTAGATCTACGGGTATGATTTAACGGCAAGTAAGGCCTTTTAAGTGGACCTTCAAGAGAAAGAATTTTTGTTTAAACGGTTAAGATTTAGTGAAGCTGTTTAGACCGATTTCACTGATAGATCAGGACCAATCGAGTGATCCTATGTTTCAGATTTCATCTGATTTGTTTTTTAAACAAAAAACTTTCTACAAAATTCAAGAAATTTTGAAGATTTTGACAAATTTTTCGATGATTTTTTTTTTCCTCTCCTTTTTGTAAACAAAATTTTTGGGGGTGAAAGGTTTATTTCTTGGATAAAAATTTTGTGGTGGAAATATATGGAGGTGATGACTCGTCGGAGAAGACGATCAGCAGTTCCATCCGGCACCGGAGGAGACGGATCAGTCAACCGGAGAAGCCGCCGGAGAAGACCACGGAACAGTCGCCGGAGTTAACCGGAGGAGTCACCGGAGAAGACGACGCAGTCGCCTTCAGTCAACACTGATGGCCGACAGCCATCAGATCAGCTTTTGCTTTCCGTAAAGCAAAAGCTTTTTACTTTAGTAAATGTAAAAGTAAAAGTAAAAGAATATAACTTTTGCTTTTACTTAAGTTAAATATTTTTAACTTAGTTAAATGTTTCTTACATTTACTCATGTAAAAGTAAATGTAAAATATTTCTTACGTTTTACTTTTACTTAAGTAAATTACTTTTACTTCAGTTAATGTAACAGTGATTCCTGCGTGAATCAAATATTAATTTACTTTCTAGTTTTCTATTTAAAGAACTCGAAGTGTTAGAGTTCTTCAGGCTTTTCTTTTGTAAGAAAACCTCACCTGAGGTCCGCTCTCTCCCTTCTCTCTAGAGTTAGCCGGAGACGAAGCTTCCAGCTTCGATCTTCTTAGTTAGAAGATGAAGACGAAGTCTTTCATACTTCGATCTTCCTCAAACAGTTAGTCTAGAAAATAATGTAATCCTTCCTAAACTGTTTATAAATAAAAAGAAAGAGATTACTTTACCGATTCACCGGTCATCTTCTTAATCTTTTCTTTACTTTTCTGTTTAAGTTTTTTTTTGGAAGAAGGAGAGGGGGAAGTGGAACTCTTTGGAAGTGGAAGTGGAAGTGGAAGTGGAAGAGGAAGGGGGTGGAACAAAATAAAAAGTAAGGGGAATTGATTTCGCGGGGAAGGGGAAGAAACTGAAGTGGGGAGGAGAAGAGGAAGAGACAACTCGATAAAATTAATATCAAGTAATGGGTTTCTGTTATGTATTAATGGAGCTATAGATTTCAATTGATTAAAATTGGGTGTGTTAATTGATTGATTTGAAATTAGAAATTAATTGATTTCAAATTAATCTGAAACTATGGATTTCAATTGATTAAAATTGGGTGTGTTGATTTGAAATTAATTGAGTCAACTCTGTTAAAAATTAAATTGATTTCAATTGATTAAAATTGGGTGTGTTTGGAAGCCAAGTTAACTGTGTTAAAAATCAAATTAATTTCAATTGATTAAAATTGGGTGTGTAAAAGATAGGTTGTGATGCTTTTATATATAAGTATTGATTTCAAATTTAATTTGTTTAACTCATATAGACCAAATGGATTATCTTACTTCAATGAATTATAAGTCTAATATTTAAAACTAACTAGATACAAACTCGTGCGTTATGGCGGGATTATTCATTTTGTTAATAATAAATTTATGCGTGCAATTAATAAATTAAAATATAATAAGAAGATTGTAGATTGTTGTGCGATGATCAAATTACATAGTGCTGGGTAAAAGTTTTATGCGCAAATACATATCTAAATATATAATTAATTTGATCACTAAACCCCATTACATTATATAACAGTTGTATGTGTGTGTGTGTGTGTGTGTGTGTATATATATATATATATATATATATATATATATATATATATATACAGTTCCCTTCAGTTGAGGGATCCCTCAAATAGTGTTATTTGAGGGATAGTGCGCTCAACCGTTGGATCTGTTTTAATAACTTTATGTGGCTGAGATTTTACAAATAACCCAACACATCCAATGCAACGGTTATCCAATGCAACACATAAGATGTAAAATCTCAACCACATAAAGTTATTAAAACAGATCCAACGGTTGAGCACACTATCCCTCAAATAACACTATTTGAGGGATCCCTCAACTGAAGGGGACTGTATATATATATATATATATATATATATATATATATATATATATAATTTCTTAATAAAATATTTATAATGTAACCAATAGGGTTAAAAATAAGTACCTCTTTCATTCTAAAGTACTAACAAATATTTAGAAAGTGTAATGCATAATACTATCGAGTTGTTATATTGATATGATTGCTAGTAGCATATTTGAAGTTTGTTACACATTACACAAATCTCACCCAGCCTCAAATATTTGACACGGGTACTTGATGCATTTTGAAGAGTTCATGTCTCATATACGCTTACTTACACCAGAATTCTAACATCCAAACGAAAGGAAAAATATCGGATGAATGTCCTAGTTTCAGTCCTCAAACTTGAAGGGAAATCACATGTTACATGTGGAAACTGAAATGCACGAGCATTAATAATTATGTTGGATCTTCATGTCAAACAAACATCATGTCCAAAAACATATGTGACGCCCCAAAAAATAGGTATACATCACCCATCTTGAGTCGCCAGATATATGGTACAGAATTCAAATATAACTTAATAATACAATTGTCGTGTACAATATGACAACATAAACTGTGAGTTTGAATATAATTATTGTCTAATAGAGAGTATAAAAACTCAAAAGAAGTCCTCATTACAATTATTATCACGCTATTTCACAGAATAGTGAGGACTACTAATGCATCATCTAGGACCATCACTCTGTTCCCCGACTCGTCCCACCTATATTCTCATTTGCTGAAGAGAACAATGAAAGAAAGGGTGAGCTCAATTAGCCCAGTAAGAAATATTATGACTAAGATAATGCAGAATAAATTATCATTAGTCTCCAATAATGTTAAACTGATAAAATACAATAGACATCAAGTTTAACTGCAGCGGAACAATCAATCTATTAAAAAGTCAAGTAGAGAATAAAATCTACTATCTTTTATGATTTAAAAAGTTTTTCATCACTTTTATTGCTGGAACTCAGCTTAATAAATAATTCACATCATCAATTCATCCCTGCACTACAGAACAAGGATATTATTTAGTATCACGACCACGAATTATCCATGCACTATGGGCCAAAGATAATTGTGTTTTCATCAACGGTCCTGATCATGCCATAAAACAATTCATCTTTGCTCCCTTGGCCGAAGAGAATCCATAGCCATAATCATACCAAAAACTGTCTATCAATGCACTACGGGCCAATGAGGACTTTTTTCACATCATTTGTAATATTACGGTCATGATTATACCGAATAATCCCTGGTCATAATCATACCAAGTCCATCTATGCACTACAGGCCACAAATGACTTTCAAAAAAAAATATAAACATGAGGATGATGACAATGATATAAGAATTCAATAAAACAAGTTCAAGAATTAAATTATCCAGGAACTAATAACGTCTAAATTGTCAACATGATACTTCTTTGTAGAGTAAATTTCAAGAATGCTCAGAAGAATATTTCTATGAAAAGATACTGGATGAAGCGTAAATATCAAGGATATTCTACTAATTTCATAGAGTATAGAAGTCAAAACTTTAACCAACTGAGTATAATATAGAATGGAATAACAAAAGAAATCACCATGCATGCGGTACTTCGCATAGACAGGTTATTCCAACAGAATAATAAGTAACGGAACCAGGTCAGGCGAAATTCGCACCGACATGATGTTCCAACAGAATAATAAATAATGGAATAACAACAGAAATCACCATGCATGCGGTACTTCGCATAGACAGGTTATTCCAACAGAATAATAAAGACGAAACCAGGTCCGGCGTAAAATGCACAGATAGGATATTCCAACAGAATAATAAAGACAGAACCAGGTCCATTGTAAAACACACACACAGGACATTCCAACAGAATAATAAAGACAGAACCAGGTCCGGTGTAAAACACATACAAGATATTCCAACAGAATAATAAAGACGGAATAATAAAAGAATGTCACCAAGTATAGGGTAGTCCGCGTATACTGGTTATTCCAGCAGAATAATAAAGAATAGAATAACAGAAGTTTTCTTCATGAATACAAAAGAAATAATACCCCTTACGGGTACAACAAATAATATCCCTTACGAATATTAAACGAAAATAATATTCATTACGAATATTAAACGAAAATAATATTCATTACGAATATTAAACGAATATAATATTTCTCGCGAATATTGAACGAAATAAATTTTCTTATGAATATTGAACGGAAATAATATTCATACGAATACGAAAGATAACGGTAAAACTTTCGCCGTTATTTTCATAAAATATTTTTGTCGTTTTCTCAATCTGACAATAATTCCGTTGCGGGGTCCATCAATGATTGTGCCGTCGTACGGATATTTTCCGATAAAAAAAATATTCCCCGACCAAACGAATATTATATAACAACTTGCATACTTTGCAAAATTTATAAATATCACCCACAACTATAACATTATATCAAATCCACACCATAATATAAAAAAAATTATTTTTGAAAAAATTAAATCTTATTCGTAAAATTTGGGATTTTACAACATAAGTGTATAGCACCGTCTCATACATAACACAATGTTATAGTTAAAGAACGAATACATTGCCTCATTTGTTTTTTATCCATTTTTTGTAATTGTATAAGCACTCACAGTATTACCATAATGCCAAAAAAATTTATTAATTATGATAAAAATGATTTACCGGATTCTAGTACTTAACAAATCATGCAAAACCACAATCCAAATAATATAATGCAATAGATAAAGAAGCCATAGTCCCTCCCATTGAATGCACTGTCACCATAATATGAAGGTCTCCATATAACTTATTTGCACTTTCAACAGTATTTAAAATTGCAGGGAGCGAAGTTGTGTTGTGCTAAGTAAAATAAAATACATGATGTACCTGAAATAATGTAAGAAGTACGACAACAAAAATTTAACCCTGACAAGAATTGCATACACTAAATTCATTGTCACATTACCACTGAACCATAGGTACCAAGATTATTATAATTAAGTTGCTTCCAATTTAGGTCGTCAATCCAGTTATATTTATTGAATGTGCAATATATCCACACAAACAAATATTAGTACTTAAAAGATTTTTTTAATAGTCGCTGCAATCTTATAAATATTTACAACAAAAATCTGGGCAATAATAAGATATAAGAATTTAGACATACTTAATAGTTGATTTCAACATTGCATACACTATCAACCAAATAAATAATTATCTTTCCACAATTCTTTTATAAGAAATAGTATTGCTCGAGAACAAAAATGTCTCCACTTAGCTAAAAATTCACATGTTTGTCGGATTGAAAACTAACATAATATAAAAGAATTTAGCTCCTATATTAAATAAAAAAGAAAAGAATTAGAGTAAACCACATACGAAATATTTAGCATAAAATAATAAGAAAGAGATAATTGTTTGTAGAATGAGTTGTTGTGTAATAGTTGGTATGTATTTATAGGGAGAAAATTAAGTTAAATAACGGAGAGTAATGATAATAACTCAATAATGATAATATCATAAATTATTAATTTTAGGAGATAATAATTAAATTAGAAATGATAGGATCAGAACAGTTGACATTACCAAAATAATTTATATTTGTAGTGATTTAGGGAATTATAAATTCAAAATATTAATTTGGGATTAAAAAATTACTGATTTTAGGATATAATAATTAAATTAGTAATAATAATATTAGAACAGTTAACATTATCAGAACAATTTAGATTTGTAGTGATTTGGGGGATTATAAAATCAAAATATTAATGTGGGATTAAAAAGTAGTGTGTGACACCCCCCCAAAACAAGTTTACACAACCCATTATGAGTCGCCAAATACATGGTTCAGAATTTAAATACAAATTTTATTTATACAACTATCGTGCAAAATACGACAACACAATAGCTGAGTTTCAATATAAATATTGTCTCGTAGACAATATTCAAACTCAAATAAAGTTCTAATTACAAATATTATCACACTATTTTAAAAACTAGTGATGACTGCTATAATAACCATCTTGAACCATTACTCCACTCCCCGACTAATCCCAACAATATTTTCGCCTTCTGAGATTAACAATGGAACCAAAAAGAAAAGGGTGAGCTCAACTAACCTAGTAAATAATATTATGACTAAGATAATGTGGAACAAATTATCCTTAGTCCTCAACAGAGAAAATTTTGATAGAATATAATAGACAACAAGTTTTAGATCAACAACTGCAGCGGAATAAGTAATCCATTAGAAGAATCAAGTAGAGCGTGATATCTACTATCTTCTATTATTTAAAAGTTCATCATCAATATTTTATCCATGCAATACCAATCAATAATTATTTCAGATCAACGAATTATCCATGCACAACGGGCCAAGGATATTCGTATGTATCACCAGTGGTCATGATCATGCTAAACACCTGTCCAGCAATGTACTACGGGCCAAAGAGGACTATCACCACAATATTTCTCTGTAATATTACATGTCATGATTATACCAATACGCAATTTCGGGTCATAATCATATCAATCACCATTCTATATATGCATGAGAATGATAACAATGATATAAGCATTAATCAAGGATAAATATTAAAGATTTTTAATTTATTTAGAGTTTAAAAATATCAAAATTATCAACATGATACTGCTATGTGGAGTAAAATTCAAAAATAATATTGTATCAAAAATAATTTGGACATAAAAGAAATTAATTTTTTTATGAATAGTGTCCCGGATGAATGGTACCTCGTAAATAGTACCCCAGCATGAAAAAAAATCAAAATTTAACAAGAATGTTCAGAAAAATACCCTTGTAAAACGATAATAGATGAAGTACAAATTTCAAGGAGTATTGAAGCAATACTTAATAAAATGAGTGTAAAATTCAGAATCTGAAACGAAATAATATTAGTTACATACTACAGAGTATGGAAGAAAATATTATTTCTTACGAATATTGAACAAAAATAATATCTCTTGCCTTAGTAGGTGAGTAATTCCGATTGGTATAACAGAAATATTCTTGAAGAAAACTTGCACTATTTGCTACGCTCAAAGTATCCTTATGCTCAAAAGAAATACGCTTAGTATTATAGAAGAAGAATTATTTGATTCAGGTGTGATTTTCATTTGTAAACTAAGCATCCTATTTATAGGAGAATAACATGATACTATTTGAGAAAATAATCACGGACTGCACAGGAAAAAAAATCATTCGGGCACAACTATCAGCACACCATTTGATCAACCAATAAGAGTGTGCCCTCCTGAGGAGGTATGTAAAACCCCGACTTTTATAAAATAAAAGTCTAATTTAACTTATGATTATTATTCTAAAATTGTAAAATGTTAAATTGATAAATGGTCAAATGAACAATTAATCAGATAAATGAGTAATTAAAAGATGAGATATTAAAATTATGGGTCATGGGGGAGATGGCTAACATGTGGGATGGTTTTAATTGACCATAACTATCACCAATTAAGAAGAATATGGCAATATATCAATGTAAGAAACTTCTACACATCATTTTTGACTTGTGGAAATTAAGGGAGAAAGAGAAAGGAAGGGAAAAAGGATAAAAAGGAAAGGAAGAATCAGTAGACTCCCACCTCCATTATTCCCCTACGCCAATATTCAGCAGAAAAGAATAGAGAGAGAGATAAGAGAAAGAGAAAGAAGGTAAGAGAAAGAGAAAGGAAAGATAAGACAGAAAGAAAGAATCAGAGAAGAAGAGAGGGAGAGAAGGAGAGCTCAGCTCCAAGAATCCTAGAACGAGAAACAAATGGGTTTGATGATGAAGTTTTTTTTAGAGCTACGGCAAGAATCAAGGGAGTTGAGGAAATTATCTTAACCATCTCTAGCACATCATCTAAACATCTTAGCGAAGGAAAATCTAAGAAGTAAGTTCTTAAAACCTTAAATCTCCATTTTTCTCTTCAAGCTTCATATCGTGTTAAATGTTATTTTGAGTTGTATGTGTAAAGAAACTGCTTAAGAATGATTCTCAGAAGCTAAATGAACTCTTAAGAGCATCCAAGTGAAACCAAAACACACAAAATTCGAACCTATGCGTAAAGGGTGGAAAGATTGATAAAGAACCATGTTGGATAATTTTTGAACTGAGTTTGAGAACCTTGTGTTCTTATGTTTTATGTTTGAAAGCCTAGTTGGATAATTGTGTATTATATTTCTTTGAGTTAAGAACATAACCCAACTTGAATGAACCAAATTGGAGTTAAAACAAATTCGTGGCGAAAGTTTTCGTAAAACATGTTAAACTATGAAAAATTTAGTATTGGGGGACTTTTGAGCCAAATTTCGGACTAATTAATGAATCTGAAATATTATGAAATCATGGGGGTTTTGCATAGCATGTTACAAGCTTTCCATAGCTTAAAAAACGGACAAATTCCGACTTAAAATGAAGAAGTTATGAAGATTTGAAGTATGTGCGTTAAAAATTGCAAAAATTTAGAAATAAGAGTTAAGTGTCAAGGGTTGAGTGCCTAGGCGGTTAAACTCTATTATTGGACACCTAGGCGCTTACCCAAGGCCAAATTTGGGTGCCTAAGCGCTGGTCAAGTGTTAAGCCAAAATCTGTTCGGACGTCCTTTAGAAAATTGGCCATAACTTTTTCATACGAACTCCGATTGAGGTGATTCAAGATGATTCGTAAAGATAACAAGTAGAACTAAAACTTTTATTCTTTATCTTTTAAAATTTGAGGTCGAGATCAAGGCCTAAAATGGCTATTTTTGAGACTAATGTGCATTCAGAGATAATCGGAGGACGTCGGACATACACGTATGCAACGTGTAATGTTTTCGATGATAAAGGATATTGTTCTAAGTTATAAAATATGAACATTATTAAATATAATGATCAATGATGAATTAGATAAGTATGATATATGTAAGACCCCGAATTTTATGAAATAAAAGTATTCAATTTTTCTTATAATTACTATTCAGTAAATAGTTAAATTGATAAATGTTAAAGTTAATGGTGATATATGAATTTTTTTTTTTCAAAATACACAAGTGGTTATAAAATATTCATTGTTGTCGGAGAATATTCGTTTGGTCCTAGAATATTCTTTCTGTCGGAGAATATTCGTACGACGGCGCAGCCATTTGTGGGCCCCATAACAGAATAACTGTCGGATGAAGAAAACGACAAAATTGAGTTTTAATAAATAAACGGCGTAGTTGTTACCATTAACACTGTTGAAATATCCGGTGGTTAAAATACAGTAATATGCGTGGTTGCACAGTAGCACACGGTATTGCACAGTATTGTTGAATTATTGATTCTTACGTAAGAAGGCACTACTCAATAATTGTTACAGTAATTACTGTTCAATATTTTATTTTATTGATTCAATAATTGCAGCGTTGATATTTTATATTATTGTTGCTCAATAATTGTCACTGCATATCATCTCCATTATCAGATCAATAATTCATATTATTTAGAATAATATTATTAGATAGCATTATTGACAATGTCTAGAAAGCTTTGTCTAAGGAGAGGTTTGGTCATCTAATTCCGCGCCAGTAAGGAAAAATCCTTATCGGAAAGTCCCATCTTTCCTGGGAACGGCCTGGTTGTCATAAATGTGATTCTGTAATATTATCTGTGAATAATTAATTATTGATTCATATGATAAGGAAATATTTATTTTATGTGGATATAAATAAGGGATATATTTTTGTGGTTAAAAATGAAGGAGTTAATGTTGAGGTGTTTTATCTGTATTTTTGTCGGAACGGAGGTATTGAAAATCAAATTAGGGTTTTTGAGATATTTTGCGAGGGTTATAATTTTTAATCCGACCGTTGGATCGTGGTAATATTTAGATATGTTATACATATATAAGTTGAGTATAAGCCTACAAATTTGAACCGTTAAAAATGAACGTATAATTTGTTATGAATTTTACGAGATAATTGGTTCAGAAATTGTTGAATTTTCGGAGTTAATCATTTTGGTGGAAAATTCTAGAATTGGTGGGCCCCACTCTTGGTTGGTGAATAAATGTGCTAAAATTTTTATTCAAATGTGGTGGGTGGAAATAGTAGCAGGTAAAGCCATCAGGTTGCAGATTAAGTCTGCTTCGGCGTGCTAACATTTTTCTATAAATAGAAGGCTAAGTTAGAATTGAAAATCACACCAGAATTCATAAGTTTTCTCTCTTTCTCTCTCTAGATTATTGAGTGTATTTTATGAGTATTTTGATACTTTGTGAGTTTCTATTCATCAGTGTAGATTTTCTTCAGCCTTATACCGATCAGAAGTACTGCTCTTTTGAGGTAAGGGATAGTAAGAGATTTTAAGGGTTGTTATGTTTTTCAGTTTCGTAATTTTTCTGACCTTCAAAAATTCTGGAAAAATTTGAAATGATATTTTGATGAGTTTTCTTAATTGTGTCTAAAAATGGTGATTTTTGGATGTATAGATTAAGAGTCATGAATTTTATGAGAAAATACTATTTTAAAAGTAACCGCTTATAACTCCTTGTGGTTAACTCCAAAATTGATAAAAATTTTATTGGGAGTACATGTATATAAGAGGAGTATACTCTGTGAATTTCAGAATTTTTAGATAAAAGTATAATTTTTGATAAATGTATAAATATTCGGCTATTTTGGCCATATGAAAAATAGTAAATGACTTTTAAAAATTCTGAGAAAAATATATGTTCACTATGGGACTATATTATGCTAAATCTCAGAAAAGAAATATTTTTGGAACTGATTTGGTATTTTTCATGAAAATAGACTAGTTATGAGTAAATGAATTAAATATGTTATGTGAAGTAAGAAAATTAGAAAAGAGGATTTTATGGCTTGAGAATCCTATATGAGGTATATGCAGATTTTTGATGAGGGTTTTTGGTTATTGGTGATGAAATCTTATGAGTTTGGCATTTTAGGATGATTAAATGCATTATTTAGTAAAGTGTAAACAATTAAAATAAATTATTTATAAGCTTAATAAATATTATTCTTTCAATATCATTATACCGAAATATTGGTATTTATTTTATTATGAAATTTCTACCTTTTTGTGTCGAGTTACTATTCGCGAGTTACTATTCACAAAAAAATTGGTTTCTTTTTCTAATCAAATTATAGTTGATTTATGAATATTACTCTTGAGATTAAAACTATATGTTGATCATATTATTTTTATTATTATATATAACATTTTTATAACCCTAATGATGATATTTCTCTTTGACTCGAGTATAAAGATGGGTAGATTTTCGGTATGATCATGACTATGGGTTCTCTTTGGCCAGTAGTGCAAAGTTGAATTGTTGACTGGTATGATCATGACCATTGAATTTATAAGTGAATATCTTTAGCTTAAGTGCAAAGGTGAATTGATCAACATGGTTATAATTATTGTTTATATAAATTCTGAAATGATTATATATTTCTTTGAGATATTAATATATTTGGCCTGTAGTGCAAATATGAACTGTTGATGAATATATTTGGACGTAGTGTAAATATGAATTGTTGATGAATATCTTTGGCCTGTAGTGCAAAGATGAATTGTTGATGAATATCTTTGGCCCGTAGTGCAATGATGACATGTTGTTGAATATCTTTGGCCAGTAGTGCAAAGATAAACAGGTGTTGAGATGAACATGACCAACTGGTGATACAAATGAATATCTTTGGTCGTGGTGCAAAGATGAAGTTATTAGTATGATTATGAACAGGAAATGTAATTTGGTGTAACCATGATTGTGACGCCCCCAAAACAGGTCCAATCCACCCAACCCATTCTGAGTTGCCAAATACATGGTACAGAAAATAACTACAATTTTATTATTACAATTGTCGTGCAAAATACGACAACACCTATACTGTGAGTTTAAATACAAATATTATCATCTAGACAGTATTCATACTCAATTAAGTCCTCATTATACTTATTGATATACTATTTTACAAAATAGTGAGGACTACTAAAATAACTGTCTTGAACCATCATTCCATACCTCGACTAGTACTCGCTATATTCTTGCCTCCTGAGAAAAAAATGGAACAACAAGGAAAAGGGTGAGCTCAACTAGCCCAGTAAAGAAAATTATGACTAAGATAATATACAACAAATTATCGTTAGTCTTCAACAGGAAAAAATTTAATACAATACAATAGACAACAAGTTTTAAATCAATATTCGCAGCGAAAACAGCAAACCATTAGAAGAGTCAAGTAGAGAATGAGTTCTACTATCTTCTAAGATTTAAAAGTCCATCATCAATATTTTATCCCTGCAACAACAATCAATAACCATCTTTAATCAAATATTCATCTTTGCACTACAGGCTAAAGATATTCATTTGTATCACCAGTCGATCATGTTCATCTCAACACCTGTTCATCTTTGCACTACGGGCCAAAGATATTCATCAGAAATCATCAATCTTTGCACTACAGGCCAAAGATATTCAATTATATCATCATTTAGGACTGAGGATGATGAAAAATATTTTAAAGGAAACGAATCCAGTGAAGCAAAAGAACAAATATTAGGGATTCGTATTACAGTTTATCCATGTCCAAAAATACCTCATAAACAATCATAGTGGAGTAAAATTCAAGAATGATCAAAACATGGATACAATCAAAGCTAGTATCCAGAATAGATATTTTGGACGAAAAGAAGAAAATTTCATTTTTCGGTTAATAGTAACTCGTGAATAGTAACTCGTGAATAGTAACTCATGAATAGTAACCCCGACATGAAAAGTTCTAAATTTGATAAAAAGTTCAGATCAATACTTCGGCATAATGATATTGAAGAAAATAATATCATTTAAGAAGAAATAACATCCCTTACCTCGGAAATACGGTACTTCTGACTGGAATACTAGATATAGTGCCGAAGGAAACTTGCACCGTATAGCAACACTCAAAGTATCAAATACTCACAAAAATACGCTCGATATAGAGAGAGAAAGAGAGAGAAACTTGTGTTTCTGGTATGATTTTCAATTCTAACCTAAGCACCCTATTTATAGGAAAATGCTTAGAACACCAAAGCAGAAAATTAAATATAATAATATTATATTTACAAAATTGTCAAGCCCACCTAAGAAATCTGATTTCAGATCATGTATAACACATGTGAGCCACTCAATTGCAACAAAAAACGTTTTTCTTAAAAAAAAACATTTTAAACTCCAAAAATCAATTATTTTAGAACTTCGGAACTTCAATAATTCATAATAAATAGTCCTTTTATCAGAAAATTCGAATCTCGCGTGTTTTTATAGGAAATTCAATTCTCTACAACTTTGCAGAAGAAAGTTTTTCCAAATTCCAAACAGAAATTAACCGAAATTCACAAACGGGCGATTTTACAGTCAATAATAAATTTTCGGTCAAGAATTATGTCCACCAACACACAAAACATGTGTTAATCATTTAATGCCACAAAAATATTCTTCATCCTCATATACTCATATATCCCACATTCATTGTAAAAATATCACCATTAATATATTATTAAAATAATATATTTAAATGAATTATTTTATCAGAAAAAGATAAAATATTAATTTTCAACAATTGTCACATTAAAAAATTTTCTCCATCTATATCCACATAAAATTAATATTTTTCTCATCATATAAATCAATAATTAATTATACACAAATAATATTACAGAACCACAGTACTGGCAACCAGACCGTTCCCAGGAAAGAGGGGGCTTTCCAATAAGGATCTCTCCTTACTGGCGCGCAATTAGATGACCAAACCTCTCTTTAGACAGAACTTTCTAGACATTGCTAATAATATTATCTAATAATATTATTCAGATAATATGAATTATTGTTCTGATAGTAGAAAATACTGTGTAGTGACAACTATTAAAACAACAGTAATATAAAATATCAACGCAGCACTTATTGAATCAATAAAATACAATATTGAACAGTAATTACTGTAACAATTATTGAGTAGTGCCTTCTTACGTAAGAATCAATAATTGGTGCAATATCGTGTGCTACTGTGCAACAACGTGTATTACTGTGCTTTAACCACCGGGTATTCTAACAGTATTAACGGTAACAACTACGCCGTTATTTATAAAAAACTTGTTTTTGTCGTTTTCTTCATCCAATCGCTTTCCGTTATGGGGCCCACAAAAGACTGCGTCGTCGTACGAATATTCTCCGACAGTAAGAATATTTCATGACCAAGCGAATATTCCCCGACAACAATGAATATTTTATAACCACTTGCTTATTTAAAATATTTGCGCATTTCACCCATAACTAACCACATTAATCAAATCAACCCTTACTATTTCAAAATAATAAATAGAGGAAATTAAATTTCATTTATTAATAATTTGGGGTCTTACAATGATCTTTGATGTTTCAGGTAAAGATAGGTGATGAAAATTATCTTCGTCCTGGATGAGAAGAAGAATTTAGAACTACAGTTATGATTATGAGTTATTCATATGATTGTAGACCAGAATTGTTGATTGATGTTACAGGGATAAAACATTGTTGGTGGATTTTTAACATGGAGAAGATAATAGATTTTATAGTCTATTTGACTCTTCTAATGGATTGCTCGTTCCGCTGCAACTATGGTTGAAATTTTTATCATCTACCATATGTTCTAAATCTCTGATTTATTATTGATGAAGGCTATTGATAATTTAATTATCTTTAGTCATGATATTCTTTACTGAGCTAGTTGTGCTCACCCTTTTGCTTCACAATTCCTTTCAGGTAATAAGAGTGTAGCTGGGTCGAGCGAGGGTAACGGGAAAATAGAACGGTGGTCATCATTTAGTAGTTATATTTGGTGAAAAAAATAGGGTGAGGCGAACCCAACGTTGGAAGGGTGTTTCGTCACTATCATACAAGATGTCTAATGACATACAACCTCGTGTCATCATAAGACAGGGTTGTGCTCATCCACTTGCTGAGTATATCTACGAGCACTACCTATATAATCTTGGTGTTTGTTTGAAGTATAATTCTCAATTAGAGACAGTGGAGATAATGATAAGTCAAGAGAAGACTCACCATTGGAAAGAATATGATAGTAATCTTCTCGTTTTTCTTTGGGGTCTATTGGGTCAACCAAGGATAATTCTGTGGCCATATGATATCTATCATAACCTAGAAGCATGACCTCTCATGTATGAAGGTTTCCTTGAGCACTTCCCAAAGATTCTAGTTTCTAAAACAGTTTTTGACTGTACCTTTGTGAGGTGCTGATACATGATGGTATCCAATATCACATTTGGTATATATTTGTATTCAAACTCACAGCATATGTGTTGTTGTATTTTACACGACAATTGTTGTAATAAAGTTGTAGTTATTTTCTGTACCATGTATTTGACGACTCAGAATGGGTTGGGTAGAATGGACCTATTTTGGGGTTGTCACAATATATAGATGTTTGTTCAATTATTATTTTTTTATAAAAGTAAGTTTGGCAGGACTTGCCGACACTACTTTTTCTAAAGTAGTCTAAACCACAACTCAATTATTTTTAAAACGTGTACAAGTTGGTTTAATTTTCTCTATGGGACCATAAATTCCACTACTAGCATTATTATATACCTCATTTGGTTATTTTGTCAAAGCGGGTGTGCTAGTTGTTTACTAAACTTTTAGTATAAATAGGTTGCCCAGTTAAGCAACTAAACACACACCATCACTACACTAGAAATATAGAATTCTTTTACTACAATGTTGAGAGTATAATATTGTGAGTATTTCTTTTGAGTGTAATGTTACTTCAAGTGTAGATAAGGAATGCAAGTATTGTTTAAGTTGATCAATTTCAAAGAAAGCAGAATCAAATCACATGCTAAGGTAAGGGATATCATTATTGTGGTAAGGAATATCATTTTTATGGTAAAGCGTTATCATTTTCTTTCATACTCCATATTATGGTAAGATGTTATTATTCGTCTCTTCAGCTTATCATTAAATGATGAAAGGTCCTGAAATGATTAGAATATCCTTAATAGTTGTGCTTCATCTAATATTATGTTGGCAATTTAGATTCTAGATAATTAAGTTGAAAATCACTAAGATTTATTTTATCTTATTATTTAGTTTATTCCTGTCCATTCATTATATAAATCATTGTCATCGTTCTCATGTTGTGTTGAAAGTCATCATTGGCTGTAGTGCATAGATGGACTGTTGATTGGTATGATTATGACCAGGGGTTATTCGGTATAATCATGACCATTGGTGATAACACGAATATCCTTGGCCCGTAGTGCA
The DNA here is from genome assembly GCA_016801055.1 of Panax notoginseng. NCBI lineage: Eukaryota > Viridiplantae > Streptophyta > Magnoliopsida > Apiales > Araliaceae > Panax > Panax notoginseng. Next base: position 169,821,348 of record CM029021.1, read on the forward strand.
TGGATAATTCGTGGACGTGATACTAATGAATATCCTTGGCCTGTAGTGCATGGATAATTTAGTGATATGGATTAATTGTAACAACCCCAAAGCAGGTCCATTCCATCCAACCTATTCTGAGTCGCCAAATACATAGTACAAAAAATAACTACAACTTTATTACAATAATTGTCGTGCAAAATACAACAACACATATGCTGTGAGTTTGGATACAAATATATACCAAATGTGAATCATGTCCCAATCGTGGACATCACCTCACAATGATACCTTACATAAAGGTATAGTCAAAAACTGTTTTAGAAATTAGAATCTTTAGAAAGTTCTTAAGCAAACCTTCGTACATGGGAGGCCATGTATCTAGGTTATGATAGATGACATATGGCCACAGAATTATTCTTGGTTGACCCAATAGACCCCAAAGAAAAACGAGAAGTTTACTATCATATTCTTCTCAATGGTGAGTCTTCTCTTGACATATCATTATCTCCATTGCCTCTAATTGAAAATTATAATTCAAACAAACACCAAGATTATATAGGTAGTGCTCGTAAAGATACTCAGCAAGTGGATGAGCACAACCCTGTCTTATTATGACACGAGGTTGTGTTTCATTAGACATCTTGTATGATAGTGACAAAACACCCTTCCAACGTTGGGTTCGCCTCACCCTATTTTCTTCACCAAATATAACTACTAAATGATGACCACCGTTCTATTCCCTTGTTACCCCCGCTCGACCCAGCTACACTCTTATTACCTGAAAGAAATTGTGAAACAAAAGGGTGAGCACAACTAGCCCAGTAAAGAATATCATGACTAAAGATAAATAAATTATCAATAGTCTTCATCAGTAATAAATCAGAGATTTAGAACATATGGCAGATGATAAAAATTTCAACCATAGTTGCAGCGGAACGAGCAATCCATTAGAAGAGTCAAATAGGCTACAAAGTCTATTATCTTCTCCATATTAAAAATTCACCAATAATGTTTTATCCCTATAACATCAATCAACAATTCTGGTCCACAATCATATGAATAACTAATAATCATAATTGTAGTTCTAAATTCTTCTTCTCATCCAGGACGAAGATAATTTTCATCACCTATCTTTACCTGAAACATCAAAGATCATGGTTTACCAAATCACATTTCCTGTTCATAATCATACTAATAGCTTCATCTTTGCACTACGGCCAAAGATATTCATTTGTATCACCAGTTGGTCATGTTCATCTCAACACCTGTTCATCTTTGCACTATTGGCCAAAGATATTCAACAACATGTCATCTTTGCACTACGGGCCAAATATATTAATATCTCAAAGAAATATATAATCATTTCAGAAATATATAAACAATAATTATAACCATGTTGATCAATTCACCTTTACACTTAAGCTAAAGATATTCAGTTATAAATTCAATGGTCATGATCATACCAGTCAACAATTCAACTTTGTACTACTGGCCAAAGAGAACCCATAGTCATGATCATACTAACAATCTACCCATCTTTACACTCAAGTGAAAGAGAATTTTAACATCAGGGTTATAAAAATATTATATATGATAATAAAAACAATATGATCAAAATATAGATTTAATTTCAAGAGTAATATTCATAAATTAACTATAATTTGGTCAGAAAAAGAAACCAATTTTGTCTCGTGAATAGTAACTCGTGAATAGTAACTCCGACACAAAAAGATAGAAATTCCATAATAAAATTCATACCAATATTTCGGTATAATGATATTGAAAGACTAACATTTCTTAAATTTATAAACAATTTATTTTAATTGTTTACACTTTACTAAATAATACATTTAATCATCCTAAAATACCAAACTCAGAAGATTTCATTACCAATAACCAAAACGCTCATCAAAAATCTGCATATACCTCATATAGGATTCTCAAGCCATAAAGTCCTATTTTCTAATTTTCTTACTTCACATAACATATTTAATTCATTTACCCATAACTAGTCTATTTTTATGAAAAATACCAAATCAGTTCCAAAAATATTTCCTTTATGAGATTTAGCAGAATATAGTCTCATATTGAACATATATTTTTCTCAAAATTTATAAAACTCATTTACTATTTTTCATATGGCCAAAACAGCCGAATATTTAGACATTTATCATAAATTGTAATTTTATCCAAAAATTCCAAAATTCACAGAGTACACTGATATTATATAGATATACTTCCAATAAAAATTTTATCAATTTTAGAGTTAACCACAAGGAGTTATAAGCGGTTACTTTTAAAATAATTTTTTCTCGTAAAATTCATAACTATTAATCTATACATCCAAAAATCACCATTTTTGGACTCAATCAATAAAACTCATCAAAATATCATTTTAAATTTTTCCAAAAATTTCTGAAGGTCAGAAGAAGTACGAACTGAAAAACATAATAACCCTTAAAATTCCTTACCTCAAAAGAGCAGTACTTCGGAGGAAAAATCGGAAGAAACTTCTACTAAATAGCAACTCTCAAGTATCTAAATACTCTTAAAAATATGCTTAAAAATTTCGCATTTTTTTATAGGAAATTCAATTTTTTACAACTTTGCAGAAGAAAATTTTCTAATTTCAAACAAAAATTGACCGAAATCAATAAACGGACGATTTTACAGGCTATAATCAAATTTCAGTCAAGAAATGGGGTCCACCGACACACAAAATATGTGTTAATCATTTAATACAACAAAAATACTATTCCTCCTCATATACTCATATATCCCACATTCATTGTAAAACTATCACCATTATTATATTATTAAATATAATAATAAATTATTTTATCAGAAAATATAAAATATCATTTCTCAACAATTGTCACCTTAAAAATTTTTCCCATCTATATCCACATAAAATTAATATTTTTCTTATCATATAAATCAATAATTAATTATTCACAAATAATATTACAGAATCACAATACTGGCAACCAGGCCGTTCCCAGGAAAGAGGGGGCTTTCCAATAAGGATTTCACCTTATTGGCGCGCAATTAGATGACCAAACCTCTCCTTAGACAGAACTTTCTAGACATTGCCAATAATGCTATCTAATAATATTATTCAAATAATATGAATTATTGATCTGATAATGGAGATGATGTGCAGCAACAATTATTGAAACAACAATAATATAAAATATCAACGCAGCAATTATTGAATCAATAAAATAAAATATTGAACAGTAATTACTGTGACAAATATTCGGTAGTGTCTTCTTACGTAAGAATCAATAATTTCAAAAATACTGTGCAATACCATGTGCTACTGTGCAATAACGTGTATTACTGTATTTTAACCACCGGGTATTCCAACAGTGTTAACGGTAACAACTACGCCGTTAATTATAAAAATTCAATTTTTATCGTTATCTTCATTCAACAGTTATTCTGTTATGGAGCCCACAAATGATTGCGCCGTCGTACGGATATTCCCCGATAGAAGAATATTCTACGACCAACGAATATTCCCCGACAACAATGATTATTTTATAACCACTTGTTTATTTTGAAAAAATTTCACATTTCACCCATAACTTTAACTTTTTATCAATTTAACCATTTACTGAATTGTAATTATAAGAAAAATTAAATACTTTTATTTCATAAAATTCGGGGTCTTACATTAATTATTGATGTGACGCCCCCAAAATTAGGTATACATCACCCATCTTGGGTCGTCAGATACATAGTACAGAATACAAATACAACTTAATAATACAACTGTCGTGTACAATACGACAAAACATAAACTGTGAGTTTGAATACAAATATTATCTTCTAGAGAGTATTCATACTCAAAAGGAGTCCTCATTACATTTATTAACACACCATTACATAGAATAGTGAGGACTACTAATTAATACTATCATTCGGACCATCACTCCGTACCCCGACTTGTCCCAGCTACGTTCTCATTTCCTGAAGAGAACAGTGAAAGAAAGGGTGAGCTCAACTAGCCCAGTAAGAAATATTATGACTAAGATAATGCAGAATAAATTATCATTAGCCTTCAACAATGTTAAACTGATAAAATATAATAGACATCAAGTTTAACTGTAGCGGAACAAGCAATCCATTAAAAGAGTCAAGTAGAAAATTAACTCTACTATCTTTTATGATTTAAAAGGTTTTTCAACACTGCGATCGCTGAGACTCAGCTTCATAAAATAATCCACATCATCGAATCACCCCTGCACTACGGCCAAGGATATTCGTGTATTCATTAATGGTCATGATCATGCCAACAACTGTCCATCAATGCACTACGGGCCAATGAGGACTTTTACCACATCATTTGTAACATTACGGTCATGATTATACCGAATAATCCCTGGTCATAATCATACCAAGTCCATCTATGCACTACAGGCCACAGATGACTTTCAATATTTTATAAACATGAGGATGATGACAATGATATAAGAATTCAATAAAACAAGTTCAAGAATTAATTTATCCAAGAATTAACAACGTCCAAATTGTCAACATGATACTACTTTGTGGAGTAAGATTCAAGAATGATCAGGAGAATATTTTCATGAATAGATACTAGATGAAACGCAATTATCAAGGATATTCCACAAATTTCATGGAGTATAGAAGTCAAAACTTAACCAACTGAGTACAATAAAGAATGGAATAACAAAAGAAATCACCATGCATGCGATAGACCGCACAGACAGGTTATTCCAATAGAATAATAAATAATGGAACCAGGTCCGGCGTAAACGCACAGACAGGATATTCCGACAGAATAATAAATAATGGAACCAGGTCCGGTGTAAAACACACAGACAGGATATTCCGACAGAATAATAAATAATGGAACCAGGTCCGGTGTAAAACACGCAGACAGGATGTTCCAACAGAATAATAACAAAAACGAAACCAGGTCCGGTGTAAAACACACAGACAGGATGTTCCAACAGAATAATAGCAGAATGTCACCAAGTATAGGGTAGACCACGTATACAGGTTATTCTAACAGAATAATAAGAAATGGAATAACAACAGTTCTCTTCATGAATAAGAAAGAATAACACCCCTTACCGTAAAAGAACTGGATATAAGAGTAGTGAAGTAGCAGAAAACTTTTCTTCTATCTCTATATAATCTCTCTCTATAGTTTCTCTCTCTAGAGTTCAGTGAATTCGTAAGAAAATAATGAAGGAATGAGCTTCTATTTATAGGAAAATGGATTGCATAGTAACTAATCCATGAACGGTCCAGATTGATTACTTTAATCTGATGGTCCATATTTAAAGAAAAATCTTTTAAATAAAATATAATATATTCTATTTATAGAATAACTTTAATAAAGTATTCTGTTTTATATAAAAAGATGTTTCTGTTTTATTACGTTAATAATACGAATAAAACAAAACGTCATTATCGCTAAATAATTCATATTATTAACTGACAATAATGGAATCAAACTGAGTGACTTCTCACATAAGCATTAATAATTAATACTGTGTGCTACTATGCAACCACACGTATTACTGTACTTTTACTACCGAGTAGTTCAACAGTATCAACGGTAAAACTTCTGCCGTTATTTTCATAAAGTATTTTTGTCGTTTTCTCAATCCGACAATAATTCCGTTGTGGGGTCCACCAATAATTGTACCGTCGTACGGATATTCCCCGACAAAAAGAATATTCTCCGACCAATCGAATATAATATGACAACTTGCATACTTTGCAAAATTTATAAATACTACCCATAACTATTATATCAAATCCACACATTAATATAAAAAAAATTATTTCGAGAAAAATTAAATATTTATTCATAAAATCTGGGGTTTCACAATCTCCTCTCCTTATAGAATTTCGCCCTCGAAATTTACGTACGTACTTGGTATGCCGAACATGTGAGGATACCTTGACTTCACTTCAAATTCTAACTCTTGAGGTATAACCTTTAAGCATCGAATATGATCCTTCTTATCCAAGATGTTAACACGTATCTCCTCATACGTTAAATCTTTCGCTATTTCGTCCGGTTCTAAATTAATAATGCGGTTCGGGTCGTCCACATATTTACGTAACATCGATACGTAAAAAAAAAATATTCTAAACACGCAACATACTTGGCGGTAAAACGAGTCTATAGGCCACAGTTCCTACTTCATCGAGGATTTCAAATGGGCCAATTAAATCGAGAGTTGAGATTTCCTCTCTTCGTCGATTCTTGCTTCTAGAATAACGCCCTCTTGAACCTTCTTCTTCACATTTATCAGCTCTTAGTATGTAGCTTGAGCGGCTTTAACTTTATCGATTAAAGTCGATTTTAATCGTATATTCGTTATCTTCACGTGGGTTCGAATATTCACACTTGTAACCGTATACGATCTTCTACACAACGCGTCAGCTACCACGTTCACTTTTCCACGATGTTATTGAATGGTACGATCGTAATCTTCAACAGCTCGAGCCAACGTCTTTGGCGGATAATACGTTCGTTTTAGTTGAAGAAATATTTGAGGGTTTAAGAAATAGGTTTTGTACTGGGGTCAATACAAAATTCAATTTTACGCTCTGGGGTAGGCTAAGAAGTCTTCAAGAATACGTCAAGAAATTTATTAACAATAGAAATATCGTTCAAAACTGTGACCCTCATCCAAGACTTGGATAACACGTCACATTGATACCTATCAACTTGCCATCATCATTTACAACGTCTCCTACGGAAAGTCTAGCTTCGGTGCATTCTACACCAGGAAGTCAACAGCGAAAGGAACGGGGATTTTTACTTATGGCTTGATATGACAATGATTGACTTTAGTGGTTTGGTTACTTTGAATTTGCATAACAGGTTGGTTAGGAATATGAAAGCTAACAACCTTACGAGAAGCATGATGAGTAGTGAACCAATCGTTTCAAAAAAATCACATCAAAGGCAAGTATTTTCAAAGAGATAAGATCGACAGGTAACGTGAAAGTGTTGATTTGAACAAGATTTATAAATAGTAGAGGTAACGAAGGTTTCTCCCAACTGAGTTTAAATAGACATATCAAAGTCTAAGTTCTCCGGAGTTAACTTCAAACATTTAACACAACTAGGTGAAATAAAAGAGTGAGTAGAACCGGTATCTAACACGGTATAGACTTCGCAAGAGTTTATGACTAACATACCCGTGATAATTTTATTCAGGTTCCTCGTCACGAAAAAAAATACTCTCTCTTAAACTACTGGCTTTGGCTTTTCTGGGACGGTCTTTGGTGCCTCCATCCTATCTGAACTTGTCTTCGGTGAACGACAAAATCGGGCTAAATGACCTTCTCTTCCACAATTATAACATGCTTTGGACGGCATCGCGCAGTTTGGACTGATGTGCCCCTCCCCTCCGCATTTGAAACATATGATAGGTGATCGTTCTCCTTCCTTAACGACAGGTGCTGGTGTTGACGTCTTTCCATCATTGTTGAATCTCCTCTTCTTGAAATGCTCATTCTTATTATTTTGGCCCTGATTACCACCGAAGTGGTTACCATTTCTGGCCTGTTGATTCCCTCCACGCTTGTTGTCACCGCTTCGATGACTGCTTTCACTAGTATTATCATTTTGCCGGCTGCTCTCTTTTGGCTGCGTTGTCTCGTTATCGCGCTCCACCAACTGAGCCCTATTTACAACATCTGAATACAAACACAATTTATGAGAAACAAGATGTTGACGTATCTCCGGCTTCAAACCTCTTAAAAACATCCGCGTCATTCTTTCTTCATTATCCACCAGGTGGGACGCAAACCGGGACAACTCCGCAAATTTTGCCTCGTACTGCGACACGGTCATATTATTCTGCTCCAATTTGATGAACTCCACCTCCTTCATGTGACGAATACTCTCGGGAAAGTATTTGTCGTTAAACAGATCTTGGAACTTCTCCCAAGACATCTTCAGTGCGGCAGGTTGAGTACGCTTTATCGATTCCCACCAGTAATCTGCCTCTCCTCGCAACATAAAGGCGGCAAAGGGAACCTTTTGCTCCTCGGAGCAACCCAAGACATCAAATATCTTGGTGATCTGCTTTATCCATGTTTCAGCTACAAGTGGTTTGGGTTCTCCCTTAAACTCCGGTGGTCCCAGCTCCTTAAACTGTTTAGCGGTGACCGCCTGAGAGTTTCCAGTATTTCCACCTACGTTGTGGACAGGAGCCGCTTTCACCTGTTGTTGCATGAATTGCATAAAGTCTCTGAACATTTGATCATTCATCATTTGGTCAGTGTTGTTGTTTGCATGAGGATTGACACCTTCCTGATGCACATTATCATGATTATTGATGTGTGGTGAATCAACAGTCGTCTGTGCTCCATTGCTATTCTCAACATTCTCGGATGCCATTTTCAGATACTGCCACAAAATAAAAATTAATTGATATGTCATATATTATCCTTATGTTATGACCGACCAATTAAATACCATGCAAATAAACTTAGGTAGGTCATACTAGCGAAGGAATTCCCCGTCTCTCCCCTCCTAGTTCTATTCTTACATCCTAGCCAGGGATCATATCCCTAAGCTTTGATACCAACTGTGACGCCCCCAAAATTAGGTATACATCACCCATCTTGGGTCGTCAGATACATAGTACAGAATACAAATACAACTTAATAATACAACTGTCGTGTACAATACGACAAAACATAAACTGTGAGTTTGAATACAAATATTATCTTCTAGAGAGTATTCATACTCAAAAGGAGTCCTCATTACATTTATTAACACACCATTACATAGAATAGTGAGGACTACTAATTAATACTATCATTCGGACCATCACTCCGTACCCCGACTTGTCCCAGCTACGTTCTCATTTCCTGAAGAGAACAGTGAAAGAAAGGGTGAGCTCAACTAGCCCAGTAAGAAATATTATGACTAAGATAATGCAGAATAAATTATCATTAGCCTTCAACAATGTTAAACTGATAAAATATAATAGACATCAAGTTTAACTGTAGCGGAACAAGCAATCCATTAAAAGAGTCAAGTAGAAAATTAACTCTACTATCTTTTATGATTTAAAAGGTTTTTCAACACTGCGATCGCTGAGACTCAGCTTCATAAAATAATCCACATCATCGAATCACCCCTGCACTACGGCCAAGGATATTCGTGTATTCATTAATGGTCATGATCATGCCAACAACTGTCCATCAATGCACTACGGGCCAATGAGGACTTTTACCACATCATTTGTAACATTACGGTCATGATTATACCGAATAATCCCTGGTCATAATCATACCAAGTCCATCTATGCACTACAGGCCACAGATGACTTTCAATATTTTATAAACATGAGGATGATGACAATGATATAAGAATTCAATAAAACAAGTTCAAGAATTAATTTATCCAAGAATTAACAACGTCCAAATTGTCAACATGATACTACTTTGTGGAGTAAGATTCAAGAATGATCAGGAGAATATTTTCATGAATAGATACTAGATGAAACGCAATTATCAAGGATATTCCACAAATTTCATGGAGTATAGAAGTCAAAACTTAACCAACTGAGTACAATAAAGAATGGAATAACAAAAGAAATCACCATGCATGCGATAGACCGCACAGACAGGTTATTCCAATAGAATAATAAATAATGGAACCAGGTCCGGCGTAAACGCACAGACAGGATATTCCGACAGAATAATAAATAATGGAACCAGGTCCGGTGTAAAACACACAGACAGGATATTCCGACAGAATAATAAATAATGGAACCAGGTCCGGTGTAAAACACGCAGACAGGATGTTCCAACAGAATAATAACAAAAACGAAACCAGGTCCGGTGTAAAACACACAGACAGGATGTTCCAACAGAATAATAGCAGAATGTCACCAAGTATAGGGTAGACCACGTATACAGGTTATTCTAACAGAATAATAAGAAATGGAATAACAACAGTTCTCTTCATGAATAAGAAAGAATAACACCCCTTACCGTAAAAGAACTGGATATAAGAGTAGTGAAGTAGCAGAAAACTTTTCTTCTATCTCTATATAATCTCTCTCTATAGTTTCTCTCTCTAGAGTTCAGTGAATTCGTAAGAAAATAATGAAGGAATGAGCTTCTATTTATAGGAAAATGGATTGCATAGTAACTAATCCATGAACGGTCCAGATTGATTACTTTAATCTGATGGTCCATATTTAAAGAAAAATCTTTTAAATAAAATATAATATATTCTATTTATAGAATAACTTTAATAAAGTATTCTGTTTTATATAAAAAGATGTTTCTGTTTTATTACGTTAATAATACGAATAAAACAAAACGTCATTATCGCTAAATAATTCATATTATTAACTGACAATAATGGAATCAAACTGAGTGACTTCTCACATAAGCATTAATAATTAATACTGTGTGCTACTATGCAACCACACGTATTACTGTACTTTTACTACCGAGTAGTTCAACAGTATCAACGGTAAAACTTCCGCCGTTATTTTCATAAAGTATTTTTGTCGTTTTCTCAATCCGACAATAATTCCGTTGTGGGGTCCACCAATAATTGTACCGTCGTACGGATATTCCCCGACAAAAAGAATATTCTCCGACCAATCGAATATAATATGACAACTTGCATACTTTGCAAAATTTATAAATACTACCCATAACTATTATATCAAATCCACACATTAATATAAAAAAAATTATTTCGAGAAAAATTAAATATTTATTCATAAAATCTGGGGTTTCACAATTGAGCTGAATCTCAGCGATAAAATATTAATTCATGGATAACGAATATCCTTGGCCCGTAGTGCATGGATAATTCGTGGATGTGATAATAATGAATATCATTGGCACGTAGTGCATGTATAATTCATGGATGTGATACCAACGAATATCCTTAGCTGTAGTGCATGGATAATTCAGTGATGTGAATTATTTATTTAGCGGAGTCTCAACGATAAAATTTATGATAAACAAAATCCTATTTGGCTTACGTGCAAAGATGGACATTTGATTGGTATGATTATGACCAGAGATTTTTCGGTATAATCATGACCTGTAAGGTTATAAATGATGTGGATTATTTATTGAGCTGAGTCTTAGCGTTATTGGTTTTACAGTTGTATGTCTTAGGCACGTATTGCAAAGATTGACTGTTGATTTACATGATTATAATTATAAATTGTGAATTTAACTATAATTTTTGGTGGTTCAGGTGAAGACAGGTGATGAGAGTTCTCTTTGTCTTGGGTACAACAAGTAACTATTTATGAGTATTATAGGAATGAAATATTAACGATGTACTTTTAATTTAGAGGAGATAGTAGACATTATGTTCTACTTGACTCTTCTAATGGATTGTTGATTCCGCTGCAATTATGGTTGAAAACTTTTATCATCTACCATATGTTCTAAATCTCTGATTTATTATTGATGAAGGCTATTGATAATGTAATTATCTTAAGTCATGATATTCTTTACTGGGCTATTTTTGCTCACCCTTTTGTTTCACAATACCTTTTAAGAAATAAAAGTGTAACTGGGACTAGCAGAGAGAACATGTGTATAAAGTGGTGTTTCAAATTATTCGAAATCCTAATCAAATTATGAAACAGTGGGGCAAAATAATTGTACTGAGAATTTAAAATATGTGTGACATATTTTATACATCATTTAATAGTTATATTTGGTGAACCAAATAGGGTGATGCGAGCTCGAATTTGAAAGCGTCAAAATGCACTCCATTAGAATAAGGACAAAAATCTTCTCGTATTCCTTTCGAGACTTGAAATATTTGCTGCTGTACTTTATATGACATTGTAATAATTTGAGTATGAATATTTTCGTATTATATACGCTACAATATTTGTATTGAAACTCACAGTATATGTGTTGACATATTTTACATGACAGTTGAATTGATGAAGTTTGTAGTTATTTTCTGTATCATGTATTTGGCGACTCAGAATGGGCTGTGTGGACCTATTTTTGGGGCATCACAAGGTAATTGAAGTTTGGGACATATGGACCAATGAGAGTGAACCCTTAATAATAAGTTAGTGAATAGTAACTGAATTAATTGAAAAGTTGTACAAAAATCCCATATCCCACCAATCAGAAGATTACCTTCTTTGAAGGTAATTGCTATACGAGAAAAATTATGCAACCTTTAAAAAAACTAAATGAACAAACACTAATTTAAAGGATAATTGAACAAATATCTTACACTCATCAATTATTATTCTCATCTTTAATCAATACGATCTTTATTCATTATTAATATTATAACTCACAATATTAACAACCAGATCATTCACAATAAATAGGGGGCTTTCCGATAAGGACTTCTCCTTATTGGCGCGCAATTAGGTGACCAAACCCTTTTCTTGACAGAACTTTATAGACATTGTTAATAATGCAAATAATAATATGAATAACGGTGTCGTCTCAATTATTGATTTAATAATAAAATATTGTACATATAATACTGTGACAATAATTGAATCAATAATTTGAGATACTATACAGCAATTACTGTGGTAATAATTGAATAAAACTGAGTGACTTCTCACGTAAGCATCAATAATCAAAAATACTGTACAATACCGTGTGCTACTATGCAACCACGTGTATTACTGTACTTTTACCACCGAGTATTTCAACAGTTAACGGTAAAACTTTTGCCGTTATTTTTATAAAAAGTTATTTATGTCGTTTTTTAACTTCGACAATAATTCCGTTGTGGGGTCCACTAATGATTGTGTCGTCGTACGAATATTTCTTGATAAAACGAATATTCTTCGACCAATCGAATATTTTATAACAACTTGCTTACTTTGCAAAATTTATAAATATTACCCACAACTATAACATTATATCAAATCCACACCATTATATTCAAAATGATATTTAGAGAATTTTTTTTTATCTTTATTCATAAAAGTTGGGGTCTTATACATGCATATTGTTGGCTACCGCCTAACATGTGGGATTCACAATATATATATATATATATATATATATATATATATATATATATATATATATATATATATATATATATATATATATATCTGTGTGTGTGTGTATGTGTGTGTGTGTGTATGAGTATTATGTGATCATTTTTTATGTGATAGTATCATTATTATAATATTTGCACATTCAAGCCTCTAGTAAATATTAATGATTCCATAATATAAATGCTTCCAAAATATCAAATTTAAAAATCAATTTAAATTAATTTAAAACATTTTTATATTTTTATTGACATAAATCATATGAATTAATATAAATTTTGAGTTTGAAAATTTTGATAGTCTAGTAAAATATCTAATCCTAATCTTTCTTCTAATTTTAGTTTTGGTGATTTATAATGAAATTTTAATATTCCACATCATGTATTTTGTACTATTTATTTATTAATTTATGTGCTAATTTATAATAATTTGATGCTCAAATATTTCACATAGGAAGAGCATGAAGCACTTTGAACTCACCAACTTATTTTTATCAATATTAAAAAGTTTATAATTAATTATTCATTATTTTTTGATATATGGATAAATTTAAATTATAGTTTAAAATATGTTATTATTGGTAAGAGTATAATAGTTTAAATAATATTTTTTTTATCAAATTCTTTAATTAAAATTAGAAAAAACAAACATAACATAAAATTATTTTAAGTTATTTCATAAATAATCTATCAAAAATAAAATTATTTAATTCTAAAATTAATAGTCTTGAATTATAATTTCATAAATTATAATTCAAAAATTATAATCTTTAGGCTTAAATATGAATTAGTACCTTAAACTATAGGTCATAGTCCACTTCGGTGATCCACATTTCAATTTTGTCAATTAGGTTATTAAACTATCAAATTTTTCCAATTGTAACAAATTGAACATGTCACGTCAGCAATTGCTGACGTGGCTAATTGTGTGGGACCTTAAACAACTGATATGTCAAAAATAATATTTTTTTAATCATTAAATAAACAAATATATTTAAATAAGGGGCAAAATAGTCAAAACTTAATTCCTTTTTAATTCTTCTTAATTCCTTTTTAATTCCTTCTTCTTCTTATTAATTCCTTTTTAATAGAGATAGAAAATGCGGCCTAAATCTTCGGCCTAAATCTCCCTCGACATCTCCGGCCTAAATCTCATTAACCTCACCGTCACCGTCAACCAAATCGGCGGGCCCGTCCCCCTAGAGCTGTCCCTCGTCGCCGGACTCCGCCTCCTCAACCTCTCAAACAAAATATTCAACGAAAGCTTCCCTACTGAGCTCTCTAACAAAATATTCCCGTGATTTTTATTTTTGATCTGATCTCGTATTAGTTTCAAAATCTTGGATTGTGTGCATATTCAGATTTTTGTGTGTTTGATTTGGGTATATATGGCATTGATTTGAGGAATATAGGATTTTGATTTCGATTGTTAGGGTTCTGTTGTGACGCCCCCAAAATTAGGTATACATCATCCATCTTGGGTCGTCAAATACATAGTACAGAATACAAATACAACTTACTAATACAACTGTCGTGTACAATACGACAAAACATAAACTGTGAGTTTGAATACAAATATTATCTTCTAGAGAGTATTCACACTCCGTTCCCCGACTTGCCCCAGCTACGTTCTCATTTCCTGAAGAGAACAGTGAAAGAAAGGGTGAGCTCAACTAGCCCAGTAAGAAATATTATGACTAAGATAATGCAGAATAAATTATCATTAGCCTTCAACAATGTTAAACTGATAAAATATAATAGACATCAAGTTTAACTACAGCGGAACAAGCAATCCATTAAAAGAGTCAAGTAGAAAATAAACTCTACTATCTTTTATGATTTAAAAGGTTTTTCAACACTGTGATCGCTGAGACTCAGCTTAATAAAATAATCCACATCATCGAATCACCCCTGCACTACGGCCAATGATATTCGTGTAGTCATTAATGGTCATGATCATGCCAACAACTGTCCATCAACGCACTACGGGCCAATGAGGACTTTTACCACATCATTTGTAACATTACGGTCATGATTATACCGAATAATCCCTGGTCATAATCATACTAAGTTCATCTATGCACAACATGCCACATATGACTTTTAACATTTTACAAACATGAGGATGATGACAATGATATAAGAATTCAATAAAACAAGTTCAAGAATTAATTTATCCAAGAATTAACAACGTCCAAATTGTCAACATGATACTGCTTTGTGGAGTAAAATTCAAGAATGCTTAGAATAATATTTTCATGAAAAGATACTAGATGAAACGCAATTATCAAGGATATTCTACTAATTTCATGGACTATAGAAGTTAAAACTTAACCAACTGAGTATAATAAAGAATGGAATAACAAAAAAAATCACCCGGCATGCGATAGACCGCACAGACAGGTTATTCTAAAAGAATAATAAATAATAGAACCAGGTCCGACGTAAACGCACAGACAGGATATTCCAACAGAATAATAAATAATAGAACCAGGTCCGGCGTAAAACGCGCGGACAGGATATTCCGACAGAATAATAAATAATGGAACCAGGTCCGGTGTAAAACACACAGACAGGATGTTCCAACAGAATAATAACAAGACAGAACCAGGTCCGGTGTAAAACACACAGACAGGATGTTCCAACAGAATAATAATAAAAACGGAATCAGGTCCGGTGTAAAACACACAGACAGGATGTTCTAACATAATAATAGAATAATGTCACCAAGTATAGGGTAGACCGCGTATACAGGTTATTCCAACAGAATAATAAAAAATAGAATAACAAAAGTTCTCTTCATGAATAAGAAAGAATAACACCCCTTACCGTTTTAAAGAAGAGCTGAAATAAGGAAGTAGTTAAGTAGCAGAATACTCTTCTTCTCTCTCTCTATAGTTTCACTATATAGTTTCTCTCTCTAGAGTTCAATGAATTCGTAAGAAATAATGAAGGAATGTGCTGCTATTTATAGAAAAATAGAATGCATAGTAACTAATCCATGAACGGTCCAGATTGATTACTTTAATCTGAAAGTCCATATTTAAAGAAAAATCTTTTAAATAAAATATAATATATTCTATTTATAGAATAACTTTAATAAAGTATTCTGTTTTATATAAAAAGATTTTCTGTTTTATTACGTTAATAATACGAATAAAACAAAACGTCATTATCGCTAAATAATTCATATTATTAATTGACAATAATTGAATCAAACTGAGTGACTTCTCACATAAACATTTATAATCAATACCGTGTGCTACTATGCAACCACACGTATTACTGTACTTGTATCAATGGTAAAACTTCCGTCGTTATTTTTAATAAAATATTTTTGTCGTTTTCTCAATCCGACAATAATTCTGTTGTGGGGTCCACCAATGATTGTGCCGTTGTACGAATATTCCCTGTTAAAACGAATATTCTCCGACCAATCGAATATTATATAACAACTTGCGTACTTTGTAAAATTTATAAATATTACCCACAATTATAATATTATATCAAATTAACTCCATAATATTCAAAAATGATATTTATAGAAAATTTATCTTTATTTATAAAAGTTGGGGTATTACAACATCCCCTTCTTATGAAATTTTGCCCTCAAAATTAGGGTACGTACCTGATATGTCGAAGAGGTAAGGATACCTTGATTTCATTTCAGATTCTAACTCCCAAGTCATTTCCTCAACATCGTGGTTTCTCCACAAAATTTTGACTTGAGGTATAACCTTGGAGCGTAGAATATGTTCCTTCTTATCCAAGATTTGAACAGGAACTTCTTCATACGTCAAATCTTCCGCTATTTCGTCCGGTTCTAACTCAATAATGTGGTTCGGGTTTTCTACATATTTGCGTAACATGGAAATGTGAAAAACGTTATGAACACGAGACATACTTGGCGGTAAAGGGAGTCTATAAGCCACAGTTCATTGAGGATTAAAAATGGACCGATGAATCGATGATTGATGTAAGACCCCAACTTATTAATGAATAAAATCAAATTTTCTCTAAATATTATTGTGAATAATAAGGGGCTAATTTGATATAATACTTTGGTTATGGGTGAAATGTGTAAATTTTGCAAAATAAGCAAGTGGTTATAAAATATTCATTTTGTCGGGGAATATTCGTTTGGTCGTGGAATATTCTTGCTGCCGGGGAATATTCGTACGACGGCGCAGCCTTGTGTGGGCCCCATAACGGAAAGCGATTGGATGAAGAAAACGACAAGTATAAATAACGGCGTAGTTGTTACCGTTAATACTGTTAGAATACCCGGTGGATAAAATACAGTAGCACGCGGTGTTGCACCAATTATTGATTCTTACGTAAGAAGGCACTACTCAATAATTGTTACAGTAGTTATTGTTCAATATTTTATTTTATTGATTCAATAATTGTTGCATTGATATTTTATATTATTGTTGTTTCAATAATTGTTGCTGCACAGTATTTTCCATTATCAGATCAATAATTCGTATTATTTGAATAATATTATTAGATAACATTATTGGCAATGTCTAGAAAGTTCTGTCTAAGGAGAGGTTTGGTCATCTAATTGCGCGCCAGTAAGGAGAAATCCTTATTGGAAAGCCCCTCTTTCCTGGGAACGGCCTGGTTGTCATAAATGTGATTCTGTAATATTATTTGTGAATAATTAATTATTGATTCATATGATAAGGAAATATTTATTTTATGTGGATATAAATGAGGGATATATTTTTGTGGTTAAAAATGAAGGAGTTAATGTTGAGGTGTTTTATCAGTATTTTTATCGGAATGGAGGTATTAAAAATCAAATCAGGGTTTTTGAGAAATATTGCGGGTGTTATAATTTTTAATCCGACCGTTGGATCGTGGTAATTTTTGGATATGTTATACATATATAAGTTGAGTATATGTCCACAAATTTTGAACCGTTAAAAATGAACGTATGATTTATTATGAATTTTACAAGATGACTGGTTCAGAAATTGTTGAATTTTCGGAGTTTATCATTTTGATGGAAAATTCTAGAATTGGTGGGCCCCACTTGTGGTTGGTGAAGAAATGTGCTGAATTATATTTCAAATGTGGTGGGTGGGAATAGTAGCAGGTAAAGCCATCAGGTTGCAGGTCAAACCTACTAAAATTTTCCTATAAATAGAGGGCTAAGTTAGAATTGAAAATCACACCAGAAACAAGTTTTCTCTCTTTCTCTCTCTAGATTATTGAGTATATTTTGTGAGTATTTAGATACTTTGAGAGTTTCTATTCATCAGAGCAAGTTTCTTTCAGCCTTATACCGGTATTCCGACCAGAAGTACTGATATCTTGAGGTAAGGGATATTATTTTCTTCTTAAATGATATTATTTTCTTCAATATCATTATGCTGAAATATTGATATGAGTTTTTATCAAATTTGGAACTTTTTGTGTCGGGGTTACTATTCATGTATACGGCACTATTCACGTATACGGCACTATTCACGAATACGGCACTATTCACCGAAAAATAAAATTTTTCCTTTTTGTCCAAGATGTCTATTATGGTTACTATCTTTGATTGTATCCATGTTTTGATCTTTATTTTTGAATTTTGCTTCACAATTGATTATTATGAAGTATTATTGATCTTGGATAAACTGTTATACGAATCCCTACTATTTGTCCTTCTGTCTCATTGGATTCGTTTTTTTAAGATATTTTTCATCATCCTCAGTCCTAAATGATGATATTACTGAATATCTTTGGCCTGTAGTGCAAAGATGTATGATTACTTGATGAATATCTTTGGCCTGTAGTACAAAGATGAACAGGTGTTGAGATGAACATGACTGACAGGTGATACAAATGAATATCTTTGGCCTGTAGTGCAAAGATGAATATTTGGATAAAGATGATTATTAATTGATGTTACAGGGATAAAATATTGATGATGGACTTTTAAATATTAGAAGATAGTAGAATTATTTCTCTACTTGACTCTTCTAATGGTTTGCTATTTCCGCTGCCGTTGTTGATCTAAAACTTGTTGTCGATTATATTCTATCAGATTTTTCCCTGTTGAAGACTAACGATAATTTGTTTGTATATTATCTTAGTCATAATATTCTTTACTGGGCTAGTTGAGCTCACCCTTTTCCTTTTTGTTCCATTTTTCTTCTCAGGAGGTGAGAACATAGCAGGATCTAGTCGGGGTATGGAGTGATGGTTCTAGAAAGATGTTTTAGCAGTCCTCACTATTTCTGTAAAATAGTATTTGAATAATTGTAATGAGGATTTATTTGAGTGTGGATATTGTCTAGAAGATAATATTTGTATTTAAACTCACAGTATGTGTTGTCGTATTTTGCACGACATTTGTATTATTGAAGTTGTAGTTTGCTTTCTGTACCATGTATTTGGCGACTCAGAATGGGTGTTGTATACCTATTTTGGGGGCGTCACAATTGAGCTTTCCTCTCTTTCCAAATCTCGTAACTCCTTTCCATGGAGCAACACGTAAGAACACATGATCTCCTATATCAAATTCTACGTCCTTTCGATGAAGATCAGCATAACTCTTTTGCTGATCTTGTGAGGTTTTTATACGTTGTCGGATCGTTTGAATCTTTTCTGTAGTCATACGTACCAACTCCGGTGCCAACAACGTTGCTTCACCCACCTCATCCCAACATACTGGAGAACGACATTTTCTTCCATACAATGCTTCGAATGGAGCCATGCCAATACTTGCTTGATAACTGTTGTTGTAGGAAAACTCCACCAATGGTAAGAACTTGTCCCAACTTCCCTTGAAGTCAAGGACACAGAGTCTTAATAAATCTTCTAGAGTTTGAATAGTCCTCTCTGATTCTCCGTCCGTCTGAGGATGATATGCCGAACTAAATCATAAATCTGTGCCCATAGCTTTTTGTAAACTAAACCAAAATCGTGAAGTGAATCTTGGATCTCGATCAGAAACTATGGATACTGGCATACCATGCAGTCTTACAATCTCGTTTATGTACATACGAGTAAGGCGTTCAAGTGTATAAGTTTCTCGTATCGGTAAGAAATGAGCAGACTTGGTCAATCTATCAATAATGACCCAAATCGCATCAATACCTTGAGAAACCCTAGGAAGACCGGTAACGAAATCTATGGTAATGTGCTCCTACTTCCATTTTGGAATTTCAAGTGATTCCAATGGACCATTTGGTACTTGATGCTCCGCTTTGACTCGTTGACAAGTTAAACATCTTGAGATAAACAGCGCTATCTCTCTCTTCATATTGCTCCACCAAAATGTATGACGAAGATCATGATACATTTTGGTACTTCCAGGATGGATTGCAAACGGTGTGTGCGCCTCCATCGTGATTTCATACTTTAAATTAAGGTTGTTAGGAACACAAAGTCTGGAGTTGACTCGAAGTATTCCTTATTCATCGATTCTTGCTTCCGGCATAGCACCTTCTTGCACTTTCTTCCTCATACGCATAAGCTCCAGGTCTGTAGCTTGAGCAGCTTTAACTTTATCGATTAAAGTTGGTTCTACTTGTATATTTGTCATCATCACATGGGTCCCTGGAGTCTTTAACTCTATCTCCATCCTTTGCAAGTCACACAAAATGGGCCTTTGTGTTGACAATATCGTACTCGTACTTGCATATGATCTTCTACTCAATGCGTCAGCTACCACGTTCGCTTTTTCAGGATGGTATTGAATGGTATGATCATAATCTTTCAACAGTTCAAGCCAACGTCATTGTCGCATGTTGAGTTCCTTTTGAGTGAAGAAATATTTGAGGCTTTTATGATCCGTAAAGATCTCCACTTTCTCCCCATACAAGTAATGCCTCCAAATTTTAAGTGCAAAGACAACAGCTGCCAACTCTAGATCATGAGTAGGATAATTCCTCTCATATTCCTTGAGTTGTCTTGATGCATAGGCTATGACTTTTCCATGTTGCATGAGAACGCATCCCAACCTTTTGCTCGAAGCATCACTGTAGATGACAAATCCCTCCGAGACAGATGGTATTGTTAGAACAGGTGCTGAAATGAGTCTCCTCTTGAGTTCTTGAAAACTCTTCTCACATTCTTCGCTCCAACCGAACTTTGTATCTTTTCGAGTCAGCTGAGTTAATGGAGTAGCGAATCGAGAAAATCCTTCCACGAATCTCCGATAATAACCAGCTAAACCAAGAAAGCTACGTACTTCGGTCACTGATTTAGGTTGCTCCCAGCTTTGAATAGCTTCAATATTTGCTGGGTCAACCAATATTCCACGACTTGATACTACGTGCCCAAGGAATGCTACCTCCTCCAACCAGAACTCGTATTACTTCAACTTGGCATAAAGCTTGTATTCACGAAGCTTTTGGAGTACCAGCCTCAAGTGTTGCTCATGATCTTCACGGCTTTTGGAATAAATAAGGATGTCATCAATAAAGACAACCACAAAGTGATCCAAATATTCCTTGAATACCTGGTTCATCATATCCATGAAGGCAGCAGGAGCATTAGTCAATCCAAAGGGCATGACTAGGAATTCATAATGCCCGTACCGAGTTCTGAAAGCCGTCTTTGTAATATCCTCAGTTCTAACCTTCAGCTGATGATATCCAGAACGAAGATCGATCTTTGAAAAGAATTGTGCTCCTTGCAACTGGTCAAACAGGTCATCAATACGTGGCAATGAGTACCTGTTTTTTATGGTGACATGATTCAACTCCCGATAATCAATACAAAGTCGTATACTTTCATCTTTCTTCTTCACGAATAGAACAGGAGCACCCCAAGGAGAAGAACTAAGACGAATAAAGCCAATATCTAACAATTCCTGCAGTTGGATCTTTAACTCCTGAAGTTCAATAGGAGCCATTCGATATGGGGCTTTGGAAATAGGTTTTGTACCGGGTTCAGGGTCGGTACAAAATTCAATTTCATGCTTTGGGGTAGGCCAGGAAGTTCTTCAGGGAATACGTCAGGGAATTTATTAACAATAGAAATATCATTCAAAACTGACGTATTTTTGTTTAGATCCGTGACATGAGCTAAGAAAGCTTGACATTCGTTTTTCAATAAACGAATAGCTTTATGGCTTGAGATGACAGCGATTGATTTTAATGGTTTGGTTGCTTGAATTCGCATAATAGATCGATTAGGAATATGAAAGATAACAACCTTACGAAAATAATCAATTTTTGCATGATGAGTAGTTAACCAATCAATCCCTAGAATCACGTCAAATGCAAGTATTTTTAATGAAATCAGATCGACAGGTAATCTGTGGGTACCAACTTGAACCAAACAAGACTTATAAACTGTGGATGTAATGAAGGTTTCTCCCAATGGAGTTTCAACAGATAAATCAAAGTCTAATTTCTCCGGAGTCAAATTTAATCGATGAGCGCAAGTAGGAGAAATAAAAGAATGGGTAGAACCGGTATCAAATAAAGTATAGACTTCGTTAGAGTTTATGATAAGCTTACCCGTGATGACCTCATTCGGGTTCCTTGCTTTCTGGGAGATCACAACAAACGCTCTCCCTTGCACTACCGGTTTTGACTTTTCTGGAACGGCCTTTGGTGTCTCCATCTTGGCTGAACTTATTTTTGGTAAACGACAAAATCGAGCTAAATGACCTTCTCTTCCACAATTATAACATGCTTTAGACGGCATCGCGCAGTTTGGACTGATGTGCCCCTCCCCTCCGTATTTGAAACATATTATAGGTGGTCGTTTTCCTTCCTTAACAACGGGTGCTGGTGCTGACGTCTTTCCATCATTGTTGAATCTCCTCTTCTTGAAATGACCATTCTTATTGTTTTGGCCCTGATTACCACCGAAGTGGTTACCATTTCTGGCCTGTTGATTCCCTCCATGCTTGTTGTCACCGCTTCGATGACTGCTCTCACTGGTATTATCATTTTGTCGACTACTCTCTTTTGGTTGCGTTGACTCGTTATCGCGCTCCACTAACTGAGCCCTATTCACAACATCTGAATACAAACACAGTTTATGAGAAATAAGATGTTGACGTATCTCAGGTTTCAAACCTCGCAAAAATATTCGCGGCATTTGCTCTTCATTATCCACCAAGTGGGACGCAAACCGGGACAACTCAGTAAATTTATCCTCATACTGCGACACGGTCATATTATTCTGCTCCAATTTGATGAACTCCACCTCCTTCATGTGACGAGCACTTTCGGGAAAGTATTTGTCATTGAACAGCTCTTGGAACTTCTCCCAAGATATCTTCAGTGCGGCAGGTTGAGTACGCTTAATCGATTCCCACCAGTAATCTGCCTCTCCTCGCAACATAAAGGCGGCAAAGGAACCTTTTGCTCCTCGGAGCATCCCAAGACATCAAATATCTTGGTAATCTACTTTATCCATGTTTCCGCTATAAGTGGTTTTGGCTCTCCCTTAAACTCTGGTGGTCCCAGCTCCTTGAACTGTTTAGCGGTGACCGTCCGAGAGTTTTCAGTGTTTCCACCTATATTTTGGACAGGAGCCGCTCTCGCCTACTGTTGCATGAACTGCATAAAGTTTCTGAACATTCCATCATTCATCATCTGGTCAATGTTGTTGTTTGTATGAGGATTGTCACCTTCCTGATGCACATTATCTTGATTATTGATATGTGGTGAATCAACAGTCGCCTGTGCTCCATTGCTATTCTCAACATTCTCAGATGCCATTTTCAGATACTGCCACAAAATAAAAGTTAATTGATATGTCATATATTATCCTTATATTATGACCGACCAATTAAATACCATGCAAATAAACTTAGGTAGGTCATACTAGCGAAGGAATTCCCCGTCTCTTCCCTCCTAGTTCTATTCTCACATCTTAGCCAGGGATCATATCCCTAAGCTTTAATACCAACTGTGACACCCCCAAAATTAGGTATACATCACCCATCTTGGGTCGTCAGATACATAGTACAGAATACAAATATAACTTACTAATACAACTGTCGTGTACAATACGACAAAACATAAACTGTGAGTTTGAATACAAATATTATCTTCTAGAGAGTATTCATACTCAAAAGGAGTACTCATTACATTTATTAACACACTATTACATAGAATAGTGAGGACTACTAACTAATACTATCATTCGGACCATCACTCCGTTCCCCGACTTGCCCCAGCTACGTTCTCATTTCCTGAAGAGAACAGTGAAAGAAAGGGTGAGCTCAACTAGCCTAGTAAGAAATATTATGACTAAGATAATGCAGAATAAATTATCATTAGCCTTCAACAATGTTAAACTGATAAAATATAATAGACATCAAGTTTAACTGCAGCGGAACAAGCAATCCATTAAAAGAGTCAAGTAGAAAATAAATTCTACTATCTTTTATGATTTAAAAGGTTTTTCAACACTGTGATCGCTGAGACTCAGCTTAATAAAATAATCCACATCATCGAATCACCCCTGCACTACGGCCAATGATATTCGTGTAGTCATTAATGGTCATGATCATGCCAACAACTGTCCATCAATGCACTACGGGCCAATGAGGACTTTTACCACATCATTTGTAACATTACGGTCATGATTATACCGAATAATCCCTGGTCATAATCATACGAAGTTCATCTATGCACAACATGCCACAGATGACTTTTAACATTTTACAAACATGAGGATGATGACAATGATATAAGAATTCAATAAAACAAGTTCAAGAATTAATTTATCCAAGAATTAACAACGTCCAAATTGTCAACATGATACTGCTTTGTGGAGTAAAATTCAAGAATGCTTAGAATAATATTTTCATGAAAAGATACTAGATGAAACGCAATTATCAAGGATATTCTACTAATTTCATGGACTATAGAAGTTAAAACTTAACCAACTGAGTATAATAAAGAATGGAATAACAAAAAAAATCACCCGGCATGCGATAGACCGCACAGACAGGTTATTCTAAAAGAATAATAAATAATAGAACCAGGTCCGACGTAAACGCACAGACAGGATATTCCAACAGAATAATAAATAATAGAACCAGGTCTGGCGTAAAACGCGCGGATAGGATATTCCGACAGAATAATAAATAATGGAACCAGGTCCGGTGTAAAACACACAGACAGGATGTTCCAACAGAATAATAACAAGACAGAACCAGGTCCGGTGTAAAACACACAGACAGGATGTTCCAACAGAATAATAATAAAAACGGAATCAGGTCCGGTGTAAAACACACAGACAGGATGTTCCAACATAATAATATAAGAATGTCACCAAGTATAGGGTAGACCGCGTATACAGGTTATTCCAACAGAATAATAAGAAATGGAATAAAAAAAGTTCTCTTCATGAATAAGAAAGAATAACACCCCTTACCGTTTTAAAGAAGAGATGAAATAAGGAAGTAGTTAAGTAGCAGAATACTCTTCTTCTCTCTCTCTATAGTTTCTCTCTCTAGAGTTCAGTGAATTCGTAAGAAATAATGAAGGAATGAGTTGCTATTTATAGAAAAATAGAATGCATACTAACTAATCCATGAACGGTCCAGATTGATTACTTTAATCTGAAGGTCCATATTTAAAGAAAAATCTTTTAAATAAAATATAATATATTCTATTTATAAAATAACTTTAATAAAGTATTTTGTTTTATATAAAAAGATGTTTCTGTTTTATTACGTTAATAATACGAATAAAACAAAACATCATTATCACTAAATAATTCATATTATTAACTGACAATAATTGAATCAAACTGAGTGACTTTTCACATAAGCATTAATAATCAATACCGTGTGCTACTATGCAACCACACGTATTACTGTACTTTTACTACCGAGTAGTTCAACAGTATCACTGGTAAAACTTCCGCCGTTATTTTTAATAAAATATTTTTGTCGTTTTCTCAATCCGACAATAATTCCGTTGTGGGGTCCACCAATGATTGTGCCGTTGTACGAATATTCCCTGTTAAAACGAATATTCCCCGACCAATCGAATATTATATAACAACTTGCGTACTTTATAAAATTTATAAATATTACCCACAATTATAACATTATATCAAATTAACTCCATAATATTCAAAAATGATATTTATAAAAGATTCATCTTTATTTATAAAAGTTGGGGTCTTACATCTGTTTTTTGTGATGTTGAGTTCTAATCGACTCCGATAATTAACGGAGTAGATTGTGATATTGTAGGGAATTGATTTGATGAGAGAGAGAAAGGTGGTGTTGGAGGATGCAATGGAGGAAGGGGGGAAGATTGTTGTAAGACCCCGAATTTTATGAAATAAAAGTATTCAATTTTTTCTTATAATTATAATTCAGTAAATGGTTAAATTGATAAAAAGTTAAAGTTATGGGTGAAATGTGAAATTTTTTCAAAATAAACAAGTGGTTATAAAATAATCATTGTTGTCGAGGAATATTCGTTGGTCGTGGAATATTCTTCTGTCGGAGAATATCCGTACGACGACGCAATCATTTGTGGGCCCCATAACAGAATAACTGTTGAATGAAGATAACGACAAAAATTGAATTTTTATAATTAACGGCGTAGTTGTTACCGTTAACACTGTTGGAATACCCGGTGGTTAAAATACAGTAATACGCGTTAGTGCACAGTAGCACACGGTATTGCACAGTATTTTTAAAATTATTGATTCTTACGTCAGAAGGCACTACTGAATAATTGTCACAGTAATTACTGTTCAATATTTTATTTTATTGATTTAATAATTGCTGCGTTGATATTTTATATTATTGTTGTTTCAATAATTGTTGATGCACATCATCTCCATTATCAGATCAATAATTCAAATTATTTAAATAATATTATTAGATAGCATTATTGACAATGTCTAGAAAGTTCTGTCTAAGGAGAGGTTTGGTCATCTAATTGCGCGCCAATAAGGAGAAATCCTTATCGGAAAGCCCCCTCTTTCCTGGGAACGGCCTGGTTGCCAGTATTGTGATTCTGTAATATTATTTGTGAATAATTAATTATTGATTTATATGATGAGGAAAATATTAATTTTATGTGGATATAGATGGAGAAAATTTTTAAAGTAAAAATTGTTGAAAAATGATATTTTATCTTTTCTGATAAAATAATTTATTATTATATTTAATAATATAATAATGGTGATAGTTATACAATGAATGTGGGATATATTAGTATATGAGGAAGAAGAGTATTTTTTGTTGTATTAAATGATTAACACATGTTTTGTGTGTCGGTGGACCCCATTTCTTGACTGAAATCTGATTATAGCCTGTAAAATCGTCCGTTTATGGATTTCGATCAATTTATGTTTGAAATTTGAAAAAACTTTCTTCTGCAAAGTCGTAGAGAATTGAATTTTCTATAAAAAAACGTAAGATTTGAATTTTTTAATAAAAGGGCTATTTTCTATGAATTATTGAAGTTTCAGAAAATAAAATAATTTTTATTAAATTATAGGGTGGGACCCATTTTGGCTGGTGTTGAATACATGTGTTGGAATTATTTTTCAAGGCTAGTGGCTGCTGATTTTCCAAGGTGGGCATGCGTAGATGTTAAGAAAGAATTAATATTATTTTATTAATTTAGTCTCCTTTGGCGTTCTAGCATTTTCCTATAAATAGGTGCTTATGTTAGAATTGAAAATCACACCAGAAACACGTTTTCTTTCTCTCTATATCGTCAAACATATTTTTGAGAGTATTTAGATACTTTGAGAGTTGCTATTTAGTAGAAGTTTCCTTCGGTTTTTCATCTGATAAATATTGTTCTTTTGAGGTAAGGGATTTTAAGAGTTGTTATATTTTTTAGTTCGTACTTCTTCCAACCTTCAGAAAATTTTGAAAAAATTTGAAATGATATTTTGATGAGTTTTCTTGATTGTGTCCAAAAATGGTGATTTTTGGATTTATAGATTAAGAGTTATGAATTTTATGAGAAAACACTATTTTAAAAGTAACTGCTTATAACTCCTTGTGGTTAACTCCAAAATTGATAAAATTTTTATTAGAAGTATATCTATATAATATCAGTGTACTCTGTGAATTTTGGAATTTTTGGATAAAATTACAATTTATGATAAATGTCTAAATATTCGGCTGTTTTGGTCATACGAAAAATAGTAAATGAGTTTTAAAAATTCTGAGAAAAAAATATATGTTCAATATGGGACTATGTTCTGCTAAATTCCAGAAAAAAAATATTTTTGAAACTAATTTGGTATTTTTAATAAAAATGGACTAGTTATGAGTAAATGAATTAAATAGGTTATGTGAAGTAAAAAATTTGGAAAATTAGATTTTATGGCTTGAGAATCCTATATGAGGTATATGCAGATTATTTATGAGGGTTTTGATTATTGGTAATGAAATTTTATGAGTTTGACATTTTAAGATGATTAAATACATTATTTAGTAAAGTGTAAACAATTAAAATAAATTATTTATAAGCTTAAGAAATATTATTCTTTCAATATCATTATACCGAAATATTGGTATGTATTTTATTGTGGAATTTCTACCTTTTTATGACGGGTTTACTATTCACAAATTACTATTCATGAGTTACTATTCACGAGTTACTATTCACGACAAAATTGGTTATTTTTTTTCTGACCAAATTATAGTTGATTTATGAATATTACTCTTAAGATTAAATTTATATTTTGATCATATTATTTTTATTATCATATATAATATTTTTATGACCCTGATGTTGAAATTCTCTTTCACTTGAGTGTAAAGATGGGTAGATTGTTGGTATGATCATGACTATGGGTTCTCTTTGGCCAGTAGTGCAAAGTTGAATTGTTGACTGGTATGGTCATGACCATTGAATTTATAACTGAATATCTTTAGCTTAAGTGTAAAGGTGAATTGATCAACATGGTTATAATTATTGTTTATATAATTCTGAAATGATTATATATTTCTTTGAGATATTAATATATTTGGTGTGACGTCCTCAAAATAGGTCCATTCCATCCAACCTATTCTGAGTCGCCAAATACATAGTATAAAAAATAACTACAACTTTATTACAATAATTGTCGTGCAAAACACAACAACACATATGCTGTGAGTTTGGATACAAATATATACCAAATGTGACTCATATCCCAACCGTGGACAGCACCTCACAATGACACCTTACATAAAGGTATAGTCAAAAACTGTTTTAGAAATTGAAATCTTTGGGAAGTGCTCAAGGAAACCCTTATACATGGGAGGCCATGCTTCTAAGTTATGATAGATATCATATGGCCACAGAATTATCCTTGGTTGACCCAATAGACCCCAAAGAAAAACGAGAAGATTATTATCATATTCTTCCCAATGGTGAGTCTTCTCTTGACTTATCATTATCTCCACTGTCTCTAATTGAGAATTATAATTCAAACAAACACCAAGATTATATAGGTAGTGCTCATAGATATACTCAGCAAGTGGATGAGCACAACCCTGTCTTATGATGACACGAGGTTGTATGTCATTAGACATCTTGTATGATAGTGACGAAACACCCTTCCAACGTTGGGTTCGCTTCACCCTAGATGATTCACCAAATATAACTCCTAAATGATGATCACCGTTCTATTCCCCTGTTACCCCCGCTCGACCCAGCTACACTCTTATTACCTGAAAGAAATTGTGAACAGGAGGGTGAGCACAACTAGCCCAGTAAAGAATATCATGACTAAAGATAAATAAATTATCAATAGTCTTCATCAGTAATAAATCAGAGATTTAGAACATATGGTAGATGATAAAATTTTTTAACCATAGTTGCAGCGGAACGAGCAATCCATTAGAAGAGTCAAATAGACCATAAAGTCTATTATCTTCTCCATGTTAAAAATTCACCAACAATGTTTTATCCCTGTAACATCACTCAACAATTCCTTTCCACAATCATATGAATAACTCATAATCATAATTGTGATTCTAAATTTTTCTTCGCACCTAGGACGAAGAATATTTTCATCACCTGTCTTTACCTGAAACATAAAAGATCATGGTTATACCAAATCACAGTTCCTGTTCATAATCATACTAATAAATCCATCTTTGCACTACGACCAAAGATATTCAACAACAGTTCATCTTTGCACTACAGGCCAAAGATATTCATCAACAGACCATCTTTGCACTACAGGCCAAAGATATTTATCAACAGTTCATATTTGTACTACAGGTCAAATATATTAATATCTCAAAGAAATATATAATCATTTCAGAATTTATATAAACAATAATTATAACCATGTTGATCATTTCACCTTTGCACTTAAGCTAAAGATATTCAATTATAAATTCAATGGTCATGATCATACTAGTCAATAATTTAACTTTGCACTACTGGCCAAAGAGAACCCATAGTCATGATCATACCAATAATTTACCCATCTTTACACTCAAACGAAAGAGAATTTCAACATCAATGTTATAAAAATGTTATATATGATAATAAAAATAATATGATCAAAATATGGATTTAATTTCAAGAGCAATATTTATAAATCAACTATAATTTGGTTAGAAAAAAAAAACCAATTTTATCGTGAATAGTAACTCGTGAATAGTCTCATAAATAGTAACTCGTAAATAGTAACTCATAAATAGTAACTCATGAATAGTAACCCCGACATGAAAAAGGTAGAAATTCTACAATAATATACATACCAATATTTCGGTATAATGATATTGAAAGAATAATATTTCTTAAGCTTATAAACAATTTACTTAAATTATTTACACTTTACAAATTAATGCATTTAATCATCATAAAATGCCAACTCTTAAGATTTCATCATCAATAACCAAAACCCTCATCAAAAATCTGCATATACCTCATATAGGATTCTCAAGCCATAAAATCTTATTTTCCAATTTTCTTACTTCACATAACATATTTAATTCATTTTCTCATAACTAGTCTATTTTCATGAAAAATACCAAATCAGTTCCAAAAATATTTTTTTTCTGTGATTTAGCAGGATATAGTCCCATATTGAACATATATTTTTCTCAGAATTTTTAAAACTCATTTACTATTTTTCATATGGCCAAAACCGCCGAATATTTAGACATTTATCATAAATTGTACTTTTATCCAAAAATTCCGAAATTTATAGAGTACACTGATATTATATAGATATACTTCCAATAAAAATTTCATCAATTTTGGAGTTAACCACAAGGAGTTATAAGCGGTTACTTTTAAAATAGTCTTTCCCCGTAAAATTCATAACTCTTAATCTATATATCCAAAAATCACCATTTTTGGACACAATCAATAAAACTCATCAAAATATCATTTTAAATTTTTCCAGAATTGTTGGAAGGTCAGAAGAATTACGAACTGAAAAACATAATAACCCTTAAAATCCCTTACTATCCCTTACCTCAAAAGAGCAGTATTTCTGACCAGAATGTAAAGCCGAAGGAACCTTGTACTGAATAGCAACTCTCAAAGTATCTAAAAACTCACAAAATATGCTTCATAATATAGAGAGAGAAAGAGAGAAAACTTATGTTTCTGGTGTGATTTTCAATTCTAACTTAGCCCTCTATTTATAGGAAAATGTTAGCACGCCGAAGCAGACTTAACCTGTAACCTGATGGCTTTACCTGCTACTATTCCCACCCACCACATTTGAATAAAAATCTCAACACATTTCTTCACCAACCAAGAGTGGGGCCCACCACAGGTGATGAAAATTATCTTTGTCCTGGATGAGAAAAGGAATTTAGAACAACAATTACGATTATGAGTTATACATGTGATTGTGAACAGGAATTGTTGATTGATGTTACAGGGATAAAACATTATTGGTGGGCTTTTAACATGGAGAAGATAATAGACTTCATAGTCTATTTGACTCTTCTAATGGATTGCTCGTTCCGTTGCAACTATGGTTGAAAATTTTTATCATCTACCATATGTTCTAAATCTCTGATTTATTTCTGACGAAGGCTATTGATAATTTAATTATCTTTAGTCATGATATTCTTTACTGGGCTAGTTGTGCTCACCCTTTTGTTTCATAATTCTTTTCAGGTAATAAGAGTGTAGCTGGGTTGAGCGGGGGTAACAAGGGAATAGAACGGTGGTCATCATTTAGTAATTATATTTGGTGAAGAAAATAGGGTGAGGCGAACCCAACGTTAGAAGGGTGTTTTGTCACTATCATATAAGATGTCTAATGACATACAACCTCGTGTCATCATAAGACAGGGTTGTGCTCATCCACTTGCTGAGTATCTTTACGAGCACTACCTATATAATCTTGGTGTTTGTTTGAAGTATAATTTTCAATTAGAGACAGTGGAGATAATGATATGTCAAGAGAAGACTCACCATTGGGAAGAATATGATAGTAAATTTCTCATTTTTCTTTGGGGTCTATTGGGTCAACCAAGGATAATTCTGTGGCCATATGATATCTATCATAACCTAGATGCATGGCCTCCCATGTACGAAGGTTTCCTTGAGCACTTTCCAAAGATTCTAATTTCTAAAACAGTTTTTGAGTATACCTTTATGTAATGTATCATTGTGAGGTGTTGTCCACGGTTGGGACATGAGTCACATTTGGTATATATTTATATCCAAACTCACAACATATGTGTTGCTGTGTTTTGCACGACAATTATTGTAATAAAGTTGTAGTTATTTTCTGTACCATGTATTTGGCGACTCAGAATAGGTTAGATGGAATGGACCTGTTTTGGGGTCGTTACAATTGTGACAGTTTGTGGCGGCGTTGCAGGTTATGTTGACGGGGCAGAAGTTGTTGGTGGCGTGGCCGGTGGTTTGGAAGAGGGTGGCGATGAGTTTTCCAGCGGGGGTGAAGTGGCGGAGGTCGGTGGGAGAGAGCAGGACGTGGTAGCGGAGGATGTCGGCGGAGGAGGAGGAGGCGGTAGAGGAGCGGAGGTTGGGGGAGGAGAGATTTGATCAGAAAGAGAAAATGAAATATTAGAAATGTTAATTTATGTTTTGACTGTTTTGCCCTTTGTTTAATAATAGTTGTTTATTTAATAATTAAAAAATATTTTTTTTGCCACATAAGCTTCTTAAGGCCCCACATAATAAGTCACGTCAGCAATTGTTGACATGGCGTGTTTAATTTGTGTAATTGGAAAAAATTGATAGTTTAATAACTTAATTGACAAAATTGAAAGGTAGATTACCGAAGTGGAATATGACCTATAGTTTAGGGTATTAATTCGTATTTAAGGCTAATGTTTACAATTACAAATAAAGGTTGCGTACGGGTTAGATAATTAAGTGGGACCATCTGAAGCAAAAATAAAATAATAAAGAGCTGTTATTCTTAATGATCCGACGTTGATTTTTCTTTTGCAAGATCTGGTTACAAAGTGAGGGATAAGAGTCCAAACCAACTCCTAATCTTCTTCTTGTTGTTTTTTTTACGTGTGAAGTTAATGGATATGTAACACATCAGCTGCAAAGAAAATACTTGTAGAGATCTAGCAACCTCATTTGCAGGTATTTTCCATCAATTTTTTTCAAGTATAGTATCAAACACAATATTAGCTTACCTAGTTGGGAATTTTCTTCCAAGAGTGTTTGTTTCTTGATTTTTTTACTGTTTTATCATCTGGTTTGCTTGCCTTGTTGGGAATTTTCCTCCAATAATGTATTTTCTTTTATTTTCTTTTGCTGTTTTATCATTTGGGTATCCTCCATTTTCTTTGGCAGTACGCACTGCTTCCCAATTTAAGATCTGGGTATTAGACTAACTTTGAATGGTTGCTGAGTTTTTTTTTTTTTTGCATTTTAGATTATTCATAAGCTTAGACTAAAGATGGAAAACACTGTACATTACTTTTCACAATTTAACTAGGAAGTGATCGAGTATTTGAGGTGAGTGTTGCTCACTGTGATCCAGTATTTCTCATACATAATTTTCAAAGTCTTATCTCTTATATTCTGCCCAATTTTGTCTAAAATTTTTAGTATTTCTGTTTTATACTTTTATAATATATGTAAAATTGTGTATATGTTGACTTTTATTTCACAAACGCTTGAACTTAAAGATCAAGATTATTACTCCTTGAGTTCCAAAATTAGAGATACATTTTAAAGTTAATTTGTAAAATTTTAAAATTCAAAATCGGTTTGATTTTGTTTTAGTTTTGGAAACAAAAAATATGATTATTAGTTGTACTATATAGTTAGTTTACTATTGCTATAGTTGTTTTTTTGTAAAAACTAAATAATTTCGTACTCATTTTGAATTTTAGGATTTTGTGAATCGACTCCAAAAACTCAAAATGTATCTCTATATTTACACGTAGGGGTATCTAACAATTTTTTTTTGATTAAGGACATAGTTTGGCATATCATGGAATTATGGCATGTAATTAATGTGTAATGTGTGTGATAGTTGTCAATGTATGTCACAGAGAAAAATTATTCTTTTGTTGTCCATGTTTTTGGTCGTGTTTCTGTTAGGACAAATTGAGGAATGCCACAACAATGGGTAGGAAAGGGAATTGGTTTTCTTCAGTAAAGAAAGCTTTAAGTCCAGAGTCCAAGGAAAAGAAAAACCAGGTTTCTAAAAATTCCATCTTTATTTTTTTTGTTGCTGTTGTTATTTTGAGTTTAAATTTATTTTCAATATTTCTAATTACAATTTCAGAAAGCAAATAAATCAAAGAAAACATGGTTTGGGAAGGAAAAATCTCTAAATCCTGAATCTTCAACTTTAGAAACTGTCAACGTACCTCATCCTCTTTCTCCGCCAACAGAGGTGAAAGTGACTGAAGTTGAGGATGAGCAGACAAAACATTCTTATTCAGTTGCCACTTCTACATCCGATGTGTCTGCTGTTGCAGCTCCTGAGGTTGTTGCAGAGGCTGTTCAGCCCATTTCAGTAACTCAGTTCACGGGAAAATTCAAGGAGGAAATGGCGGTCCTGAAGATTCAAACAGCATATCGAGGATACCTGGTATATTTTTTTCAATATGTGCATGCTCTTTTTCCTCAATGTTTTATTTGTTTCAACTTCAAGGAGTCTATTTCTTGATTCCATCAAAGTTCACATTTTCTTTAAATAAGTAGCCAATAAGATTTATCATATCTTGTGTCGGGTGAACTTTTTCTTCCCTTCTTTAATTTCGAAGACTTGAATAAGAACCAGGTAGAATCTTCTTCCATCTCTCAATCAAGCTCATGTATAACGACTTGTTGTTTAGAAGCCACGTCTTAATATAGTAATACCTGTTTGGCAGATATAAATTTATAGATTGCCTAATATTTAACTAGTTGTAATTTGTCTACTTTCAGATAGGATGCTAGATTTTCTGTAATTTACTTAAACGTATGTATTAATTTATTTCAATTTGGTGCTATAATCCAAAGACAGTTCACCAAATTATGCAACAATGGACAATAAATAGTGTAAAAATAAATTCCATTGCATTTGGAGCTTATATATGGGTATCAGGGACAGAAGATATGATTGAATCATTTATTTTCTTGAATATGGCTTTGAATCTAGTTTGGGAAACGTAAAGAGTTTATGTGAGCCAAAATTGTTAGCTATCCAAAGGTGACAAAAGTCAATTGCCATCATTGTCGTTTGGGAAAACTTATATGCTGTTTCATGTTTTACATACTAAAAAGGATTTTTGTTGCATTATGGAAATGATACACTGGATAAGTTTTGTTGGTGTTTATTGTTTTCAGGCAAGGAGGGCATTGCGGGCTTTAAGAGGGCTTGTCAGGTTAAAATCACTAGTTGAAGGGTCTGCTGTCAAACGCCAAACCACAAATACACTACGATTCATGCAAGGTATATCTAGGGTGCAGTCTCAGATCAATTCTAGGAGGATTAGGATGTCAGAGGAGAATCAAGCACTTCAGAGACAGCTCTTACAGAAGCGTGCAAAAGAACTCGAGAGCTTGCAGGTTAGTTTTCTAAATTCTACTTTTTTAAAGATATGCTGGCCTTCCTGGAGTGAGATCTACACCTTTGCTCTTTGGTGTCTTCTAACATACATTATTATTCTAGTAATTCAATTAAGGTTCAGTCAGACACCTTTATTCCACAAAAATGCATTTGATTGTGGGGTGGGCCAGGTTTACCTTAGGCTCATCTACTTGAACATGTCATTTGTAAAATGTACACAAGTTATCATTAACGTTGAATCAGCTCCGTGTAACAGAATGTTTGAGAAGGCTTTAACTTTCAGGCTAAAAGACCAGGTTTCGAAAATGATCATGCTCGAGTCTGTATCAAGTAGAAAATATCCCATACAGAAAATATTCATTTCTGGAATGATAGCTCTTATTCACTACCGTAAATTCCTGCAAATTCTTATTCTGCTGCTGCTTTGAGCTGAACATGATGGATTTAAATGTTGTACAGATGGAGGAGGAATGGAATGACAGTGTACAATCAAAAGAACAAATTGAAGCAAAGCTACTGGGCAAGTATGAGGCAACCATGAGAAGAGAAAGAGCAATGGCTTATTCATTCTCTCATCAAGTAAGTTTTTTCTCCCCTTCGAATCAGAAAGAAATCAAGTAAGCTATTCATTCATCTCCCTCTTTTTAAAAATTCCTGCTCCTTCCAAAAGAACAATTGAATAAGAGGAGAGATAACAAAAGTTAAAACACAATTAGGAGAAATATGATTGCAATTTCTTTAATGTCTTATATAATCGATGGCATCAGAACATGCTGGCAGGGCCTTATAAAAAAATGGAAACAACTTTTCCATGCATAGACATTATCTCAATGATTGCATGAAGTTCATGTTTTTGTACTCTAGTAATTCCTATATCTGCGTAGACTGCATTGCTGGTCCATGGTTATCTTAGACATGTAGACAATCCAAGCTTTATCAAATGCTTGCTTGTTTGCGGTGTTCACAAGTATTTGTTTTTATTTTCTGTAAAAAAAAAAATTCTATAAATTTTTTTCAAATTTTATAGTTTGTCTTCTTTCTTTTTTTAATTTTTTTTATAAAAAAATTAGT
The DNA here is from genome assembly GCA_016801055.1 of Panax notoginseng. Classification (NCBI taxonomy): domain Eukaryota; kingdom Viridiplantae; phylum Streptophyta; class Magnoliopsida; order Apiales; family Araliaceae; genus Panax; species Panax notoginseng. Next base: position 169,858,369 of record CM029021.1, read on the forward strand.
TATCTTTCTTATATTATTTTTTATTTAATGTAGATTTTTTTTTTGAACCTGTACTTTCACTTCGAATTTGAATCTTAAGATTACATTTTTCTCAAGCAGAAAAGAAACTTGTATCATTCAAACTGATTTATGAGTTTGGATTTAGATGCAAGACACTTTTATTGGTTAATCTGTTAGCCCACATATCATGAACTTAAAGCAAGTGTCACTTTGTTTAGCATTTTTAAAATACTAGGCTACGAGCTACAAAGTATTATGGTCTAGACGAATTGTAGCAACAATCAAGTTTCCTATATTATGCATGTTTTTATGTATAAAGAAAGTGAGATGGTAAGGGAGGAGGGACTGAAAAGTGATTTTTTTTGGAAGGGCAACCTGCATCAGGAAGATGCCAAGAGATCACTGATGTGGTGGTTATGGGCTTATGGCCAACCCTTCCTTTCTGTGTTGTTCAGTATTGGATAAGGTGAATCACCAGTATGAAGTCGAAAAAATTTGGAACAACTTCCAGCCATAAGGCCATTAGTTAACTCTAGGCTATTTGTAAGTTAACTCTAGGCCACATTGTGCGTTCCCGGATTCTCCCTCTCTCGGCATTTCTATAATACTTAATTTAGTTATGAAAACACAGAAAAGAAAAGATTACCAGTATTTAGCTTCTGAGATTTTCAGCATCTAAAATATTTTTTTCCAATTTTTAAATGAACAGCAAACCTGGAAGAAGTCTGCAAGATCTACAAACCTACTTTTCATGGACCCTACTAATCCCCAATGGGGTTGGAGCTGGTTAGAACGCTGGATGGCAGCCAGGCCATTGGAGTTTAGGACTGAGAAAGAATTTCATAATGATTATTCTTCTGTTAGGAGTGCAAGTCTCAGCTTTGCTGGAGGCGAAATCGCCAAGTCTTATGCTCGTCACCAACTCAATTCTGATAAGCCGACGTCACCAGGCAATCAAAGGCCAAGTCATCCTTCTAGTTTCCTGTCCCCTTCAATTCTGTTATCCAAGGCAGCTTCTTCAGCAGTTGCCAGAAAATTTAAGCCGCCAAGTCCAAGAGGAAGTGTGTTGAGCCCGGATTATGACTCAAAGAGCATGTTCAGTGTGCAGTCGGAGCAGACCAGGAGGCACAGCATTGCTGGATCATCTGTGAGAGATGATGAGAGCTTGGCAAGCTCTCCAGCAGTTCCAAGTTACATGGCGTCCACTCAGTCTGCCAAGGTAAAATCACGTCTGCAAAGCCCATTGGAAATGGATAATGGGACTCCAGAAAAGGGATCGGCAGGGTATGCCAAGAAGCGGCTTTCTTTCCCAGCTTCACCGGCCAGGCCAAGGCGGCATTCAGGTCCGCCAAGGTTGGACAGCACCTCTATTGCAGATCATAAGGTGAATGATGTCTGGGTCAAATAATTATTTTTAACAGGGTGAAACAGAAGAAACAATATACAGGGTGGTTGGTTTTTGAAAAAAAAACAAAAAACTCTTTTCAAGTTATTTTTTATTTTTCAAAATTCCTATTTCATTCATTCCTTTGAGGGGGATTGATTTTCTGGTGGGAAAGTCGATATCTTAGGAGAGTCTTTCTAGCGGTCTCTCTGTTTAATGAGCTCCCTGTTTTAAAGATGTAATCATTTAGAAAGAACCTGGTTGATTACAACAGGTGTTTCATTATTTCTTATGAATGTAGGACATTTTAAATATTTATTTCCTCATTCTGGTCTGGTGTAATGAAAAATCCTCTTTGCCTTCCAAGTTTGTGTACAAATTACTACTACTTATATTAAGGCTGCTTTATGCATATGGAATCTTGATCAAAGCATTCCGTTCCTGTCAATCTGTTTGTCTTTGCATAATTACTGTTAGTCCTTTCAGTAGCTATTTCCAATAAAGACCATTAGACGGGTTGTTTTTATCATTCAAAAGGTGTTGTTTTGATGCATTATGCTCAACTGCGAAATGATTGTAGATTGTGCATGCGTGCATATAGGAGAAGACAAATTTAAAATCAATGGAGTTTTTCTGCACCAAAATCTACTAGCCTATTGGAACAAAGTTATATATATATATATATATATATATATATATATATATATATATATATATAGGTTGACTTTCTTCAGTTTGACTATAGCTACGGTTTTTTTTGTCGCTATAGCTATAGAAAACCGACTTTATATGCTATAGTGACGGAAAAAAATGTCGCTATAGCCGGTTCGTTTTTGGTTCTCTTGTTCGATTGCGCTGAAGAAGCGGACAACCTAAATTTCATTATTAATACTTGTTTTTCGGTCTGAATTTTATCTTTTTAAAAAATAAAAAATTAAGGAGGTTCAATTCGTGTGACTAATGAGTTGGTCAAATTCAATTTGATTATAAAATTTAAATAAATTACAATTAATTTAAATTTTATAATTTAAAAATCAACTTCAAAATGTCGAAATAAAACTACTTTTGTGAATGGAAGAAGTGTTGAAAGGCATAAGTACAACTTATGTTTAAAAACTTGAAAAGACCATATCACATTACACACAAGTATAATTATACAAACTTTTGATATAAAGTATTATTCCTTTCATCCAAGAGTATTTATTAGTTTTACTACTGTCTTTTCATTTCAAATATCAAGCTGAGTAAAATTTGCAAGTGATTTTTTTGCTAGTTGAAAAAAAATAAAAATCTCATGAAGTACTTCTCTTTCAAATTATAGAATTTATATTTACCTTTTCAAACTAATTTGCTTTTTCTTTTCTAAATTTAAAATTAATATGTATTTGTTTGAACTTTTTTCTTTAAAAATTAATATGTATTTATTTTATTTTAGACAATAACTTATGAAATTTATAAAACTCTTAAAAAGTAGTACTATTAATTATAAAATTTATTTTATTTGTAAATAAAATAAATTTATTTAATTTTAAATTTTTAAATATCTCTGGACTCTAGACTCTAGTTACTTATAAAAATTAAATTTGATATTATATTCAAATAGAGGGAGTATAATGTATTTAGGAAGTCAAGAAACAAAAAAAAAAGAGAGAAAAGAGAAGGGAAAAAATGGCTCCAATATCCGACTAATTTTTTGTATAATGTAATTAAGAAATCGCCTACTCTTTATTTTTATTTATATATATTTTTCTTTTATGCCAATTTTAGCTTGCAAGAAGGGGAGGGAAGAAATACGCTTTACCGAAACCCTAATATCGTATTTTGATTTCTCTAAATTGACCCGCGAATGTTAGTTTTCATTTCTCCCGAGTTACTCTGAGGTACACAAGGAATGGTGAGTCTGGCTCTAGATACACCTAATTCTTGCTCAATCAATCTTCTTGTTTGTTTTTTATATTCTACATGATATTGAATAAATTCAGGGCTTTTAAGTGAATCATTTTGATTCTGTGCTTGTCCTCTATTTAGATATTCTGATATTCTCTCTTAGGTATAAATCACAAATATAATATTTGATTTTTATGGCTTTAACTTATTATTACTCATAAATTTATACTCTTTATGTATTGGTATGTATGTATTCTCTATGGCTGCAACTTTTCTGTTGTTGGAGAAGAATTTCATGATTACTAAATGTTTGTTCTAAAATTACCTGTTCGCACGGGATAGGCAAGAAAACTACCAACCGTGTCATGTAGTTGCATTAGAATCTGCTCAAAGCTTAATTTTTTGGGCTGTTGCTTGAATAATTGGGCCAGTAGATTGATGCGTCCAATTTTGGGATAGGAAAAGCAAAGCGCGGGTTACCTTTTCTATTTTATCTTTAGTGATTATCTTTTTATAGGTATTACTGATTTTTCACCCAAGACTTTAACCCGATAGTCCCCATTGTGGATGGAGGTGAACTATTGTCTTTAGAATTGTTTTTGATTCATTAACTTAAGTAGAAAGTACCTCTAGTTTCTTGCATACTTTATCATATAAGTAGCAAACCTATGGCTTCAATAAATCTTGGTTTATGCTGTATATTCTTTTGAAGGTCCTTTATAATTATAGCCCATTAAGTGTCTTGAACTTTGATATACTTTTTAGTCCTGTCTATCCTCTCTGTCGATTACTCCATATGCTGGTCTTCAGTTATCAACATATTGAACCTATACACCAAATCACCCTCAAATAACTACTTTTTGTTTTCTCAAGACGTTGCTCGAACTCATTCTACCTCCCTCATGTCCCAATTAATAGCTTCATAAATAACAGAATCAACTTCTTGAGTCTGCGTATCCCTGAAATTTCTTTTATATTATGGTTTGTATGACATGGAATTTGCATCAGGCTACACCGTTGATAGCAGGACTTGCAGTTGCTGCTGCTGCTTATGCTGGAAGATATGGCATCCAAGCCTGGAGTGCATTCAAGGCAAGACCAGCTACAGCTAAACTACGCAAATTTTATGAAGGCGGTTTCCAACCTACGATGACAAGAAGAGAAGCAGCTCTTATTCTTGGAGTAAGGTACTTTTAACATATTTTACTTTAACCTCTTTGGTTTGATGGATGGAAAACTAGAAAGAAATGTTGGAGAAATATTTAACTTCTTTTTTTAAAAAGAAATAAAAATAAAATAGAAGTAAAAATAAAAATAGTTGAGCGGAGATGGCTGAAGTAAATAGGAAAGGGCTTTATACTTTATTTACCATTATTGCTCTATGTACTAAAAGTTGCTATTTGATAATCAGAAAATAAGTTTTTCCCTGAGTAGACTTCTCCCTCCTTTCCATCATTGAACATAATAGATTTCGTGACAGTTTTTTTTTTTAAATAATCAATAAGTAGTCCTTTTGCACTTGTATAATGCCATGGGCAGATATAGGTTCAAAATTGGTCCTGTATGAGCTGCTAAAAATCCTGCATCGTTTGAAGCAACTTTATGTTCAACTGAAAGATGCTAGCTGTTTAAGTTGATTGGCACTAGAAATATCGACAACTATCATTTATGTAAAAAGGAGAAAGACTTTATTAGCAAAATCAGAAAGACCTTTTTGCCACAGTTGCTTGTGAATTTAGTAATTAAAATTAAAAAAGAATAATCATTCCTTATTGTCATGTTTATAAGAAAAAACTCATGTTATCGGTAACTGAACACCTCACGTTGTACAGTCCTAGGTGTCCTAGTCCTTCCGTATAGGTTGATGCACCTGCACTGAAATTGTGTTTTGATGCATCTGGTTTGGTTCTGTGGTCCATCCACGCTTTCGAGAAGTAAATGTGAGCCTCACTTAATCGAAAGACTTGTCTATAAAATTTAAAGATAAAATCCGATCACATTTTGTTGCATCTGGTGTGGATCTGTGGTCAATTTGTGCCTTGTTAAGTTAAAAGTAGCATCTGTCAAATTTTAAGATAAAAACTGCTAAAAATGGACTTTGCAAGGATTCAAACACAATACCGTGATATTGATACAATCAACTAATCACTCTTGGGCGCGTAGGCGCGGGGACTGCGGAGCGTGGTGGAATGTTATGATCCTAATTGCAAGGTATGAGACTAGTGTCCCACATCGATAGTATGAGACTTTCATGTGGGATATTTATAAACTTTGGGCTCTCCAACTTTAACAGTTAGCTTTTAAGGTGTGACTCTCCCATAGTGGTTGCAATCGTGCGGTGAGGGTGGTGACGGCGGTATTGTAATGTTCGCCTGGTGCAAGATTCGTCTAGCGCAAAGCCAGCTTTTAAGGTGTGGCTCTTCCATGGGTGCATAGTGTTAAATTGAAGAGGTTGAACCCTCAGAGACTAGATTAATTTTAATGTATCTTTTATCTATTTTAGGCGAATTAGAAATAAAGATTGAAAATTGATTAACTAGAATTAAACTAACTAATAATAAGAAAGCAATCTAGGAATCCGAATCTATTAAACAATAAACATAATAAGTAATTCAATCTATTCTATTTTTATAACTTAACTATGAATTTGATCTCCCTTCCCTTTAATTTAGTAATTTTGCAATTAACGTGGGCAAACATAGACTATGAAAATTTAAAGATTAATCATAACCCATCAAAACTTCTTCGAGCAAGCATGAATTATGAAAAACTCATATATTAATAATAATCTATCAAAACCTCTTAATTAATTTAAAATCACATAAGAACTATAATACGAAGGTATTTCAATAAAGAAACGTGAAGGCGAAATCAATTAAACATAAAAGCATAAATAATAGAAGAGATGAAAAATATTATTATGAATAATTATTTAATTTCATCTTCATCTTAGATTAAATAAATTAGCTAGACATGAAAAATAATTAAACTAACTAAAATAAAGAAAATAATAAGATTAAAAATAAATAAGAAAACTCCTTTCAACGAACCTACAATGAAAAAATAATTTAATCTACTCCTACTCCTAACCTAAACTAATACAATACCTAATACTCCCTTCTCTCTAAAAACAAGTGACCTATTTATAGGAAAAATAAATTTGTGCCCTAATTTAGATTCATTGAACTTGAATACTTTTGTTTCTTTTTTTCTCTTCTTGACTTCAATCTCTATATGGTAATCCTCCGAGAGTCTTTTTCCATCTATAAAAGTTGGATATAAATCTTTTATTTGCTCCCCAAGAAAAATAAATGTTATTTTTTACAAAACAAAATAAAATATATTAGTTAAATAAAATAAGCATGTAAAATAATAAATATGAGAATATTAAAATGTATTAGTTATGTGTGTATCAGGCTGTTAATGTTGTGTCTGCTGTACTTTACATAAAGAGAAACAGAAGTCTATTATTTTCTAACACAATTCTATATTATCTTTTCTCACATAATGGAAATTGTAATAAAGCATATGGTGAAGTAAAGTAACCTGCTAGTGGGGTTCTCATATATTTTTTTTATCAGCAGACCAGTTCTTAAATTCCTTTTGGCAACATGTTTTGCCTTTTTTTCCTATTACAAGTATACAACCCGTGGACCTAATTTATTGCCTTTGTATAAATTTTTCTCATTTGTCCTTTATTTACCTGATATTTTTCAAATTTGATCTGACAGGGAAAGTACTCCAATAGACAAGGTTAAGGAAGCACATAAAAGGGTGATGGTTGCAAACCATCCAGATGCAGGTGGTAGCCATTATCTTGCTTCTAAAATAAATGAAGCAAAAGATATGATGCTTAGGAAGACCAATGGCAGTGATTCTGCATTTTGATATCGAAAACATAGTTTTAGATAACTTTCAGAAGGCGTGTTTCAAGAGTTGAGAGATTGCTGAATTTTACCTCCCTTTTCCTTGGTAAGGCGAGTTTTTAATAGTTGGGATACTGCCTTAATCAAACAAATGTTAGCTTCCTTTACAGCTAATCTTGATGGTTGAAAGAGTGTTCTGCCAAAATTGTTTGGGAAAACGTACCATTAATTCGTTAGAGGACCAATGCCATTGGTTTAGTAGGAAAACACAATTATTTAATGAATCAGTTTGTCGAGAGAAGGCACTTCTGTATGTTTCACTTGCGTTACTTACTTGACTATGAAATTACACCATAAGCTGTTAAGCCTGTTATAGACGTGATTTATTTATCGTTTCAATACATTATGTTAAATTGTCAATTATTTTCCTTTAAATTGTTTTACGTTAATTTTCTGTTCTTTTCATTCTCCTATGACTGATTAACTTGGTGTGTGTATTGTGTTCCCATTAACCACTCTTTTTTTTCTTTTCATTTTTTTGGGCAAGTACAGAAAATTTACTTGTGAATGGGAAAAGAAGAAACTAAAATTGTAAGAGAGTTCACTTGCCATTCTTTGCTACTAAAGATATCAGTGATACTTGGCCAGACCGAACATGGGAATAGTGTGTTGCATTTGCAAGGATTTTGATGATTAATAGACCAAGTCTGCGACATACTATATGCCAAGTCGGAACCCCTTTCTTTTATTCAAGTAAAGATTGTAAACATAACAGTGAGGAATAATCTCAATCCCTTGCTTGCAATATAGTAAGTTTACTATTACATACAACTGTTCATATGCACTCACAAACTAATTTGGGTAACTCGTGTCTACCATCACGGGTGATGTTCTTTTTTTTTTTTTGTTTATTTACTTAATTACAGTTAATTAAGATTTTCAGATACAAATTTTACATGAATCTCTCTATCATGTATACATGAGTGAATTGCGAGAGAAATTATGTGAAAATATCGTGATATTTGAAATTATGTGGTAATTTAGACATTGTACAAAAATATGTGATTGTGAATAATATTAGTGTTAGTAAATATAATTTAAAATAATAAGCGACTCATAAGAATGGAAGTATGCAAGAATATTACTCGGTAAATATAAAGTTGGAGCAATTCAAATACTTCGGCCCTGAAGCCTTTTAGATTTTGCCTTCTAACTCATTATTATCATCTTGTAATTTCTACTTTATCCTTACATGTTCAACTTTGCATTTCTTTCTATTTTAAGCTATTAATTTAAGTATCTTACCGTTTCAAATTAGATCCGGTTAGTATGAAGTTTATTTTTTGGTAAGTTAGTCAATTGACCAATAGAATACTGACACACATAAAATTTTACCTGCGTGTCAGCACTCTATTGACCAACTTATTTAAAATTAAACTTAATCATAACCATTTCTTTCCACCTATCTATCGTCCAAATTAAATTTTAATTATTTTAAATTCATAATATATATGAAATACACACGCATAAATGCGTGTGTTCCAAGGCTAGTCTATATATAATGATGAAGAAGTCAAATACTTTAATAATGCAGGTAGCTTCTTCACCAAACATTATCCTAAATTTAACAATTGATTTTAAAAAAAATATAATTATATTTTCATTTTATCCTCTAAATTAAAATGTATAAAATTTAAAATTAATAAATTATATGAACTACACAAGTAGCTCGTGTGACCGTGATTATAGTATTAAATGGTACACGTTGAACTTGAATTTTTCTTGCACATCTCCATGTTTTTGTTTGATGCAAAAGGTTGGTGATTTTTTGAAGGGCATGTACCATCTCTCAAAGAGAGTTCAAGAAAAGCTGTCCCTGCTATACAAAAAAAAATAAATCAATTGGATATATATAATTTTAATTATTAGTAGTATATATGTCATGATATCCTCAAAATATGTTATTATAAGTTGTTAATAATGTAATTATTATTAAATTAAAAAACTTATTTTGTTTAGAAGTATATATCAAATAAAAACGTATTACTTGCGAGTTGTGATATTTGCAAAATTTGAAATTGGGGTTTGTTTGATAATTATTTTTACTTTTATGTTTCAGCTTTTTATTGTTGTCTTCATATATTTATGTCTTTTTTTCTTATTTTTATTAGAAAAAATAAAAATCAGCTAACATTGTTTGATATTATTTTTAACTGCCAAATTTATTTTAAAGAGGTAAAATTTGAAATTTTGTTGTTAACAAGATTTGATTCCTCAAGCTTATTCGATTTAAAATGACTTATTGCGTTGTCGAAATTGGAAAAATAAATTTTTTGTTGTTGTTAAAATTGATTTTGTTTTCACTTTATTTCAAAGATGAAGCCGTTATCAAATATTATTTTTTGCTATTAAATTTTTATATAAAAAAACTGAAAGCAAAAAGACAAAAATTTGAAAGCATAAACAAAATGACCAGAATAGTGGGACTAAGGGAGTGTTTGATAAAAAATGAATGAATCTGAATTTAAATGAGTTGAATTTGAATCTGAATAAAAAAAATTGTTTGATAATTGATATGTCTGAAACATCTGAATGACAAAACTTTATTATTTTATTCTTCTGAAAAATTCAAAATTGTTATAAATTTATTTAATATTACTTAATATAATAGTTAATATTTTTTTTTATTTTTTTATTTTTTTTTACTTCATTTAGCTACTCATTCAACAATTTACACTTTGTTTCTGAGTTTTGAATATAAAAGAAAAGAATATAAAACTTAAATTAGAACAGAAAAGAAAAGAATAGAAAACTTGAAATTTTCATTTGTGTTGTTTATGAGTTTTTAATAGAAAAGAATAGAAAATTTAAAAATTTTCTTTTCTTGCGTTTTTGAGTTCTAATGAAAAGAAAAGAAAAATATCACTTTTATAAATTTACCCTTATATTAATTATATTATATTAAAAGTTGAGAATAATATGAGAATTATAAAAATATTATTTATTTTAATTTCTTTTTCGTCCAAATCAGGCCAATTTTGGACGAAAAACTTTGGCAGAAAAAGTGACCAAGTTTTCTATCTATTTCTTTTGTTTTCCATCTATTAAAAAACTCAGAAACACAAGAATTGGAGAGAAAACTTAAATTTTTCTTCCATTTCTTTTATTTTTTATCCATTTTAAAATTCAGAAACAGAGTGTTAGCTAAAAAAATTTGACTTAGCCATTCAGCTAGTCCATCTTATCGATTCAACCATTCAGACCAAAATAAATGTACTGACCGATTTAATTATTCAGATCAAAACGAACATACTGACCGATTGAATCATTTAAATTCAACTCCATTTAGCTCTAAACAAAAACCCCTAAATGAAAGGAGGCGCGTGCAAGTATCTTTCTCACACACAAAATGTAGAGACTGTTGTCTATTACTATTACTATTAGTATTACATTACTGTTACTATTACACACTTTCAACTCACAAGAAAGATAAACAGATAGAGAGACTCGGGAACTGCGCATTGCAGCAAAAGCTTGTAAGAGAGTAAGAATGCAAGTAGCAGCAACCATCTGGAGTCTTCAGCTTCCCCAAATAAACTAGGGCTTCTTTTGTCTCTTGAAATTAACAGCTCTTTCTATTTGCTTCATTGTTTTCTTTTTAAAACTAAAAAATCAGCTTCTTAGTTGCAGAAAAACCAACCGATCTTTCAAGTAAGTTCAGGCATTGTTTGATCACCCACCGAAAAGGCGAAAACCCCCGAAACTCTTGCCTTTTTTACCACTTTTTCTTTCTGGGTACTCGAAATTTTCGGGTTTTATCAGCTAGTTGTAGTTGAAATCCCAATTTTCTTTTATGGGAAAGTTATGGTTTTTTTCGTTCCTTTTGTTATTTTCTACAATGCCGCATCATATGTCAGCTTCAAAACTCGAATTACGTAGGCTTTAAGAGTTTTATATGCATATGAATTAATGTGCGAGTTTAATTTGTGTGTCTGAATATGTAGTTGGTTTTATGCTGTTGTCGGGTGACTGAAGTTATTGGCTTTAGTAGATCTAATAATGTCTATCAACAAAAATGTTGAAGGTCAAGAACTGCTCACAAAGTCTGCTGGCCCAATGTTTATTTTGTTTTCATTTTTCTTATTTTGATAGATCTTTGAAGTCGTATATAGGGACAATTTCTTTAATTTCTAGTTGTCATGGGTTCTTTGTATTTATCTATATTGACTATATATAGAGTATTAGAACAATTACACCACAATTTAACTATTTCGCCATGCTTTTTGAAATTTAATTATTTGGCCCACGAGTAAAATCAGAGTCTTATGAGGTGTGCTATGTGGATAATTATTATAACTCATTTCTTTTATTCTTTATGTTGTTGTCTCAATAATGCTTCTAAAACACGGCTTAACTCGGGAGTAAAAAAGAAGTAAAAGGAAAAAGTGTAAATCAGACTTGTATAGTGATATTCGTCTTTCCTTTGATTGTTACTTTATTTTCCTTCTGCCGTGCGGTTGGTTGTTGGGAGTGGAGGTAGTTTATGTGGAGTTTCTTTGAAGGAATAGTGCTGTTCTTGTTTTTGTTTTGCTTCTGGTAATGTATGTTGATTAGTAGTTGGGATCATCCATTGAATCATTTACTTCATTATTTATCCTTTTATATGTATATATAAATATTTCTTATTGTTTTTTCTTAGCCAAGTATTCTTCGGAACTAGTGTGGTTGCTGTGGGTCAGGTGGGGGCCTTCGAAGTAGAGTCATTTAGTTTACTCCTTTTTCCAGAGGAAATCAAATATGCAGACAACCAAAACTAGGTATATTTGTCTATTCATTTTTAGGCTGCGCGGTGTCCTATTCTTTGAACTTTAAATGTTGATTGAAATGAAATTTAGTTATTTGAATTTCACATGTCGTATATTATCTAGAAAATGTTTGAATTGAATTGAATGATCGCATTAACACGACAGGTGCATTAATTTTTGAATTCAACAGAATTATATTCTCTGCTCTTGGGGATCCTAATTTTTTATTCAAGTGTAGCAACAAGGCCCTGTTTAAATAGTACATCCCATGCTTTCTTCGTCTTGGGGATCTTATTCAGTCTATTTGGATTTATACGTTGGTTCTGGTAGTAAATTTTCATGGGTGATTCTGCTCAAGCTCAACAATGTTATTGATTGATTTTTATATTATGGCCTAGGGATGCATGCATCCAGAAAACTATGAAGAATTCATTAGGTACATATATTCAACTTTGTGTAGAATGCTTCAAAATTTATGTTATGGGATGCCTGTACTATACTGCTTCTTATTGGGATTTATTGTCCTATTATTACGTAGATGATTGAAGTGGCCTTTAAGTACTTGAATAGATCACTCAATTTTCAGAAAGAGACTATCTTTTTATCTATTTTTAGTTATTATTAGTTTACAATATTTCAATTTCTCCTTATATTTCTGGTGGATTTTATTTTTTGTACCGCTCATGTGAACAATTAAATTATACTAAATTAGAGACAGATAACAAGTATATTTGCACACTAAATTATACTTGTCCGTTTTATTCCTGATTTTAGATAGTTTACCAATCATCTGATATATGAACCATCTTCTATAGAAATATTACATGAATGTAGTAATACTTTCGCTAGAGATTTTTTTTTCTTTAAGCGTTTCAGAGGAGAATTTTCTAATAGGCCTTATGGCTTACTGTCTACAATATATTTTTTTTGGCGGGATGAGGGGATTGGGTGTAGCATTATTTCTGACGTCATAGGCTGAAAGTAAATTGTCTATTTTTAAATATATGATTTCATTAGTTTTCATGTATGCTTATGCTAATTGTCATTTTGTTTTTTGCTTTTTCACTTTGAAAGCAGAACTGGTTCTTCGGAGGTGCCGAAAAGGGCATCTCCTGCCACCCCCCAAACTTCTAGGCAGCAAAAGACACCAGGAACAGATCCAGACTCAGGTCCCTCTCCAGCAGCCAAGTTGTCTAAAGACAAAAATACTAAAATTATTGACCGCAGGTCGCGTTACACTCCAGCATCTGAGGTATTCTAGAAAAATCCAAACTCACGTACCATTTCAACCTCTTTTTGGCATCAGAGATGGTTCTTGTTATAAAGATTCTTTTAGCTTTTATTGGATTTTCTGCTCCTAAATTGTGTTGATGCATCTGGGTAAAGCACATTGGTGTTGGATGTTTCCTAGCTGCTTTAGAGTTGAAGATAAGATTTCTTATGACCAAAAGAGTTCTTTTACAAATATTTACTTACCAAAACAGTTTCCTTGAGAAGATTACCCAATTTGTGCTACTGTTTCGTAATAAAAATGGTTTATAAAATATTTATTCATCGGTTGAGGACCTTAGTTATGTAGAAGTTGTCATATATAGTGAACTTTTTATGTTCCTCATGGAAGCAATATAATCATTCCTTTTATATTTTTTCGAATCCGTCAAGTTTTATTATGAAAGGAAAAGCTACGTGAATGAGCTCCCTAAATGTACACTCTTTCGTTTCCATTTGTATATATCACCATGGCCTGTTATTTGCTGTTAATTGCTCATTTTTCATCGCCATTGCTATTTGTCTCAATTAGCTACTCATTAGTTATATGACATTTTGTCTTGACTAAGCAGCAAAAGAAACGCCCTGAAAAAATATCTGGTTTGGAATCTCAGCTTGCTCAGCTCCAAGAGGAACTGAAGGAGGCGAAGGACCAGCTGACCTTATCTGAGTCATGGAAGAAGCGTGCTCAGCAGGACAATGAAGAGGCCAAGAAGCAGCTTGCTGCCATGGCAGCCAAGCTTGAGGAGTCGCAACAGCAGATGCTGGAACTTTCTTCTTCTGAGGATGCTCGAGTTCAAGAACTCCGTAAAATCTCTCAGGATCGAGACAGAGCATGGGAGTCCGAACTTGAGGCTGTCCAAAAGCATCACTCAATGGACTCTGCTGCCTTGGCATCTGCCATGAATGAGATTCAAAAGCTCAAGATGCAACTGGAACGGGTAGCTGAATCTGAAGCTGCCCAGGCTAGGCATGCAGACTTGGCGTATGCTGAGGTACAGAGGTTAAGACTAGAACTAACAGAAACTCTTTCCTTGGTTGATAATCTGAAAAATCAGATACATGAGTGCAAAGAATCTGAAACTCAGGCCTTAGAAGTTGTCAGTAAATCTGAAATACAGTTAGCAATGACAAAATCAACCGAAATGACATTGAGGTCAGAAGGCCTTAAAGCTATGGAGGCTTACAAATCCATGGCTACGGAGTTGAAGCAATCAAAAAATCAAGTAATTTTATTGGAAGGACTTGTAAGCAAACTACAGGCTAATATTGTTGATGATAGCAACAAAAATGCAGGAGATCCTTCAGATGCTATTGAAGTTGCACACGGAAGTGATGAACATGAGGAATCAAACCAGGTCATAACAGAGCTTAATCATGTTAAATCTGAGGTAGTTCAATTAAGATTTGCACTAGAGGCAGCTGAAAGAAGATACCAGGAGGAATATATTCAGAGCACCTTGCAAATTCGAAGTGCTTATGAACTAGTGGAGCGCACAAAATCAGAATATTGCAGGCATGAAGCTGAATTGGAGGCAATCCTGAAGGCGGCAGAAGCTGATGTTGAAGAGTTGAAGTCAAAACTGATGGATAAAGAAACTAAAGTTTGCACCATCTTAGAGCAGAATCAAGTGTTGAATTTGAAGGTTATGGAAATTCAGTCAGCTGTTAGAGAGTCTGAACTTGAAATAGAGCTGAAAAAATTAGAGGAGGTTTCGGTTGAATTAAAGGCGAGTTTGTTGGAGAAAGAGAAAGAGTTGGTGAGTATTTCAGGGGAGAACGAGAGGCTGAAGTTAGAAATGGAGGAAAAAGAAGTACAGAAAAATAAAATGAATGATGAAACGCTGGCATCAGCTAATGTAGCAAGGGCTGAAGAGCGAGAGGCTTTGATGATGCTTGGCTATTTGACAGAGGAGGCTGATAAAAGTAGACAAGCAGTGAGATTTACTGAACAGCTGGATGCAGCTCAGGCTGCGAATTCAGAGTTGGAAGCTGAATTGAGGAGATTAAAGGTGCAGGCAGATCAGTGGAGAAAGGCGGCTGAGGCTGCTACTGCAATGCTTTCGACTGGATCTCTTGACGACAACTATCATAGTCACACCATTGATGGGAAGTTGAGTTCACCTTATTCCGAAGACATGGATGATGATTCGCCCAAGAAGAAAAATGGTAACATGTTGAAGAAAATTGGCGTATTGTTGAAGAAGGGCAGCCAGAAATAGAACCCTTTTTTCTTTCCTGGTATTTGTTTGTATTCTGGTAAAGAAAGCAGTTGGCTGCCGCTCTGGTCAACACAAAGATTATGTAGTCATTCAGTTGAGGCTTAAAATGAGCACTGAAACTGACGTATTTGTTTAAATGGCACTCCTCTCCTAGAAGAGGATTTTCTGGTTCGCTAATTTGCCCATCTCACACCCAAGCGCAAGGATTAAGATCTCTCTATTTCAAATAAATGAAAACTCTATATGGTGCAGATTTAAAATGCGATAGAACGTGACATTATGTTTACGGAAAAGAGGGAGAGAGAGTTGATACATGAAATAGAGTCTCCATTCTAGAAGCCACAGTCATAGTTTTTTAAATATTAAGGTTTGCATTGACATATTTGACTTTATTATTTTGGGTGATTTTTAGTATTAAAAGTTATAGAATTTTTTTTTATATTAAATTTTTAGAAATAAATAATGTCTAAGTATATTATTTACAAACCTTAATAAGACTCATTTTCATACCTAAGAGAATTTGTTATTGATA
Organism: Panax notoginseng; assembly: GCA_016801055.1. NCBI lineage: Eukaryota > Viridiplantae > Streptophyta > Magnoliopsida > Apiales > Araliaceae > Panax > Panax notoginseng. The sequence goes on from CM029021.1 coordinate 169,874,334, forward strand.
AAAACTTGTTTCAATAGTATCCATTTTAAAATTAGAGATGCAATTTGACTTTTGAAGTTAAACGACGACATATTAAACTTTAAATTGATGTGAATTTATTTAATTTTAATTGATATAATTATTACAAAAATGCATAGTATATAACAAAAATTATTAATCACAAAATTATTTTATTTTAAACTTTTATAAATTATATCAATTTTAAAATTTAATATGTGGTCGTTTGATCTCAAAAGTCAAATTGTATTTTTAATTTTGGAATGAAGGGAGTATATTTTAGTGTGTACTAAGATATTCTAATATTCATATTAAGGTCAAAATGTCAAAAGAAACTCCCACATTTCTTTATATGCATTCTTTTCCCCTCTAATTTATTGTTTTGGACTATTTGTTTCAACTTTTTGAGGGCGAAATTATTCATTTTTTTCTGGCGATAAAAAGCATTAAGAAGGCCAAAGATTTTCTTCCCCTTCTTATTCTTCTTTTTTTTTTTTTTTCTTTTTTGAATTGATTATTAGACTATATTCTAGAAGAATATGAAAAGCACCCCTAAATTAAATTATTAGTTTTCTCATATATTTGAGGAGCAAAAGCAATTTTAATATAATCTCAATAATTACTTTCAGTTAAAAAAAATAGAAGTTATTAATTTTCATGCCATCAGAAGAAATCAAATTTTTAGTTATTTTACCCAACAAAAAAGAAAAAGAAAAAGAAAAATAGTTTCCGAGTGACGGCCTAAAGATTGGGCCCAAAACATGACATTGTTAAGTATTGAGACGCTTGATATATACATAACGGGCTTGTAATGAACTGGACCTAATCAACCGTACCGAAAACCCAAGTCTGATCTCTCTGTGTAGTGTATAAAATATACTGGAGTTCATTTCTGGTTAGGGTTTTATTCAGCGGCTGCTTCTTCATCTTCGTCTTCGTTGTCCCCAAACTCACAAACTAATCAAGCCCTAGTATCACTCTAAGCGCTTCATTCCGTAGCCATGGGGTACGTTAATTGTTTTTTGATCTTAATTATTCTTTGTTTAACTCTTTATCTATCCATTTGCCTCTATATATATTTTGAAGAATGTATATCTAGGCATGATTTTTTCTGCATCTTTATATTCAGATAGGTAGGTAAGAAAGTTTAGATTTAGGGGAAATCAACTATATGAAAAATGAATATTAATTAGAATGATTGTATTTCCCAAATGTTAAGTCGATGCTGCAGTAATATCCTAGAAATTTGTTAATGATAACTTTTCAAAGGCGTGATATTTGGCTTGCACAGTACTAAAAGAAAGATATGCACCTTAGGCTCCATTGGGAGTTCGTTGAGCTTAAAGAAAAGGAGTATTGGCGAAGTTTAGAGAACTTATTAAGTGCTTTAGGGAAACTTATCAGTAGGAACTTATTATTGCTGCTACTGTTTTCCTTAATGACATTCATTTTATCAAGCTTGCACAGTGTGTGAGTGTGTTTGTATATGATAATTGTATGTAGTTGCCTATAAAAAATAAATGAGATAATACATCAATAGTGCATCCTTGACCTTGAACTAAAGGGGATAATAGCATGACTTCAAATGAAACATGTTTAATGTCTGCAGATGGATAATCATGTATTTCTTCACATACTGTTGCAATATTAGAATGCTTACGATGATATCATGTTTTGAATCTATGTTGAGACTAAGTAAGCAAGCGCCCAGTAGTAATAAAAAAATAGCTGTGGAAGTGAATAATTACGCATGTATATGAATGTTGGCAGTGACTCAATTTCGTATATAGATGATTGTTCTGAATAATACCTGTAAGCATTTTGTCTCATAAATTTGCCTTCAATATTTCCATTCAATGATTTTGTAGAGTATTATGTACTTGCCAAATAAATGAAACTTCATCAAAACAAACTAAATGAGAGAGTAATAAAATTGAAAAAAGAAAAGCATAATTCAAATTTGAGTTATTGATTATGTTTTAATTTAATATACAATCAATGATGATCCCCATTGCAAAATCAAGGATACATACTCTTTCATGTTGGTTTCAATGTTGTATGGCTAATTCTTAGATATATAGTTTTGTAGCCAAATAAAATTTTAAGCTTGCTTCGAGCTTTTTAGTATGTTTTTAATTATGACATGATGTGATTTAGTGGAGCCTTGGTTAAACTTGGTTGCAATTTAGTTTTCAACTCCTTGGATTTATAATCTGAAGTACCAATTTACAGCAAGACAAGGGGAATGGGAGCTGGGCGCAAGCTGAAGTCTCACCGTCGAAGACAAAGGTGGGCTGACAAGTCATATAAGAAATCCCATCTTGGCAATGAATGGAAGAAGCCATTTGCCGGGTCTTCTCATGCAAAAGGCATTGTCCTTGAAAAAATGTGAGAATTATTCCTTCAGGCATATCACATATTTCTTACTGCTTTTATTTGTGAGCATTTGACAACAAATCTGATGTACGACTAATTGATTTATACAGCGGAATAGAGGCTAAACAGCCAAATTCTGCTATCAGAAAGTGTGCTAGAGTTCAATTGATTAAAAATGGAAAGAAGATTGCTGCTTTTGTACCCAATGATGGGTGTTTAAACTACATTGAAGAAAATGTGAGTTTTTATGGTTCCACACTTCCACCTAGAGTTTCAGTTCTTGGTTTTATTATTTCTTTCCTTGATCCCAGCTTGATGTTATTATGTTCAGGACGAAGTGTTGATTGCTGGATTTGGACGCAAGGGTCATGCTGTCGGTGATATTCCTGGTGTTAGGTTCAAGGTTGTGAAGGTATCTGGTGTTTCTCTTTTGGCTCTCTTCAAGGAGAAGAAGGAGAAGCCAAGGTCTTAGTTTCGTTGGAGGAGTTTATATTTTCCTGCAGACATTTGTTAGTTCTGTTAAAGTATTTAAATGGCACTGTTTTCTGTTTGAGTGGATTTTTCCCAAGTAAATGTACTAGAATATTGGATGCTATTTCAGTTTATGTTCGCAAATTCAATTCTCTCTCCCTCCCTCCCTCTCTCCCATAGCCCAAGCCTGTTGGAGTTGTCATTCCTTGTGATATCAGGATAATGAGTCTCACTAGTCAAAATATTCCCCCCGCCCCAAAGTTTGTTTAATGTTTTTACCAAATGATACTATCCTCAACTTTACAATTACAATTTTATTATCACTTTGCAGTTAAAATTTTATTATCACACCAACTAAACATTCATAAGTTTAGGGGTAAACATGACATAAATAATTGTGAAAATGACTCTTTTTGTAGAATGAATGGAGTACTAATTTTGTTATAATTAGGTTGCGGTAATTAAGCGGGTTGAAGTTGAGCCCAAAATTTGTAAATTTACCAAGTCTTGTTTGTCTCGCATCTGGGGGCGATCAAGTCATCAAGATAAAGGTGTCATGGTTTCTCGTTGTTGCAGACACCCTCCTCTTCATCTTTTAGAAAGATCTCACGTGATTTTGAATATTTTTTCCTTTCCAATCAAGCATCCTGGTCAACAAACAAGAGTCCTGAACATTTCAAGGAGGGAGCTCGAATAGGCTTTGCTTTTTTTGCCCTATTATGGTCTTGATAAACATCCTTCCTACTACCATAATTAATCCTACAAGTTTTGAAATGTTGAGACTCCGCTAGCTTATCGGATTGAGTTATAAACTAGTTAGGTTAGTGGTGACCCTACAGGAAAAGAAGTACAAGGTATCAAGACTTTGGTTCTGCCTCTTCGATGTATCAGCAATTAGTACCCTCAATGTGGGAATCGAACTTTGTTATGTGATATGAACTTCTGAAAAAGGTGTTTTGTCTACATATTTACGGGTTAGTAGATACAAAACAGAAAACAACCATTGAGCCGAGAGAGGCTTGGTAATGAACAGCTTACGGTCGCTGCAAATATAGAATGTCTTCTCTTAGATGGAGTGACGGCAAAACTGTTTGCAAAAACCTAATTTATGTCTTTAAAACTGGAAGAAAAATAATATATTATGCGACAGTAAAGTTGCAATTTTTGTTGCGGGTAGATACATTTACAAATTACTCGTGCATGTGCACTTATTTATTTAAGGCTTAAATATGATTTACTGCTCTAAACTATAGGCCATATTTTACTTCGGTGATTCACCTTTCAATTTTATCAATTAGATAATTAAACTATTAATTTTTTCCATTTCGGTCCAATTTAAATTGCCACGTCATAAATTGATGACGTGGCGCGCTGACTAAGCAAACTAATGCCTATGTGTAATTAAAAAATATTATTTTAATTATATTTTCTAAACATCAAGGGTAAATATGTCAAATCATAAATAATATAAATTATAAAATTATAAGATATATAAAATTAACATTAATAATCAAGCAAATTACAGGATAATTACACAAATAACTTAACTTTAAAAATTACACAACAAACATAAATTAAACTTAATAAATTAACAATTAAACTAAACTAAACTAAACTAAACTAAAATACAATTAAACAAAATATACAGCAACATCTGGCAAACCCTAACCCAGTTTCCGGCAAGACCAATTCGAACAAGGAGCAAGGGCTCCGGTTGTTAAGCCGAAGCAACTCCATGGATTCCGGCAACGTTAAGCCCAAATACCTCCTCCACCACCACAGTATCGCCGACGCGGGGAATCCAAAACTCCAAGACCATAAGGACCTGCATTGAAATATCTAACACTCAACCATTTTTCATTCTTAGAGAAACCAACAAAGGCCAGTGGTTTATTTTGTAGATCAACCGCACATACAATTGTGTCACCAATTCCATATTTTTCACCATATTTTCCTCCGGTTATTCCCACATTGGCACGAGTATCAGACCAGCAGTAGGCAAATGTAAGACCCCGAATTTTATGAAATAAAAGTATTCAATTTTTTATCTTATAATTACTATTCAGTAAATGGTTAAATTGATAAAAGTTTAAAGTTATGGGTGAAATGTGAATTTTTTTTGAAAATAAGCAAGTGGTTATAAAATAATCATTGTTGTCGGGAAATATTCGTTTGGTCGTGGAATATTCTTTCTGTCGGGAAATATTCGTACGACGGCGCAGCTATTTGTGGGCCCCATAACGAATAACTGTCGGATAAAGAAAACGACAAATTTGAGTTTTTACAAATAACGGCGAAGTTGTTACCGTTAATACTGTTGAAATACCCGGTGGTTAAAATACAGTAATACGCGTTATTGCACAGTAGCACACGGTATTGCATAGTATTTTTGAAATTATTGATTCTTACGTAAGAAGGCACTACTCAATAATTGTTACAGTAATTACTGTTCAATATTTTATTTTATTGATTTAATAATTGCTACGTTGAAATTTTATATTATTGTTGTTCAATAATTGTCACTGCACAGTATTTTTCATTATCAGATCAATAATTCATATTATTTGAATAATATTATTAGATAACATTATTGGCAATGTCTAGAAAATTCTGTCTAAGGAGAGGTTTGGTCATCTAATTGCGCGCCAGTAAGGAGAAATCCTTATTGGAAAGCCCCCTCTTTCCTGGGAACGGCCTGGTTGTCATAAATGTGATTCTGTAATATTATTTGTGAATAATTAATTATTGATTCATATGATAAGGAAATATTTATTTTATGTGGATATAAACGAGGGATATATTTTTGTGGTTAAAAATAAAGGAGTTAATGTTGAGGTTTTTATCCGTATTTTTGTCGGAATGGAGGTATAAAAAATCAGGGTTTTTGAGATATTTTGCGGGGGTTATAATTTTTAATCCGACCGTTGGATCGTGGTAATTTTTAGATATGTTATACATATATAAGTTGAGTATATGTCCACAAATTTTGAACCGTTAAAAATGAACGTATGATTTATTATGAATTTTACAAGATGACTGGTTCAGAAATTGTTAAATTTTCGGAGTTTATAATTTTGATGGAAAATTCTAGAATTGGTGGGCCCCACTTGTGGTTGGTGAAGAAATGTGCTGAATTATATTTCAAATGTGGTGGGTGGGAATAGTAGCAGGTAAAGCCATCAGGTTGCAGGTCAAACCTACCAAAATTTTCCTATAAATAGAGGGCTAAGTTAGAATTGAAAATCACACCAGAAACATAAGCTTTCTCTCTTTCTCTCTCTATATTATGAAGTATATTTTGTGAGTTTTTAGATACTTGGTGAGTTGCTATTCATCAGTGCAAGTTTCCTTCAGCATCATATCCGATATCCAGTCAGAAGTACTGCTCTTTTGAGGTAAGGGATAGTAAGGGATTTTAAGGGTTGTTATATTTTTCAGTTTCGTAATTTTTCTGACCTTCAAAAATTCTGGAAAAATTTGAAACGATATTTTGATGAGTTTTCTTGATTGTGTCCAAAAATGGTGATTTTTGGATGTATAGATTGAGAGTTATGAATTTTATGAGAAAAGACTATTTTAAAAGTAACCGCTTATAATTCCTTGTGGTTAACTCCAAAATTGATGAAATTTTTATTGGGAGTACATGTATATGATAGGAGTATACTCTGTGAATTTCAGAATTTTTAGACAAAAGTATAATTTTTGATAAATGTCTAAATATTCGGCTATTTTGGCCATATGAAAAATAGTAAATGACTTTTAAAAATTCTGAGAAAAATATATGTTCACTATGGGACTATATTATGCTAAACTCCAGAAAAGAAATATTTTCGAACTGATTTGGTATTTTTCATGAAAATAGTCTAGTTATGAGAAAATGAATTAAATATGTTATGTGAAATAAGAAAATTGGAAAATAGGATTTTATGGCTTGAGAATCCTATATATGAGGTATATGCAGATTTTTGATGAGGGTTTTGGTTATTGATGATGAAATCTTAAGAGTTGGCATTTTATGATGATTAAATGCATTAATTAGTAAAGTGTAAACAATTTAAATAAATTGTTTATAAGCTTAAGAATATTATTCTTTCAATATCATTATACCGAAATATTGGTATGTATATTATTGTGGAATTTCTACCTTTTTCATGTCAGGGTTACTATTCACGAATTACTATTCATGAGTTACTATTCACGAGTTACTATTCACGACAAAATTGGTTTCTTTTTCTAACCAAATTATAGTTGATTTATGAATATTACTCTTGAGATTAAATCTATATGTTGATCATATTGTTTTATTATCATATATAACATTTTTATAACCTTGATGTTGAAATTCTCTTTCGCTTGAGTGTAAAGATGGGTAAATTATTGGTATGATCATGACTATGGGTTCTCTTTGGCCAGTAGTGCAAAGTTGAATTGTTGACTGGTATGATCATGACCATTGAATTTATAAGTGAATATCTTTAGCTTAAGTGCAAAGGTGAATTGATCAACATGGTTATAATTATTGTTTATATAAATTCTGAAATGATTATATATTTCTTTGAGATATTAATATATTTGGCCGTAGTGCAAATATGAACTGTTGAGGAATATCTTTGGCCTGTAGTGCAAAGATGAATTGTTGATGAATATCTTTGGCCCGTAGTGCAAAGATGACATGTTGTTGAATATCTTTGGCCAGTAGTGCAAAGATGAACAGATGTTGAGATGAACATGACCAACTGGTGACACAAATGAATATCTTTGGCCGTAATTCAAAGATGAAGTTATTCGTATGATTATGAACAGGAAATGTGATTTGGTGTAACCATGATCTTTGATGTTTCAGGTAAAGATAGGTGATGAAAATTATCTTCGTCCTGGATGAGAAGAGGAATTTAGAACTACAGTTATGATTATGAGTTATTCATATGATTGTGGACCAGAATTGTTGATTGATGTTACAGGGATAAAACATTGTTGATAGATTTTTAACATGGAGAAGATAATAGACTTTATAGTCTATTTGACTCTTCTAATGGATTGCTCGTTCCGCTGCAACTATGGTTGAAATTTTGATCATTTACCATATATTCTAAATCTCTGATTTATTGTTGATGAAGACTATTGATAATTGAATTATCTTTAGTCATGATATTCTTTACTGAGCTAGTTGTGCTCACCCTTTTGCTTCACAATTCCTTTCAAGTAATAAGAGTGTAGCTGGGTCGAGCGGGGGTAACAAGGGAATAGAACGGTGGTCATCATTTAGTAGTTATATTTGGTGAAGAAAATAGGGTGAGGCGAACCCAACGTTGGAAGGGTGTTTTGCCACTATCATACAAGATGTCTAATGACATACAACCTCGTGTCATCATAAGACAGGGTTGTGCTCATCCACTTGCTGAGTATATCTACGAGCACTACCTATATAATCTTGGTGTTTGTTTAAAGTATAATTCTCAATTAGAGACAGTGGAGATAATGATAAGTCAAGAGAAGACTCACCATTGGGAAGAATATGATAGTAAACTTCTCATTTTTCTTTGGGGTCTATTGGGTCAACCAATGATAATTCTGTGGCCATATGATATCTATCATAACCTAGAAGCATGGGCTCCCATGTACGAAGGTTTCCTTGAGCACTTCTCAAAGATTCTAATTTCTAAAACAGTTTTTGACTATACCTTTATGTAAGGTGTCATTGTGAGGTGATGTCCACGGTTGGAACATGAGTCACATTTGGTATATATTTGTATCCAAACTCACAGCATATGTGTTGTTGTATTTTGCACGACAATTGTTGTAATAAAGTTATAGTTATTTTCTGTACCATGTATTTGGCGACTCAGAATAGGTTGGATGGAATGGATCTATTTTGGGGTCGTTACAGCAAACCCATAGCCATGATTTTGTAACTGAACCTTGTAGACCATTTCCTCCAATATCGAAATCTAGAGCAAAGATAAAAAAACTCACATAGAACATAAATACTTCAGATCTGTCGATTTGAGAAGATCTGTCGATTCTCCGTTGAGTTCGACTCGTTAAGGGACCAGTTCTCTCTCCGAACGTTCGCCGAAACTCCAGCGACGTCATCTGCCGGCGGAACTCATCTGATAACATCGTCTTTGTTGTTTCCTGATCTATCCACCGAATTCTTCTCCAGATCTGGGTTTTGGTCGCCGTTTTCATTCTCTCTCATGCTCAGTTCTCTCTCTCTTTTCTTCTCTTTCTGATATATTTTAGGTTAATGTTTATTTTACTTCATATCAATTAGAATTTTAAGTTTTTGTTTTATGTAAATTATTGTTAGACCATTTTACCCTCCATTAAATCAAATTTGTTAATCTAAAATTAAAAAACTATTTTTTTTGCCACACCAGTTTTTCTATGCCCACACAAGTAGCCACGTCAGCAATTGCTGACGTGGCAGGTTCAATTTGTTGCAATTGAAAAAAATTAATAGTTCAATCATCTAATTGACAAAAATTGAAAGGTGGATCACCGAAGTGAAATATGACCTATAGTTTAAGGTACTAATTCATATTAAAGCCTTTATTTATGTACCATTGTATTTGGTGATAATAAAAGTCGGTAAATATTTTGTCTCAAGATACAATAAGACTCAAAGTAGAAATCCAACCAGTATTCATTCCTTAATCAAAAATTAAAAATTAAAGTAATTTACCATGAATTTTTTGTAATTGTAAAAAATTGAGTTTCCCATATTCTTCTTCCTCCGCTTATGTTTCGGATCTAGAATGAAAACTTTTAGGGAAATTTATATGATAAATGTTAAGTCAAGCTTTTTATTTGTTACTCCCTTCGTTCCAAAATAAGTGACGTTTTAGAATAAAAAATTTGTTCTAATTTATCTGTCGTTTACAACTTTTCAGGAGAATAAATTATTTACTTTCCTATATTACCCTTACCTTCTCTCTTGTCCCAAGAAATTCTCACCGTTGGTATAATAGTTTTCAATTTCCATAAAGGGATAGTGATGGACTTTCACACAGATTTTAATTATATTATTAAATGATAGTATTAAATGACTTTCTTAATCTATGTACAAAAACCTTAAACGACAATTATTTAGGAACAGAGGGAGTAACTAGCAAATCCTTCATTAAACCTAAAACAAATTCAAATTTGTTTGATTGGCTATATTTTGTAGATTATTCGAGTTATTCCTTGTTCATCGCACGGAATTTAGGATAGTCCATATCAAACTCGTAGACCACATGAAATGAAGCGAGTTTTAAACCCCCACATAATACCTTGTATCATGTACAATATTCCATTAATTTAGTAATGTTGATGCGGACCACAAATCTTAAGAGCAAAGGTGAAACTGCAGGCATGAACAAAAACATAGTATAATCATCATCTACCTTAAACCAGACTTCTAGGTTATACATACGATTCAGGATATCTCTAATCCCAGTTAACTTGTACATATTAGCAACATTTATGGATCTATCTCGGAAGATATATATGCAGCTTAACAAATTATGTTTAAACTGTTCTTGTTCTGGAGGAGTCTGGACAATCGCTGAAGAATGTAAGATGTTTATTTTCTCTGCCACCTCAGTTCCTTCTGACATGTCAATGTCCTCAATATTGCAGAGAGAATCCTTGGCTGCTAAAGGAGTCCTCGTGCTAGACGGAAGCAGATCGCTGACAGATGCTACTTCCTTCTGGTCAAGAAGTTGCTTTTTTGAAGATAACTCAAGAGCACCATAATCTGGAATGTAACCGACTTCAGATTGAGAATTGAGACTGTCGGTGAGCTCTTTCTGCATCTCTACTTGTATATCCACCACTTTAACAATTGTTGTGGGATGAACAATTTGCTTAACGTTAATATCAACCAGATTTGAGGGATGAACAATTTGCTTCACATTTGTTGTGCCAATTAAAGCACCATTGCAAAGATGTTCTCCATATACTTCATCTTCGCCCATTTCATGTGATGACTTCAGATATTCAATACAATTATACTTACTTGAATCACTAATGTCCACTTTGGTGAGGCCAATTTTGATTTGCTCGACTTCAGCATTCCCTGGATAAGAATTAATATTTCCCTTTAAGTCAATTTGGTTTTCATTCTTCTCTGCTTCTGTGTATGAACTGTAGTGGGTTCAGCCACATCGGGTTTTCCAATTCCCTCATCCTCAGCCTTCAAGCAACTTATTCCACCCGTTTCATTGTGAAACTTCAGAGATATGCCAGGAGAAGCGCTTAATGCTTCTTCAACTGTTTAGGATAAGCAATTTTTTCTCTCTCAAGGTTTGTGTTTGTACTCGTTACTGTCATTCCAGGTCCAAACTTTCAATCACCTTGTTGAGCTCCCAACCTGGCTATAGCAACTTAAACCACTTGTGTCATCATGAACCTCACAGAAGATATGCTAGGACTTTTCATACCCCTAAGAACACCAGGGGCTTTCTTTGAAGCCTCAATGATTCTTGAAATGTTTTAGGAGAAGCAGATTTTGAAGTATCCAGAATTGCACATATTGTTGCTTTTATTCCAGGTGGAAGCTTTCCATCTTTTGCCTTCTTTGAGCTCCCAACTGGGCTACAGATTCCAGCTCCAATCTTAGGCAAACCAGTTGGTAAGCGGGATTGGGGTTGTGATTGTGTACCTCCACTTGGCGTACGAACCGCAGATTTCGCCTGCATGACATGAAAAATCCATGATAGTATTATTGCAACAATCCTTGCCCAAATAAGTAATAACAATTAGGAAAAGGAGGATAGATATGATTTTCCAAAGGCAATCCAGAAAAAAACATTTTAAAATTTTCATTATTTGATCATCAATTATTGGCAACAAACTGCTTTGCAAAATCACCTCCAACTAGATTAACAAGAAAAGGAACTTTAAGCAAGCAAAACTTACTCCATCAAAGAACCCAATCTTTGTGATGGCAATCGAAGTCCTGAGGGTTTCATTAAAGCTGATCGAGAAAGTAAGCCACTTTGCATGGAAGTTCTCTTTTATATCTTGACTAGGTAATCCAGTGACTTGGTTCACAATCCCATCTGAGATATGATCATTATACTGGACATCCAAACACAAAACAGAAGAAGATATCACTGTCCAAGGATCTGCAAGAAGAACTGGTATCAATGCTAGCCTTTGACTTAGACCTTGGTTAACAGAAGATTGATGATGACGCCGAAGACCATTCACTTATTGAACTAGCAGGTGATATACTTGAAGAAATCTTAGATGTCAAAGAAGTTGAGACCCCGTATTATTGATGACTTTTTCCTCAATGGGACCCTTGATGAGGCTTTAGGAATTGAGCAAGAGGAAGCTTTAATAACAGGTCTGGACTCAATTTTTCTTCTTGCAGATTAATGGAGATTTGCGAATCTTGTCAGACACAGTACTTTTAGAACCCATCACATGAGGAAGATGATCTTGCTGCCTCTTCTTACTTGCACCAAAAGAAGCTGAACATGATGAATTGGAAGATAATACAGGCTTAGGCACACTCCTGGGAGGACCAGCCAAGCCAGTTGCCTTTGGAACTTGAACCCCTTTACCTCCAACTGTCACGTTCATTCAGTTCATTAACAACAGTTAAGATCATATCAGATTAAATTTTCTGCCAAAGAAATCAATCTAAATAACATGCACTCCTATACTGTACATACCTTTAGCATCATGAGTTTCAGCTTTAACACGGTTGGCACCCATTGAAGCCTTTTAGTTGTTATGGGTCTCAGCCCTACAATAACCTTTGGCGGTTGAGAAAGAGATGAAGTGAGTTGCCAATTTGCAAAGCAGGCTTATTAAACAACAAATAAAGTATTTCAGTCAAAACTCAAAAGTAAACAATAGTCGAAGTTTGTCCTATGGCATCATGATAATTTTATATAATCTCTAGACAATAAATTTGAATAGCAAACTGAAAACCCTAACGTTACACTGAAGGACTTCAACAGATTATTCAAGAGCAGAAAGTTACATGTTATTATTTAACAGTTTAAACACCAATAACATGGAAACACTAATCTGAATGACATGGATATAAATAAGAAACTGCCTGATCCAATTAGGAAGTCTGACTAGTCTGCCAGTTTGTCATTTCACATTTGCATATAATACAAAGCATAAAATGTTCTTTATTGATCTCAACAAGTACATGCCTGTGTGACTTGTGGATATCTGGAACCCTGCTTTATCATTCTCCAGATCCTTGAATTCCAATAGTTTGCTTCTTAAAGCAGCATTTGTTGTAGCTGAAAGTTTGAAAGAAAACAATTCAGACAACATGCAAATAGTACAAACCAATGAACAGCTTCCATCGAAGTAACTGAGCTTACTCTATTCCGGGAAGTGAGGTCCACCTTCTTTACAGCTGTAAGGAAATGAAACACTATATTATAATCATTTGCAGGCAATAATACATAAATAGCAATGGCAGAAAGTTCGGACAATTTTCACTTAACCTACATTGCACTGTTTGATTACCAAAGGCACTCTCTAAATAAGCATTGCAAAACATAAGCAAATCCTGCAATCGACCACCATACCAGAAGAAGACAAATCCAAGAGGAAATGAATGATGACTCAAACCTATTTGCTCTTATGTTGCATAGTAGTAATTTATGGAGCAGCTGTCTCGGCAGTACATCCGGCAAAAGCGATTAGGCGGCAGTGTTTCT